>BSBK01005636.1:375000-535000 GCA_027943335.1 Chamaecyparis obtusa
AACATTATTATGTTTCCATTTTATAAATATGGTTTGTTATTTATTCATAATTATACATAACCATAAAAATAGAAAAAGAAATACAATGCACACATGACCAAGAAACAAAAAATCAAGCACAACACAAACCACACACAACCAAAAGAAAAGGGTGAGTACTACACATCTTGCTTGAAAAAATTATTTGATTGATCTCTAATTTATCATTTGAGAAGTGCATCATTGATGCAATCATGGGGTATGCACCACATCCTTTTGTAATCCCTTTGACTAAGCACAATAATGTGTCACGTGCAAAGGTGTTGTAACACATTGTAGGGGCATTAATCATTTGCCTTATCTTTATAGACTCATTTCTAAGCTAAAGAAACAATAGAAGTGTTGGTTCCTTCATTCAATTCCTCATATTTACCTAAATATTAGCCTTCTCCTACCAAAGAAAGTCTGATATCAATGGCCAATTGTTTGAGAGTTCCTTAGAAAGGATGAATCCCTCCTACTCTTTGGGCTTTGAAAGACCCAAGTTGCAATACTTATGGGTTCTAAGTACATCTAATATTGTATTGTATTTTAACAAATGATTCTCAAAAAAATTAACTAGAATGTAGATGATTTAATCAGGAATTGGCTCAATTTTGATTTTATGCTATCTACTTTCTTCTAAGAATGAAAATCCTACTCTAATCCTACTCTACAACACAAATAAAGTAATTTTTTCTTTGATTTTTATTTGGTTGTTGAAAAATAAAAACTACTAGACTAATCCCAATTTATTGCGGACATAGTCAAACATTTGATAAAATCACATGAATTACACAAAGATTATAAATACATGTACATTACATAAGCATTCTTAATTATCATTTTAAATCATACTTCATTAAATCGCTATCTTATGCCCTAGATCATTGTAATACATATGAGTATTCAATTCCTTCTCTTAGTAGAAAATCAATTAATGTATTACACATCTATGAAAACCTCACTGAAACAAATTCATACATTCTGAATGAAAAAAACACATGTAATTGCCAAGACACAAAATAGGAGACAATCTGATACAATAATTTCATTAATTCTTTCAAAAATGTATTCCATGCATTCACTTCATATAGTAACTCTCTATATTAACTATGCACAAAGTATTCTCTATTTCATCTACCCACCCATTACAAAATTTCAAAACCCAAAGTGAAAGATCTTGAATTCCCTTTTATAAACATAAGAGAGCCAACAAGCTTCGGATCTATTCACCACATGTCACCACTGAAATTTGTTACAATGGAATAAATTAAGAACATCTTTAGACAACATTCATTGACCAAGAGAGGGAAAATTTATAATTGAATTTGTTATTCCTTATTATTTTATTCTCTAGATTGAGTTGTCCTTGTTGATTTGGAAAGTGAACAAAAAGGGAAATAGATGATAGCTAACGTGGATGCTAGCTGGAAGAGATGAAATTTCCTAGAAATAGGAATGACCAAGCAATTGAAATATTTTGGCTCATCAAAATCTATCCAGCTCATCATTGGTCTCTCTACAAAAACTTGCTACAAGCCTAGAGATGTGTATCATAACTTGGACTGCCCACTATTGCATTTTTCCTATTTATAATTCTAACACTATATTTTTGGACTAACTACCAACGTCCCCCTTCGAGATTCATGACATGGTTTAACAACCTCATGTGTCTTCTATAAGTCTAGTGGTTATATCAGGCATTAACAGGTTGGTCTTTTGGTGCAACAACAACCACTAGTTGTAACAATTGGTATCAAAGCCTAGTTCCTTGGAGAAAGTTTAACAACATGAGGAAGATCCAGATGGCATCTAGTAGTACTCAGAAGAAAATTTTGAATGCACTTGGAGATCTAGAAAAATCCAATACTCACATCCTTGATTTGGAAGAAAAAATAAAAATTTATAATAGATTCATTGATAATTTGAAAGAGAAGTTAAGGCAATCCAGAGACAAAAGGAATGAACTTGTGGATTAGTTATTACAAAAAATAAATGACTCTACATATGATGGAGATAAAATGTAGGTATAGGATTGATTACTAAGAGGGGGGTTGAATCAGTAATCAACAACTTAAACTAATTTTTAGAGTTCCAAAAATTCTTTAAATAGATTTACCGATTAAGATATATTTTTACGTATAACATCATTATCATTAAACATCCATGCAACATATGAAATCATCCACACAACAATAACACCAGTTAAGAGCCTACCATGTTAAAGGCTCACCCAATTAAGGTTATAAAAGCACGGTTAAATACTACCCGGTTAAGGGATTTTCCTGAAGATCTGTTAAAGTCTTTGCTCTGTTAGGAGTAACCTAGTTAGAGGATTTTGAACACTCTTTTTTAATGTCACTTGGTTAGAGGAGTTTACAATAAACCTATTAGGGTCACCCGATAAGGGATTTTACTATCACAATTGTTAGAGAGTAACAGCTAACAAAGGATCTGTAGTTCGCCCTAATCTTGCTAATTCAAATCCAATGAATTTCCTTAACACAATAATATACCATTTCAATTCACTATTCTTCTTTGTATCCTTCTCTATAATCACAACAATACTTCTCTAATTAACTTCTTTGTTCCACCAATATCTGGTGTTTCACCACAATCTTCTTCTTGTCTCTGTCGCGATACCAGACTTCTTCTTTCTTCTTCCTTAAGTATATTTCCTCAATCATAAACCCTAAACCTAAATCCAATGATTTTTATCTTTCATATCAAATCTAACCATCCATATCACTTTTCTTTATATCCTTGTCGACTTGCTAATTGATAAACTATTTTACTCTAGTAGAAACTTCCTTAATATGTTTTACCTCGATCTTTTTTTCATCACTTTTCTCCTTAGATTATGCTTGAGTCATCCCACTTTCTCATTTCATCATATATTATTCTCTCACCTTTATATCTTTACTATTTCTAATAAAACTTCCTTTGTACCGATAAGACTTTATTCAATGTATTGATAAGACAATAGTTTATTGATAAGTATCTTAATCAAAATACCTTCAAATTTACTCATATTTGATTAACATATTTATGAATATCATCCTTCAGTTTAAATCCTTAGCATATTCTGATAAACAATCAAATCATTCATTTGTCCACCATTGTTTATCTTAACTATTACCTGAAAATGTTCCTATCGACATATCCTTTACCTTACTCAACTTCTCATTACAAAAAAAATATTTTCCTTCTGATAGATATAGTAACAAGTCAAAACATCATGCCAAACAATTTGACATCAATGAAAAACATATAATTTATTAGCATGTATTCCAATCATGTCTTTACCAATAGTAACATAAATCAACAATCTCCAACTTGTTATGCCAACAGCCAATAATATACCCCTTTGGCATTGATGGCAAACACTTCTTTCAATCAATTCTTCTGGTTCTAATTTCTGATTATACATTTTTTATCTGTGCATGTCTCTATCCTTGTCTTGTTTGATTTATCTAATCTGATTTTATGGTTTCTTCCTTAACTTGTCTCTTCTTTAACACTAATCTCTCCTCTTTATAGTACTTCTCCTCCAACATACTAATATCTCCCCCTTTGAAAACAATGCCAGAGGTGATTAACCTTTTAGCTCTTTTCTTCTAAATGTGTATGCATTTTGTTCTTCTCTCCTACTCTTTTTTCCTAACTTAGACTACTCCCCCATAGAGTAGTCCTCCAATACATCAATTCATGTTCATAATATTTTGATAAATTTCTATAAACTGATGCATATTGCATCTCTCCTTAATTTATAGCCAATAAGGGTAGGACCTCTAATCTACCTCTTAGATATTCAAAGTTCTCTTTAGGTAGCGGTTTGGTGAATATATTGCAACTTGCTTTTTTTAGGTATACATTCCAATCTTACTTCTTTATCCTATACCTACTCTCTTAGAAAATGAAACTTGATAGCTGTGTGCTTGGTTTTTTAGCGCATTACCAAATTCTTTGATATATTAATGGCCCTAGTATTATCACAGTGTATAATAACAAGTTCATTTATCTTTTCTTGTATTCCTTCCATTATTTTCTTGATCCATAAAAATTTTTGACAATTAATTACAGTAGCCACATATTTTTCTTCAATAGTAGATTGTGAAATATAGTTTTTCTTCTTGCTTATCCATGACACTAATTTGCTTTCCAGATAAAAAGGTCCTCCACTTGTACTTTTTCTATCATCAATATTTCTTGCCCAATCTATGTATGTATAGAATTTAAGATAAAATTATCTTTTCTTTTCATACCATAATCCATAATCTTCAGTTCCTTTTAAATATTTGAATATCCTTTTAACTGTGATCATGTGTGAATCTTTAGGATTTGATAAAAATCTAGCAACCATTCCAACAACATGTGCAATATCAGGTATGTTGCGAACAACATATTGTAATTTTCCCATCATTGATCTATATAATGTTTCATTGACTTCCTTAGAATCATCTTCTTTTGATAATTTACATCTGGTAACCATAGGTGTACCGACAAGTATTGAATCTTCCATCCCAAATGTTTTCAATATCTCCTTAATATATTTAGACTGAGTTATGGATATTCCTTTCTTCATATGTTGTACTTGTAATCCAATAAAGATTTTTATCTCTCCTATCATAGATATTTCAAATTCTTTCCTCATTTCTTCAGTAAAAGATTTACTCTTTAAGTCATTTCCTCCAAAGATTATATCATCAAAAAATATTTCAACAGTCAATACATTATCCTTACTTTCATCTTTCAAATAAATATTAGTGTTATCAATTGTTCTTTCAAATCCAATCTTAATAAGATAATAGTGTAGTTTGTCATACCATGCTCTTGGTGGTTTCTTTAGACCATATAGTGCTTTGTGCAATTTGCAAACCAAATCTTTACCTCTTTCGGTAACAAATCCTTCAAGTTGTTCAATGTAGACTTCCTCTTCTAGTATTCCATTTAGGAAAGCAGATTTTACATCCATTTGATAAAATTTAAATCTTTTATAGACAACATAAGCCAATAATGTTTTGACTCATTCTAATATAGCAACAAGTACGAACATTTCTCCATTGTCTAGTCCTTCTTGTGCATAGCCTTTACATACCAATCTTTCTTTATTTCTAATCAACTCACCATTTTCATTTAGTTTATTTATGAAAACCCATTTAGTACCTATAACATTTTTGTCTTTTGGCCTGGGTACTAATGACCATGTTTTGTTCTTCTCAATATGTTCAATTTCTTCCTTCATTGCTTACATCCAGTCATCATCTTTTAGTGCATCCTTTGCCATTCTTGGCTCCATCTTTGATAGTAAACATTTACTGTCTCTAGCTCTTAATTGACTTCTTGTTAATATTCCATCATTCTCTCTAATTATATCTGACAAATTATGGTTTACTCTTATGATTCTTGGTGTTACAAGCTTCACATTCTAAATCTGTCCATTTCTTTTACTAGTTTCACCTTGTTGTACTATTATCAGTTGTTGTTCTATTATTAGTTGAGAATTATCGGTTCCTTTACTTTCTTTTTTTCTATTTTAGATTTAAATTAGATCAGTTCACCATATCCTTCCAATTTATTTCAACAGTCTTTCTCATTCTGTTCTGAGAATTCATCAATCTTTACATTGGCACTTTCTATCATCTTGTTTTGTCCTTTTGTTCAAACATGTGTAGGCCTTTCTTTTGGTAGAATACCCTAAAAATATTCCTTCATCACTTTTTGTGTCAAATCTTCCTTTCATTTCATCTTTCTTGATATAACAATAACCTCCAAATATCTTGAAATAGCTTACATTAGGTGTTTGTCCATACCATATTTCATACGGTATCTTGTATGTTCCTTTCTTGAGTTTTACTCAGTTCAATATGTATACCGTTGTGTGTGAATGCTTTGCACCTTCATGAAATTAGGATTAATATCTAACAATCTTAGCAAATACAATGGAAATTTAAACTAAGAATTGCATATGAATCCATGACATCTCATGGCTCTATAATTAGATGTGGTAAGTAGAGCTCTCAACTTAATCTCCACTAGTGACACTTCTAAAATGAGAAATATGATACTACAAATGCTTATTCTAGCTCACTAACTCTCAAATTGATACAAAGATAATTCAAATGCTCTTAAATGCTCTTGATTTCTATAAAATTGTCTATAATAAGGATGCTTTTGCAAATGAATTTCTAAGATTAATATTGCTCTCAAAATTCCTCATACTTATAATAAATTCCCAAGGGTAGGGGGTAGAGTGAATTAACCATGATTTACCTTTGGTTGAGTCAAAAACTTTGCAATGTTCATAAATGGGGGGACAATTTAAATGTTTGTCTCAAAGCTTTGGACAAAAGGACAAAATTGAGTGGATGAGATTGAAACTTTAAAATGTGTGATTGAGATTCATCCTTTTTGAGTGATTTGTGTCTTTTTGTCCTCAATTCTCATTGGTTACTCAAATTTGTTGAAAGATATTAGGATTAATTAAATTTAATTAATTAATTAATTTTAGCCATGTAAGGGAATAGGTTCATTTTGATTTTTGATTAAACAACTATACAATTAATTGATTAAAATCAATTATGTAGTGCTTTTCACCCCTTTAAGCTTTGATTTAATTATTTAATGTCATCATTTAATTTTTCATTTCTTTGCTTTTATTGATTTTGTCCAATTTGATTTAATAATGTCCATTTAAATTTGAATTGATCCTTTTTTATGAGATTTAATGCATTTTGGTGATTTTGCAATTTTATTGATTTTAAAGCACTTTGTCCATTTTTGAGTGTCTACAAATGCCCCTCTTTGAATTGATGTGTGAAGAACATTGATTCAAAGATTCTTTTAGTCCTGATCACTTTTAGGTCTTGATTTGTTGATTTACTATTGATATGAGAAATTCGATATGCTGCCTGATATGATATGCCTCTGATTTGATTTGATAAACTGATATGACACTGATAATGATTCCAAAAATTTTGATGCCCCAGATTCCACTGATGTTTTTTATGCCACTCTGATACTCTGATGCCCCCTCAGAAATAAAACATATTGATTGCTTGATGTGAAAGATTTGATGAAATTGATTGATTGGCATCCAATATGTTTTCATTTCTGAAAAACATTGATGATATGTCATGATTTAGCAATTTTCCCCGATTGATTGATAGGTTAATATAGGCCAAAGTCAAAATTGCACCTCCAAATTAGGTCAAAATTAGCTTAAATATGTTGAAAAACCTTGATTTACTATTCATTTTCACTTTTGACTTCTGAGATTTTGCTCTGGTTCTGCTTGCATTTTCGTGATGGTTGTGCCTATCAGAGAGGATCGGTTTGAGAGGAGTCATCAGTATCAGATACCACCTGACTATGGACCTCCTGTGAGTTATTGCTAACTTCCTTTTTGCATTTATTGCTCATTTATAGAATTTATTGCACTTTTTTCATGTTTTCACTTTTTGAATTTGCAAAGTCACACCTAGGAAGAATTAAATGCCATGTAGTCCTTTAAAGTCATGCATCTGCACTTTTTACTCACGCCTATGTGTAGTAAAGTGTCGCTTAACCCATAGTAAACTCTTGTAATGCCCCGTTGAGGGAACCCAGGAGAGATTAACCTATAACTTGCTACTAAGTTTGGTGAACATTTTTTTTTTAAAGTTAACATACAAGATACACAACAGTGCAGAAGCAATTACCATTTACTCACATTGAAACAACATCCAACACAAATTACAAAACTTGAGGGTCCCATGACGTAGAATTACTTAAGAACAAAAATACAACTAGAGAAAGATAACAAAAGATTCCATATCATAAATGATACAATTACAACTTACATCAATAATCACAATCCTCATGGACATCCATGATAACTAATAAACTGACATCCACTCCACATGTCACAGGGTATGTAATAATAAATCTAACAAAGAAGTACAATGTCCATATTAGGTATCACATGCGATACTCTAATATAGGACTACATAAATGAAGGTATGAAAAGAAACCAATAATGAAGAATCAATGAAGAACCATAAAGGCATCCAACTGTAGAAGTATCAATAGCACCGGCACCAGGATGTCAAATCTCAAATGGTAAAGAATCACTACCACCCGTCTGTGTAGAACCACAAAGGCCTACCCCACCATGCTGAGGAGATAACCACAAACCCCAATCAGATGACCAAAACCAAACAAGGATAAAACCACTAAGCAAGGAATCTTGAAAGCTCACTACTCAAGGTTGTACAAAATAAAGTGAAAGGTGAGACACACTAATCTAGAGGCATAAACAAAAAACTCAGCAGATGATCTAGGCTACATGCTTATGGGAGTGTCATCACATGTCTATTTACTTGAGTTACCCTGGACTAGTCACTCCGGACCCCGGACCCTCAAGCTTTGAGTTACCCTGGAACTGACCACTCTGGGCCCCGGACCCTCAATACAATCCATGTGGGATTAGAATACTCTCTCTCAGATATGAGGAATTCTAATCATAAACATATTCTAACTTTTCTTTTTAAATGATCTATAAAGTTTTGATTACTAAGTTATCACTTAATTACATAACGTACAATAGGTTACCCAGGTACTGACCACTTTGGGTCCCGGCCCCTATTGTAAGCCACTCCCCTAAGATGCACCTATTCAATCTCCCCTAGGCTCATAATCTCATTAACATCAAAATAGGTATACTACCAAGTAATCCCAAAAGCAGTTTCTCACATAAGAAACTGACATGCTTACAAAGGTACCAAAATTAGATGGCAAATCATCAAGAGCCCAAGAGATCGATACATAGATGATAATAAAAGGAAGCATTCACAATAAAACATGATACTGAAAACAAATCCAACTGACAAAGATCCCTACCTCTATTTCCCCTCGGTCATTCTAATGCCCGACATCACATAAAGCACTAGAATACAGATCAGGCACGAAGAAGACACATTGCATCATAGAACACTTAGATTCACAAGAATACCAAATTCCATTTTGAAAATAATTAATTTCAAGTACATAAATAAAGAATCCCACTAGGATAATTAGAACATAATCAATACATTAATACCACAATTTAAAGATTATTCCTTAGTATTGCCCTATGTCTTTGACAAAATAAAAGACCCAATTTCAGTGGACGCACTTCAATTTCAAAAGAACAATCTAATAACAAATAAACATCTTATAAGAAACATACCCTAATGTAAGCATAAATGTTCTATTCCTTTAATAAAATAATACTTAAAAGTTATTTAAGCATCCAGGATAGATTAACTAATCACACTAATCAAATAAATAAATTCTATATAAATAATTTATTTATTTTCTTTCTTCCAATATCATATTACAATCCTATAGTTAATTTTCTTTTAAAACTAACTATACTAAACATAGCAAATAAAATAAAATAAAATACATACACATAAACTCAATAACAATTAGAAGAATTTATTAAGTTTCATTAATAATAAAATTAAATTGAACTAAACTATTTACTTTCATAAATAAATATTAAACTAATATCAATCATTTAAGAAATAACCAAATAAAACTAACCCAAATTACATTTTTCATATTTAACAAATGAAAATATTAAATAAAGTTTAATATATACTAATCAACAAATAAATTAACCTTAGACAAGGTTAACAGTGCGCAAATCAATGAAAAAGTGTATGGAGTGGGAAGCGGGCCCCTCCCCCATGCCACCTCTCCCCTCTGTCGCTCTGTACACTGCTGCTCTATACACTGTCATGCGGGGGGCTCTGTGCGGTTCCCTTGGGAGACCATCGGCAGACTTTGTCATGCGGCTCCCTTGGGCAAACCTCCGGCCAATGGGGTGCGGGGGTGGTGTCCCATGCCCCATTCAATATTTTAATTTATTTTTTTAAACTCAAATATCCAAATTGAAACATATATATATATATATATATATATATATATATATATATATATATATATATATATATATATATATATATATATATATATATATATTTAATATGCTCTTTTAAATAACAAAACTTTTCAATAATAATCTTTTTAAAACAAATATTTTTTTCACATATAATAAAACAAACAGTCCCTTTTATAATACAAATTATATATATATTTTACAAATAAAACCAACATGAAAGTTAAGAAAAAATACAATTCAAATATATTTCTTCTAACTTGACTTATTCATTTGATATTCTTTTGATAGAGAATATTCTTTTCAATTCTAAATAGGACATTTGTTTTGAATTGACTAATCCTCTAATGTATTTTACAAAACTCTTTTGTCTTTCCATGACTATAATATTCTAATTTGTTTTGATTGGTATTTTTTTTTACAGGGAATAATTTTATATCAGAATTGATTATTTTTGTACTAAGATTTGGTTTCTGTTATAAATTGATTTTTCTTAATAGGGGATTAATTTTTCTCCCAACACTATAGTTAAACTATACAACAGGATTGATTTATCGATTTATAGGCAAACCATGAAGAATTAATTAATGAAATTTGGCCAGCATAATGGTATGACGCCAAGTAATAATAAAATACAAAAATAAACTACACTAGGGTTTCTGAATGCCCAGATCTAATAAAAACACAGATCTACAAAATAGAAAACATAGAAAACTATAAAAGCACTAAAAGACAAATAGATGTGGAAACAAAGATAACAGGCAAAATTCAATGCCTACCTTAGATCCAATGTCAAAAACTGAAAATGAAAACCCTTATAGATCTGAGAACAAAATTCTCTTCAAAATCAAGCCCAACCTGTAGATCTGAAAGCTATGTTGCAAACAGGTGCCCAATTCAAATGCACAAAGAAACTCAAATCAACATGTAGCCACAACAATCCACAAATCTCCAAAATTCCAAGCACACAAGCTCTCCCCCCAAAAAAATCTTCTCCAAAACCTGTCTCCCTCAAAATGAATACAATAATTTTCCTAATAGGAATTCAATTCCCAAATTCATGCAATTCCTAAAGACAACTCAAAAGCCAGCTCAAAGTTCAACTCCAAATTAGAAATGACTCATAAGACAACGCCTGATCCAACTCTAATTCCAAAATTGAAAGTAAATCCAATTAATTAATTAAAATGCCTTTTGAAAGCACAACTCAACTTGACTTTTGAAAACTAGTTATCTTTTTGAAAACAAACTCCTTTTCAATTTTGCACATGTTATAATTTAAATTCATTTATTAAATAAATTAAATACTTAATGCATCACAAATTCAAGCAATTAATTATTAAATCATTTAATAAAATATGCAAGCATAATTCAAATCATTTTCAATTAAGCACATGTTAATAATTTAAAACCCAACTTAAATAAATTAAATATTTAATACATCCTAAAGCATGTAATTAAATATTCAATTATTTAATAATACACTCAAGCATAATTAATCCTAATTTCAATTCAATAATTCAATTAATTCCAATTAATCAAATAATTGACTTTAGATAATTTTTCAAATTAAACATAGGAACATAATTAAATCATTAAATTCAACTATAATCCTAATGTTGATAATCATATAAAATCACCTACATAATCATGAATCAACTGAATCAAGCACTATAAGATCAAGCACCATAAAATTAAACAAATTGAAACCATGCACAGACTCAAGAATGGGATCCACGAATTCATACCAACCAGACGAATTCAGGTAGGGTAGTCAAACTGACACTTGTCCAATCCTAGGACAATTAGACTTAGGTTAGGGTTTTGGGTCTGTGTATTATCTCCCCTCTTTACCATTGAGATGAATGTTTATGGGCATGCTCACTCCTGCCAATTCAGGGAAGACGATGCCCTATACCTGCAAACCTATCATCACAAGATGAGGCATGTTTATACAACAATATATAATAGAAAATGGTGGGGATCAGCCGATCGTGTGGATCTCACAAGCAAGTAACTACAACTCCATCCCTCAACCACATCAGACATGTCAAACAAAAATATAAAATAAACACTTCGACCATACACATGCAAGTATGGGGTTAGTAAAATCATAAGCATCAATGATCTCCTAACATATAATCTATCATCCGAAAATAATCATAACATTTATAAAATCAGACTAGGGGCGGGGTACTACAACTCTCGCCTGCCACAAATCCTTTTCCATGTAGCAGTAGAATTTTTTTGCCAATTTTCTTATAGTTTTCCGCGTAGGAAACCCAAGTTTTTAAATAACACCTAGGCTCTATTAACTTCCACCTAGCATTATGAAGTGACATGTAAATCATGAAATGACGCATAGTAAGAATAAAGTACCATGTTGTAGATTTTTTGCACCGCATAAGGTAAAATGTCACCTGTTAATGGACAAATGTTGCCTGCAGTTTTTGAAAAATTTTCAAATTTCTGACTTGATTTTCTGATCTAAAAATTTGATGTCATCGACTGATCATTTGAATTCCAAGATAGTTTAGGTCTGTTGTAGTTAAGCAAAACAATTGATTAATGATATCAGGATAGTGGTACCAATGAATGTGATTATGTCAATCTAATAGGATAGATCTGATTAATCAGTGTGAAAACTGATAATGATAGGTAGGATTAGTGCTTCATTCTCAGGACATAGAGACATGAACAAATGGTACTGGCTTTGATTACTTTGATTCTGATTCTGATTGACTTATACTAACTCACTAATATGGTATACTGATATGATTCCTTTGATTTGCAAAATAGGCACATTTTCGTAGGTTGTATATACGGACCGTCACTTCTTGGGTGATCGATTTAGGTCAGGCTCTGACTCTTGCAGAGTTCTAAGTTATTGAGTTATGTGGTCTTAGTTTCCTCCTTGACATCCTGTGGTTTCAGCTGAACCGTGGTTTACTTACCATAGTGGCAGAGTGATGGCACTCTAACCACAATACCTTCCACCTTCTATTTGGAGAGATGACTATTACTTCGGAGGATGTATACAGATTATTACGGATTCCTTGTCATGGTGAGATGGTATATTATGATTATGTCTATGATAGCACAGTTTGCTGACAAGTGTTTGGAGACAACACCATTGAACATGATACTATTACTTGGGCTCTGTTTGCTTCTTTCCCTACATTGCCAGCAGTACTTGGTCTTGTGATTGGTGATTTACTACTTCCCAACTATCGAGGTCATGGTTTCTCAGTTGGATGGGGTAGGATACTTGAGGATCTTCTTGCATAGCCTCAGCGCTTTGATTGGGGTTCATGTGTATTGGCCTAGCTTTACCATGATTTACACGAGGTTGTCTATAGAGAGAGTGCTTCCTTATTAGTAGGTGTAATGATTTTGCAGTTGTGGGTATGGGAGCATCTTCCCATTACTAAGCTTATTTTAGACAGGATTTGACAGTGTGGTTTTCCTTATGCTTTCCTATATGGCGGTATGGTTGTCCAGCATCATCTAGGAAAGACTAAGTATTAGCACCGACAGATTGATGATCTTGATCAAGTTCAGTGATGCCCATACATAGGATGTGAGCACTGGAGGGAGGATGATGATGAGCTCCCCTATATGTTTGCACCTTAATGGATGATCGGTAGGGCTACAACTATTATTGAGTGTTTTTGCTTTGGTCAAGTTTCTCACCAGTATAGTAGAGTATAGGATATGCCTCAAGGTACAACACTATATGCTAGAGTCCAGGCAAAGAGATCCATGTGGGGTCCTCAGGTTGATTATCATTTTTCTTGTGATCAGATTGCTCGGTTGGATTACTATAGATGGGATATGCTTGGGGGTATTGTTGATGCTAGTGTGTCTCATGAGTTTTGAGACTGGTGGGCTCGGAACAGGTTTCCTTTATTTACAGATCCCGCAGAGCCTATCGTAGCTCATGATGAGAGATCTGAGGGTGATAATGATGATGGAGATGATGATGGGGATGGTGGAGGTGGTGGTAGGAGGAGACGTCAAAGGTGACAAGCATAGAGAGGATAAAGAGATCCTTAGGTCATTGGGAAAGGATGAGATGGGCCACAAGTGAGAGGTGGTCATGCTAGGGATAGAGCTAGGGATGATCATATAGCTAAGATTGTACACCCTAGAGCAGTAGCAGATGATAGGCAGCAAAGATGCTAGAGACATCAGAGATAGCAGAGACAGGTTCATGTAGAGGCTGCTAGATAGATTTCTGGGGGTATGGATCCATCAGTTATAGGGAGTTTCCTTAGCGCAGGAGGATCAGGATCAGGTACAGTAGGTGCCTCCACAGGTTCATCAGTCACAGGATATGGGCCAGAGTTCACAAGTTGCCCCTAGTATTGATAGTGTAGCATGGGATGTTCAGTCATTGAGGATAGATATATCTATTGTTGTGGGTAGACTGGATCAGGTAGCTCTCTTGATGTAGTAGTTTATGACTCATGTGATTCAGAGACCTAGTGTAGTGAGCACCTCTCAGGCTCCTCCTTCACAGGGTGGACAGGATGGTAGAGGTCCAGATGGATCAAGTGTTGGGGATGGATCGGGTGCTGCTATGGGCTCTTGATTATTTGATTACAGATTTGATCATTTGTTGATGTCTCTTGTATCACGTTTCATGTTATTGATTGAAACATTGATGTACCACTTTCATGATATTGCCTCTTGATATACTGATGTACTAGATCATTTAATGTTGATGAACACTTTTATGATGATATACTTCCTTGATCTCTTGATGAGTTTGTTATGAGATTATCTTTATATGCAGCTATATGATTTTTTATGATGCATTTACTTTGTGAGTATGCTATGAATGCAACATATCTTATTTTATGATATAGATAGATGGATGCATTGATGAATGACTTTTGATATGCTTTTTCTATTTTTCAATGTATGGATGCAAACTGTTATATGAAGATATGAATATGAATGCCCCTATGTTTTTTATTTTAGAATGTATGCAATTTTATCCTTAATTATATGTATGCAAATGATGGATGAGTAATGATCTTTTTCTTTCTCTTGCTTTCCTGATATATGGATAATGAATAATGATTAATGCTATGCATGAATGGAAAAGATAACCTCATTTTATTTTTTTTGTTTGAAATCAAGGAAAAAGACATTTGATTGAACCCCCCATTTCATTAATGTTTTGACTAACCAAGATTATAAATGTACCCCCTTGTCCTTGGAAAAAATAACCATAAATAAATGCAATTAATCTAATCTGATAATGTAATGCAATGCAACTAAGTGTCACTAGCTTTTAGCAAAGAAATGCCATAGAGATAAATTTTCATCATTGAGCATTTTTGGGACCAAAAAGCAAGTACAACCATCACTAACCATATCATGATGATATGAATACCGCTTTTTTTCTCTTTTTGGTAACCTCTTTGGAAACGAGTACAACCCTCACTAGTTGGATGACCAAACTACGGGAGTATGAATACCGATTTTAACGTATTCAATGTTGCAAGTGGATTTTGGTATTAAGATATAGAAGATCTAAATAGCCAAGGTATTCGTTTGTGTAAACAAGCAAAGGTTGATCCTTCATCTTATGGGATAGTCCTCGATGGTTCTTTGATGACCATGTCATTAGATGAATTCGCATAGGTTGATGAATGTTCCTTAAAATAGTCACTCAAAGGCAAGAAAATATCATGTCTCTATCATCGCTAATCTCGTCGAAACATCATCAATTTAGCTAAAAAGATTTGAGAAAAGTCAATTCCATCAACATTATCAAAAAGAAATCATCAAGTGTTTTGCAATGTTTCATGATTTTCAAAAGGTATTTCCAAGTATTCTAATCTTTAAAGTGTTTGTCAAATTTTAATCCTGAATAATAAAGTCAATGAAGGCTCAAGGATCAAGTTGTGGGATCAAATACTTAGGTGTGAACAATGATATCCATCAAAGGTTCACAAAAATCTCTCTCTTCTGAAGCTCTGATAAGTCTCTCTCTGATATGACTGAATATAGCACTATTGAATCCATTTGGTACCAAATTTCCAATCCTCTTCTACCCCCAAGTGATAAATGTGATCGTGCAACAAACTTAGGGCAAATAGGCAATACAATGATGCAACTAAAAGGCTTTATTATGACTATGCACAAATGACAGAAGCAATGAAGGTTTCACAAGTGGGATGATGGAAATGCAATATGTACACATGCGACTAGGAAATGACTTAAGGGAACAAAAGGTGCTTGATTGCCAAGTTTTCACCTTTTGGGTCCTTTTCTCTTTGTTTTCTACCAAGGCGCCTATTGCTAGGTTTTCACCAAGGCACTTTTCTTTTTTTCACTTTTTTTGTATTTTTCTTTTTTCATTTTTTTTTGTATTTTTTTCTTTTTCAATTATTTTGTATATTTTTATTTTTCAATTTTTTTGTATTTTTTTCTTTTTCAATTTTTTTGTTTTTTTTCAAGATCTCTTTGACTATGTATAATAAATATGATGCTCCTCATATGATACTCTTTATACTCTTTCATCTACCTTATGTATAGAACCTCTTCAGATGTATGCTATTGATAGGCTCTTGTAATTCGTCTCCTTCACAATCTGCTAACCTGTAGGTTCCCATTCCAAATGAAGACACAATGATGAATAGACCGAGCCAATTAGCCTCCCATTTTCCTTTCTTTTCTCTTTCAACTTGATTCTTTGGGTTTTCTCTTAACACTAAGTCTCCTACCTGAAAGACTCTCAGTTTGATATGCTTATTGTAGTTCCTTGAGATTCTGTTCTGATATACTTTCAGGTGCTCATAGGCTTGTGTTTGGTGTTCTTCTAGCAACTCTAATTGTTGAAGTCTAGCAACTCTATAGTCTTCATCTATTATCAACCCTTGCAATGACACTCGTAAAGATGGGATTTCAACCTCCAATGGTAGAGCAGCTTCAGCTCCATAGACTAATGAAAATGGTGTGGCTCCCGTAGGTGTCCAAATGCTAGTTCTATAGGCCCATAATGTCGGATTAATTTTCACATGCCAATCTCTTCCTAATTTATTTACCAATATTTTCAAAATTTTCAAAATGTTTTTATTTGTAGCTTCGGCTTGTCCATTTCCTTGAGGATAATAAATGGATGAAGAGTGATGGGTGATATGAAATGTGTCACAAAGTTCATCCACATCCTTGTTTTTGAATTGCTTTCCATTGTCTGTTATTATGGCATGAGGGATACCATATCTGCAAATGATGTGGTTCAAGATGAACATGGAAATCTATTTACCCATGGCTATGATCAAAGGAACCGCTTCTACCCACTTAGTGAAATACTCTATTGCAGTGATGATATACTTGTGCCCATTGGAAGATGGTGGATATATGACGCTAATCAAGTCAAATCCCCATTGATAGAATGGCCATGGTGTAACAAATGGGTGCAATTCTTGTGCTGGTGCATGTATCATGTCACCATGATATTGACATTTGCTGCATATTTTGATGAAGTGATAAGCATCTTTCTCTAAGGTTTTCCAAAAATAACCTAAGAGAAGGATCTTCTTGGCTAGGTTTAACACGCTTGAGTGAGATTCACAAATGCCCTCGTGAACCTCACGTAAAGATAACTTAGACTCCTCTTCCTCTAGACATCTAAGTAACGTCCCGTCAAGACCCTTACGATGCAATGTTTCAGAAAGGATTATGTAACAGGCGGATTGTCGTATGAAATTTCATTTTTGGGCTCGAGATTGGTCTAAAGGTAGCACTTGGTCTTTGAGATAGGTATATATAGGGCCATACCAAGGTGAGTCATGTCCATGAAGTAGGGCAACAATTTGGGTTTCGGAAAGGTCAAATGTTGGTTGTGCTAACTCTTCCACCAAGAATTCGTACTTCTCATTTTGATCTAGTTTTTGAAGTAATGAAGCCAAGGTTGCCATTGCATCAACTGCTATGTTCTTCTCTCTTGGAATTTGCTCAAATGTTATCAAAGCAAAATACTTTTCCAAGCATCAATCATAGGCTTGTATGGCATTAATTTTTCATCTTTGGTATGGTATTCATTATTGACTTGATTGATTACTAGTTGAGAATCTCCATATACTTGTAGCTCGGTGATGTTCCATTCTAAAGCCATCTTGATGCCAATGACTAAAGCCTCATATTCTGCTATATTGTTTGTGCATGGGAACAAAAGTTTGTAAGACTTTGGAATAGTGTACCCTTGAGGGGTAATTAATAATATGTCGGCCTCAGAACCTCCTTGTGTATATGAGCTGTTGAAGTACAACTTCCATATCTTTGCTTCTATGTTTACAATTGCGGAATCTGGAAATTTCACTTGAATGGTTTTTGTAGAAGTCAATGGATTTTCAGCTAAGTGATTTTCTATCACTTGTCCTTTTATTTCCTTTCTATCCACATACTCAATGTTGAACTCACTCAATATCATGACCCATTTTGCTATTCTACCCATTAAGGCAGTTTTGCTTAGCAAATACTTTAGAGGATCAATTTTTGCAATTAGTTTCACCTTGTGCATCAACATATAATGTCTCAATTTTTGAGATGCAAAGACAACCGCTAGACAATCCCTTTCCATAAATGTATAGTTCTGTGATGATATTACTCACTTGCATGAAATTAAGATCTACTAACATCAATTTAATCAAATACAATGCAAATTTAACTAGAATTGAAATTATAATCTATATTATCCCATGGATCTCTAGTAATAAGTGGTAAGTGAAGCTCTCAACTGCAAATCCTCACTAGTGACACCTCTAAAATGAGAATAATGTTGCTATGATGTTACTAAATGCTTATTCTATGATGAATTCATGCTTAGTCTAGTTCCATTGATGAAATTATGATACTAAATGCTCAAGAATGCTCAAATTGCTCTTATTGCTCTTAGAAATGATCTCAATTGACTATAGCAACAATGCTTTTCAATTGAAATTCTAAGATGGAAATGCTCTCCAAAATGCCTCATACTTATAGTAATTTCCCAAGGGTAGGGGGTAGAGTGAGTTGATCATGGTTATGCTTGGGTAAGGTCAATTGGCTTTGCTTTGTCCATAAATGGAAGGACAAGGAGGGGACAATCATTTAAATGGTTTCAAAAGGCTGGACCATTTCAACAAAAGTGAGTGATTTATGTCCATTTTGTCTCCAATTTGCTTTGTTGAGGGAAATTATGATTTATTAATTAATTAAAGTAATTAAATTTAGCCATGAAGGGTAAGAGGTTCATTTTAATTTTTGCTTTCAACAACTATGTCATTAATTGAATTTAATCAATTTCATAGTTTTTTTCCCCTTTTCAAGCTTTATTTAATCATTTAATTGAATTTTCCTTTGATTTGAATTGCCTTTATTCCATTTATTGTTTTTTCGTGCTATTTTGATGATTTGATGCACCTTTTGATTGATTTAAGCCTTTGGCCAATTTTCCATGTCTACAAATGCCCCTCTTTGAGTCGATGTGCGAAGAACACCGATTCAAAGATTCCCTTGGTATGATGATCTGATTCTATTCTGGTTCTGTGATTCCTTGATACCTCTGATAGTTGGTACGATGATATGATACTGTCTCTAATAGTGATATGCTACCTGATATGATATGATAAACTGATTTGATACTGATTTGCCTCCTGATATGAAACTGATATGATATGATACTGATATGATAACCTGATATGATATGCCCCACTGATAAATGTTTTTGATGTGATGCCAATTTGATACTCTAATGCCCCCTCAGAAATAAAACATATTGATTCCTTGATTTGAAAGATTTTGATTGATTGGTCCAATATATTTTCATTTCTGAAAAATATTGATGATATGCCATGACTTTCAATTTGCACATCCAAGATAGATAGGTCTATTGTAGTTAAGCGAAACAAGTGATTAGGATATCAGGATAATGGTACCAATGAATGTGTTTTGTCAATTTGATAAGATAGTAAAATTGATATGGGATACTGCTGCTTCGTTCTTAGGATACAGAGACATGAACAAATGGTACTAGGTGTGATTGCTTGATATTTTGATAGAACTGATTGATGTAAGATGCTTCACTAATATAGAATACTGATATGATTCCCTTGATTTGCCAAATAGGCACATTTCCGTAAATGATATATATATGGACCTTAGCTTCTTAAATATTTGGATTTAAGTCATGGGTTGACCCAGCTAGAGTATAGGTTATTGAGATGATTGATTATGGAGCTCCTTCAGTTTATTAATATTGTATCATGTTTCAGTTATTGATCAGGACTTGGATGTATCACTTTGATGACATTGTATCTTTGATTAGACAGACTTCATGGATCTGTGATGTTATGGACACTTATTTGATTTATGGACTTTCCTTGATTCTTGATTGAACCTCCCCATTTGATGATTGATCAAGATTTTGATTGAATGAACCCCCTTGTCCTTGGAAAAATACTACAAACAAATGCACATGCAATTAATCTAACATGATAATGCAATTAACCTTCCATGATAATGCAATGCAATGCAGCTAAGTGTCACTAGCTTTTAGCAAATAAATGCCTTGAGGATAAATTTCCATCATTGAGCATTTTGGGACCGGAAAGTCGATACAATCACCACTATCCACTGACATGATGATATGAATACCACTTTTTATCGCATTTGGTAACCTTTTTTTGAACTAGTACAACCCTCACTAGTTGGATGACCAAACTATGAGGGTATGAATACCAGTTTCAATGAATTCAATGTTACATAAACAAACAAAGGTCAACCTTCCACCCTATATGAAAGTCCTCAATGGTTCTTTGATGACCACGTCATTAGATGAATTCACATAAGTTGTTGGATATCCCTCAAGACAGTCACTCAAAGACAAGAAAAATATCATGTCTCCATCATTGCCAATCTAGTTGAAACCTCATCGATTAGCTAAAAAGATGTGATAAAAATCAATGTAAGTAAAGATCATCAAAAGAAAGCTTCAAGTGTTTTGCATTGTTTCATGATTTTCAAAAAGTATTTCCAAGCATTCTAATCTTTTTAAAGTGTTTTGTCAATTTTTAATCCTGAATAATAAAGTCAATGAAGGCTCATGGATCAAGTTGTGGTAATCAAATTCTTGATTAGTGAACAATGATATCCATCAAAGGTTCATGAAAATCTCTCTCTTCTAAAATTTTGATCTCTCTCTCTGATGTGACTGAATGTTGTACTATTGAATCCTTTTGAAGTTAATGCCTTGCTTTATGTGAATTCATGCTTGTTTGTTGAAATCTGCTAATTAAGATCAAATGCCCCTAGTTGGATAGGAAAAATGTTGGACTTGGGAAAACTTCCAAAATATCACAAAAGCTCGGTTATGCAAGATGCAGCCCAAAGCACTTTATGCTTTCCTTTTTACCATCTCTCAAACAAGATCACATTGGTTTTCCCCCAATGTCTAGCAAGATATAGGACATGAATGATGGATTTGCAAGCTGATGGATTAGAGATGGAAAGGCCATGATGGATGAAGCATGTGAATGTGACCCATAGGACCATCTCCTCAAGAGTACCCAAGCTAAGGAAAAAATGATATAGCAATTTGAAGCATGTTTTTGATTAAGTCATGGAAGCCAATGATGTGGTGCTAGATATCCTATAGGATAATGATTTGTTGTCATGAAAATGAGGGATCCAAAAGAAGTGGACATGTCAAGAAGTTCTTGATAACAAATTTTTGTACTTTAAGTTCTTCATTTTGATCAAGACCAAGGGATCAATTTGGGTAAGATGTGGATAAGATAACACAATCAGGATAAAGGGGTGATGGAGTCTATGAAGGGATGTTTTGGGATTATGGAAAGACTATCAAGGAATAATGAAGGTGAATTTGGGATAAGCAAGATCATGATAGGGTAACATGGATGCAACAAGTACATAAGCTGATGGCAAGGATAACGGATGTCAAGATACTTGATGCTCATGGATATGTTCAACCTTATCAAGATGAAAGATGAGAGAGAAAATATGGATGTAAGTGAGATAAATGATAGAAAGATGAAGGATAGAATGGATGAAACTTTTTCCCCCAAGTGTAGAGTGCAAGAAGGAAGAATTATGCATGATGCCTGTTTGCCAGGTTTTCATCATGGTACTTGTCTAAGGTGCAACAAGAAGTGGTTTTTACCATAAGACAGATTTATTTCTCTTTACTTTTTGTACCAAGGTGCCTATTGCTAGGTTTTCACCAAGGCACTTTTTCTCTTTTTTCATTTTTTTCTTTTTTTCTTTATTTTTTTTCTTTTTTTGTACTTTTCAATATTTTCCCAACATCGGAATCTTTGGAAAATGCTCCTCTGAAAGATATGCTATAATAAACCATGGGTATGACTAGGATGCTCAAAGATATTGATAAGAGAGATGGAAGTATGAAAAGTATGCATTCGAAAATGAATGTGAGGATAAGAAGAAGGTATGTTGCAGATGGTAATGTTGGCAAGATCAACTTTGACACACACTTTGAAGAGTGGTGGAATGATGGAGGAATGATAGATGAAGGAGGTAAGGGTCCTTTTGAGGTAGTGGATTTTTGGATATGAGAACCCAAATTAGACTTGGAAAGTCGAGGATGTTTGGAAGGAGATGGAATGGAAGCCTTTGGAAGCTTGAATGTCAATTTTGATTCTTCTTTTGTGTGCAAGTCCTTCAAAAGTGACTTGGGAATCCACATAGTCTTTGATTTTTCTTTTTTCTTGGTGGATCTTTGCGGCCTTTCAGATATTTTATTTTTCTTTATGGACCTTTGTGGTCTTTTGGATATTTCATTTTTCTTTTCATTCACATGTTGATTAGATGGGACATTGTGATTTTTATACACATATGGATTCTTGGATTTATGATTTTTATGTTGCACATCAAAATTTCTTCCAAAAGACTTAGGAATTGTGGATGAATAGGAATAATATGGAGGGTTCATATGGATTGGTGTTAGGACATTCTTCAAGTATTTGTGCCTTCGTTGATCTTGATACATGGTAGGGTAAGTGAATGGATAACTAGGGATGATAGGAATGATTAATGGGGGAATATATGGACCTAGTATGGATGGAAGAGATGAAGACTTTTGTTTTGGGACATAGGCACCCAAAATGGATTTGGAGGATAGTGAAGGAATATGGTTGCATTTGAATGGAGGAATATACGGTGTGAAAGGGATATCAATATCTTTGGAAGGAGCCACATTGCCATGGTTCTCATCTTTAAGATTTATCTTTATACCCATAGGCTCATGAGTAGCTTTGATAGGAACACATTTGATAGGATCAACGAAGTCTTGAAGGGATTTATTATCTTGCAAGGGATTTGGAAGAATGATGTTTTCTTCAGGTGAACATGCAGGAATATGAAAAGGAAATGATGGGATGCTTTGATCTTGACTAAGATCTTCAAATTGTGTAGAGATGGTATTTTTCTCTTGATTTTCAATATGCTCATTAGAAATTATGGAAGGGATATCTTGATCTTTCTTGGGAAGTGGAGATAATATGGAACTTGGAAGGGTAATTTGTTCTTGGAATGGAAGGACATCATCTTGGAAGACATGAAAGGATGCAAGGGGATCATCACAAGGTTCTATGGATATGGGACCTTCATCAAATATGAGAGGGGATTGTATATAATCTTGATCTTGATCTTTATCAACATTTATTTCTTTTCTCTTTGGATTATTCTCTTGACATGGAGCCACTTCTAAGGACAAGGTAGATGTTTGGATATGTGTGGGGGATGTTTGGAAGAATGATGTAGGATCCTCTTGAATGGGTATAATAGGAATTGAAGCACATGAAGCCTTGGGGTCCAAGATCTTTGAAGCATGGAAATGATCTACATCAAGATGTAAACTAGCTTGGGTTTCTTTTAGAGGTAGCCCTTGAGGGTAAACATAGTCAACTTGAAAAGTGTCATCATTAGGCTCATTCTTTGATGGAGGAATTTTGGATAGTTGTGGAGCTTTGGGAGATGAATGAAAGATGAAAGGATTACTCTTGCTATATGGAGAATCTTTGCTAGATAGAGGTTTGTGAGATGGACAAAGGATGAATGGATTACTCTTGCTATATGGAGGTTTATGCATTAGATCTTCCTTGAGAGTGGTACCTTTCTCTTCATACGCTTTATTATCTTGATCACAACTAGATTTATCATGAAATTCCCTTTGATCCAAGATAAGTTTGTTTCTCTTGAATGTTTCTTTTTGTGAGGAAGATGGAGATGTGGTTGGCCCATCATTATAAAGAAAAGGACACCTTAATCTTAACAATGACTTTTTAGATGATGCCTCTTTTTATTTTTCCTTATTCTCCCTCAAGGTTGATGTATCAAAATTATGAGGAAGCTTAACTCCTGCTTGAATGAACTTCATGAAATATGCTTCTTTATTCCTCTCTAAAACTAATTGCACCATTTCCATAAACATGGGATCTTGGATTACTTTAGAAACTTCCTCTTCAGACACCTCATCATTTTGATTCATATGGAGATCTTGATCTTGATTTTGATAATTATGCTCCATAATAGGATTGATTTGTTTCTCAAATAGACTCATCATTATAAAAAAATTTCAAGGATATGATCTATTTGTTGCACTGATAAAGAATATCTCTGAAAAGGGTATCCAAAAATGACTTCAAAATTTTTCTGAACCCTCGGCAAATGCCCACTATTTGCCCTTTTATGTTTTTGGGCATCACTTAACTAAGCATAGGCATGACTGAGACTTCTATAGGTGTGCACTAGTTTGTTGTTAGGTGGTCCTCTGTAGGTTCTTAGGTGAGACTTTACTATTACCAGGCGGGTTTCCAGTTTAACCAGGCGTGTCTCAAATGTCTCTGAGCATAACTTCAGTGTGTCTACGCATGTTTAAGAAAGTCACAGGCGTGACTAAACCTCTGATAGGTGAGTGTGTTTTGTGCACAGGCAACACTTCTCTGACTAAGGTATATGATTTTGAATTTTTTAAAATGTATAAGATTAGTTTTTGGAACTTTACGTGTTTGAAAATAGAAAAACAAGCACAACACACACATCACTTTGTCATCATGTCCCTAAAAAAAATTCTAATGTGTATGTTCTCCAATGTTTTCCACAAGTATAGCACAATAAAAACTTCCAAGCAGCCTACCTAAAGTCAATTTTGGCTTGTAAACATGGCTCTACAAGGTGGCTTTTCTACTTTAAACAAGATTTAGTAAATATTCCGTTCAAAATGGATTAAAATCTCTTATCCCCCAAGTATTTTAGAGGGCTTCCCACACGCACCAAGGTACGATTTCATGCAATCCGTAAGGACTACTAGAGGAAGTTCAAGAAATTAAAATCCTTTTGTCATGTATCTCATTAAGGATACACGTGTTTCATTTTATAGTGGTTCAGATTCCCACAGAAAAAGTGAGTGTATCCCACTTTGGGTTTTCCCTCTCATCGGCCCTTTAAGGAAATCTCGGGAAGTGATCCCACTAAGTTCTAAACATGTTCATTTTAAAGCGGGGAAAGCAAACACATACAATCAATGATTCTTTTTCAACCCCGTGACAAAGGGGTTCTTATAATTTGAAGTGTTTTTGGTTCTTTCCTTTTAATGATTATCTATGTTTAGAAATTTGACAATGCCACAAGCTAAGGGAAGATGCAAGCTTGATATGAAAAATACCTCAACCGATGCTAGCAAAGGCTAGGGGCATTTTTAAGTAGTAGTTTTTGCTTGCTTCTCTCTCCAATTTTTTCTTACCTTGGCAAGTGTGTTCCCTCCACCAACAAATTAGTAGGCACAAACAAACAAAGTGAGGGGAAACCAAAATTAAAAGCTTAAAATGATCAAATTGTTAATGCTTTTGATGCCTTTTACCAAAATACTTGCAACTTTGACAAATTTTAAGGATGAAATTTCAAGAAACCATGAAATTTAAGGATGAATTTATAGATCTTAGTTCTAGTGTGGCATACTCTAATAGGACCTGCAACAGAAAAACTAGAGAATTAATTAGTCACGTGCATAATCTAATAAAATACTGCATTTTTTTTTACACAGTCTACGCAACATTTTAATAAGTGCCCGCAAGATTTAATTAGCTATACGCATGATTTAATTGAATGTGAGTGTCACCTTTAGGGGGCTCAAGCGAAATCAATTAAAACAAACACGATATTTAATTAGTCTAAGTGATAAATCATTAAACAAATGTGGTAAACTGGTGAAATGAATGTGACAGTTAAATTACCAGAAGCGACATCTAATGTTTCGGAAGCGTAAATGAAACTAGCAAAGGCAAAGCAAAGCTTCAAATCAAGCGACAGTACTTCAAAGATAAGCGATACTTACTACTTTGTAAGCGTGAATGAAATCATCAAAGGCAAAGCAAAGCTTCAAATTAAGCGACAGTGTTTTAAACATAAGCGATACTCCCTGTATCGTAGGCATGATTGAAATTTGTAAAGGCTTGAAGCTTTGTCGACTGAAGTGTGATTTTCTAGCTTGCAGGCATGATTACAGAGCTTATAGGTGACAAAAAATTGATTGTAAGCGTAATTTAATCTTCTCTATGTGTGATTTCTCCTGTTTCATGCAAGCAATTCATGGAAAATAGAGAAAACAAACATGCAAATAATGATGAAAAATGATAGAATGAGGCTTAGAGCCCCACGGTGGGTGCCATTTGTGTGATGATATTACTCACTTGCATGAAATTAAGATCTACTAACATCAATTTAATCAAATACAATGCAAATTTAACTAGAATTGAAATTATAATCTATATTATCCCATGGATCTCTAGAAAGAAGTGGTAAGTGAAGCTCTCAGCTGCAAATCCTCACTAGTGACACCTCTAAAACGAGAATAATGTTGCTATGATGTTACTAAATGCTTATTCTATGATGAATTCATGCTTAGTCTAGTTCCATTGATGAAATTATGATACTAAATGCTCAAGAATGCTCAAATTGCTCTTATTGCTCTTAGAAATGATCTCAATTGACTATAGCAACAATGCTTTTCAATTGAAATTCTAAGATGGAAAT
The DNA here is from genome assembly GCA_027943335.1 of Chamaecyparis obtusa. Lineage (NCBI taxonomy): Eukaryota > Viridiplantae > Streptophyta > Pinopsida > Cupressales > Cupressaceae > Chamaecyparis > Chamaecyparis obtusa. The sequence continues at coordinate 402,014 of BSBK01005636.1, forward strand.
GCTCTCCAAAATGCCTCATACTTATAGTAATTTCCCAAGGGTAGGGGGTAGAGTGAGTTGATCATGGTTATGCTTGGGTAAGGTCAATTGGCTTTGCTTTGTCCATAAATGGGAGGACAAGGAGGGGACAATCATTTAAATGGTTTCAAAAGGCTGGACCATTTCAACAAAAGTGAGTGATTTGTGTCCATTTTGTCTCCAATTTGCTTTGTTGAGGGAAATATGATTTATTAATTAATTAAAGTAATTAAATTTAGCCATGAAGGGTAAGAGGTTCATTTTTATTTTTTCTTTCAACAACTATGTCATTAATTGAATTTAATCAATTTAGTAGTTTTTTTCCCCTTTTCAAGCTTTATTTAATCATTTAATTGAATTTTCCTTTGATTTGAATTGCCTTTATTCCATTTATTGATTTTTCATGCTATTTTGATGATTTGATGCACCTTTTGATTGATTTAAGCCTTTGGCCAATTTTCCATGTCTACAATAGTTAAGTTCGTATTTGATCAATGTCCTACTCAAGTAGTAGATTGCTCTTTCTTTTCCTTGTTCATCCTCTTGCGCCAAAAGCACTCCTAGAGACCTTTCAGTAGCGGATATGTATAGCAGTAATGGTTTTCCCTTGATTGGTGGCATTAGGATAGGTGGATTTATTAGATAAGTCTTCAATAAAGTGAAAGCTTGATCACATTCTTCATCCCACGTGAAAATAGTATCTTTGTGTAGCAACCTTGTGAATGAATGGCATTTTTCAGCCAATTGAGAAATGAACCTTCTTATGGATTGTATTTTTCCTTGGAGAGACCTCATTTGACTTATGTTCTTTGGAATTTCCATATCCATTATTGCTTGTACTTTTTTCGAATCCACCTCAATTCCTTTTGCTGAAACTATATAGCCTAACAATTTGCCAGATTGGACACCAAAGGCACATTTTTTTGGATTAAGCCTCACCTTAAATTTTTCCAACCAAGTGAATATCTTTTTCATAATTTGTAGGTGATCTTCTCTTTTGTGTTATTTGGCCAATATGTCATCCACGTAATCCTCTAGAAATGTGTGCACCATATCATGGAAGATAGTTGTCATTGCCCTTTGATATGTGGCGTCGACATTTTTAAGGCCGAAGGGCATGATATTCCAACAAAAGGTGCCCCAAGGACATGTAAAGGTTGTCTTCTCTTGGTCTTTAGGTGCAATTTTTATCTGATTATATCCACTGAAACCATCCATCAATGAGTACATGGAGTGACCCGTTGTCAAGTCAACTATTGCATCAATGCTCGGAAGTGGGAAGTAGTCTTTAGGACATGCAAGATTCAAGTCTCAAAAATTTGTGCATACACAAATGGATTTGTAGTGCTTGGTGACTGGTACAATATTAGATATCCATTCAGCATAGGCTATTGCTCTTATAAATCCCACTTTCAACAATTTTTCTAATTCTACCTTGACTAAGAGAGCTATATGTGGCTGCATTTTTTTCAACTTTTTCTTGATGGGCTTAACCCCTAGTTTGACATTCAAATGGTGCATAATGAAGTTGGGATCCAATCCGGGCATGTCGGCATAGGACCATGCAAATTTCACTTGTTGTTCTTGGAAGAAATTGATGAAATCCTTTCTTTCCAAAGGTGTAAGTGATGTGGCCAAGTGTATAAATTTTGGATCCAATTATGTCCCAATGTTGACCTTTTATGTCGGCTCTATGAGAATAGGTGACCTTTCTTCCTCATGCTCGAGTAGGGTATCCAATCTCTCTTCCTTTGGTGCCATAGTTGGGTCTTCACCATAGGAAACATCCTTTATCTTTACTTTTTTTGGTTCTAGTCCTGCCACATAGTGGTTTTCAGCACTAGAACTTTTCATTTTTTTATTTTTTTCATTTTTTTCTTTGGATCAAGAGATTGAACCCCTGCTACTTCTATCATGTTTGTTTCAAATTCATTGGTGAAAGAGGGCTCAATCACATTAAGGTATTGGTTCATTTCTTGGTCATTTGGGAAATAGAGTAAGTTACTTGGTTCATTTAGGTCCCAATCAATAAGGTCGAGGTTTATCAAGGATAAGGTTTCATTTGGCAAAGGATCATCAATTGGTTTTATGAACATGACTTCATTGGAAGGTTCATACATTGTATCATTTAGATCTATAACATGAGCTTCTTTGAGATGGTCCATGGAAGAAGGATCAAATTCCTCTTCACTTTAGTCCTCAATGACTTCTACAGGAAATAGCATGGGAAATAAAACCCACGGATTAATCCTAACGTTTGAATCATCTTCCTCTAAGGGGTCCCAAAAGTCCTCTATCCATGGTCGATTAATGGATGCTTGTCCTATTGAGTTCTTGTATGATGGAGCTCTTCACGCCTTGGAACTTGTTGCTTTGGAACCTTAGCATAAGTATGTATGGTGACTACTTCTTTATCCTAGCATGATTCATCGGATAAAGTATCCCATTCATAATCCCAAGAGTCATCACTATCTACATCAGATTCCAATGTGTTTACTTGAGGATATGAATCTTGCATTGGGCTGGAGCTTTCTCCTTTGTATTAGTAGCCTACTCCGGATCTTTCTTCTTTTTCCCTCCAAGAAAGTTCAATGGGCTCTAGTAAACCTCTATTTCTTCAACCTAAAGGTCCTCTTCCCTTGTATCCCATTTTTTGCATTATCTCAAATCCTTTCCCATATTGATCAGTTTGAATGTTGATATGCTAGATTCTTTCTACAGGAGTACTTGAGGTATCATCTTCGTCATGATAAAGCCATTGAAGGACTTCATCTTCCTCCTTGTTGAATGTTGCCTTGTCACTTTCTCTCACGAAGTAAGAGTTATGAGGTAAGTGTTCTTTTTAAGGTTTCCCTTGTGTTCTTGGAGATGTGGGAAAGTCAAATAAGGAAATGGAGTATTCCCCTACTCCTTTGGAACTGATTTTACATTGTTTTTCAAATGTATCCATCATCTCAATCATTTTTTTTTAAATGTCCTTTTTAGCTTTATCCTTTTCTTCTCTGGTGGGTTTGTAAAGTATTATCTCTGATTTAGGTGCTTGATCTAAATCTTCATTTGGAGTTGGAGCCTCATAGCTCACTTTTTCCTTTCCTTTAGTTGATGTCAATGAGCTAGCTTGAAGAGGGTTTGAAGTAGCACTTAATGTTAGCATGGGATCATCCATTTTGATATCTTCAATGGTGGCTCTTTGAATAATTCCTTCTCAGTTATGGGGAATAAATAGCTCATGAAGGGGTTTAAGTGCATTGCAATATTGGAATGGATTTGAGTCCCCTCCAACCGTGATTTCCTCACCCATGTACGAAAATTTGATGCATTGGTGGTACGTGGATGGAACTGCTTGCATCTCGTGGATCCATGGTCTCCCCAATAAAATATTATAATTTAGTTTCATGTCCAATACTTGGCAATTTGTATCCTTTTTGACAAGTCCCACTTGAATGGGCAATACGATCATGCCTTTGGAGGCTCTTTCAGCTTCATCATAGGCCTTTATGGTGATTCTTTTTGTAGGGTCAATGCAGGACTTGGATAACCCTAGGGATTTGACAAGACTCAACGTGTAGATGTTAAGGCTAGCTCCCCCATCTATGAGAGCTCTTTTGACTCTATTCCTTTCAATCAAGACCTCTATATGCAATGGTAGATTTTGGGGATGAGTAATAGACATGTCATCTTGGTCTGAAAATGAGAGGCAATGAGGTGCAATGAGATGACCTACCATGTTTTGAAACTTCCCTTCTTCTAAGTTAGTAGGAACATTCATCTCTACTAGAGCTTTCTCTAAAATTTCCTTATGGTTGGGAGATAGCTTTAATAGCTCCAAGATGGAGATTTGTGCTGGAGTCCTTTGTAGCTGATCTACCAAGCTATACAATTTTGTTGTTGTAGAAGATTTCTTGATCACAATGTTGGATTGAGGAGGGCTAATAGGTTTAGGATCAACCCCTTGTAGGGTAATCCTTGAAGTCTGCCCCCTAGTGATAACATTAGATGTCTCTTTTTGGGGCTGTTCTTTGATCACTACAGCATTCACAACATTATCATAGGGTGGCACAAAATTAATGTTGTTACTACTTTGTTTCTTGCCATTGGATGATTCCCCTTTGTCATGTTTATAGAAGGGTTGTTTGAAAGCTTTGTGGTCTTCATTGCTTTGGGGTCCATCAATGGTGATCATGCCACTATCAATTAAGTCTTGCACCACATTCTTTAGCTGCAAGCACCCATTTTTTGTGTGCCCTCGAATTCTATGGTACTCACAATGGCTATTTGCACTCCACCAGCTAGGCTTGTTGTGTGGCTGATAAGGTTGAATGCTAGGTAGATTAATGATGTTATTAAGCATGAGTGTCTTTAATGCTTTTTTGAGGGGTTCACCCAAAGGTGTGAAGTTCCTTTGAGGAGTTGGTACTAAGAATTTATCAGATTTGTTACTCCTTTGATTATTTCCTTGGTTGCCACTATTAGCATTGTTGTTGGAAGGTGTGTTGGAAGTCTAGTTTGCATTATTCACCTGATTAGGTGTTCGTGTAAGAGCAAATGGAGTCACCTTCAAATTACTAGAATCCACAACCCCATCATTGACTACTCCCTTATTGTTATTATTCAATCCATACTGATTATATCTATTGGACCAATTCTTATTCTGATTGTTGTTATTATTGGAGTTATTGTTGTTGGAGTTATTCTTGTTATCTTTATACAATTTCAACTCTCCACTCTTAACCAACACTTCTTCTATCATTACTCCATTCTCTATGAGGTCTTGGAAGGTCTTGGGGCATTGCATTCTCAATCGGTAGTTCATCTCATTGCTCAAACTATTAATGAATATATCCATTTTCTCCTTTTCGGGCACACTCCTAGGATACCTAGCAAATATTGTCCTCCATCTTTGTAAGAAAGTGTTGAATGCTTCTCCATCCTTTTGTTTAGTATTACATAATGTTATCATCATGACCTCATGCTTGATGTTGTATGATTAATGGGCCACAAATTTTGAAGCTAGCTCTTCAAAGGTTTTTATGCTGGATGGTAATTTAGAAAACCACTCCATGGCCATGCCTCCTAAGCTTCTTGGGAATAGTCTCATTAAATAGGTGGTATCGTGCATGAAATCCAAGCTCAATGCACAAAAATATCGTAAGTGATCTTGTGGATCCGATGTTCCTTTGTACTTGTCATACTTGGGGAACACTACATTGATCGGGAATGGTGCCATTACTAGACTTTTATCAAACGGGAATGGACACAATGCTTCGATAGAAAAGGGTTTAGGAGCCCCACTTTGCTTGATTGTATCTAGTTGCATTTGAAATATCTTGAACTGCTTGTTCATGATATCAATGGTACTCTCTTCAACTTTTGGTGGTTTAAGTTGATTCACATCATAATCACGTGGAAGCTTAAGACCTGCTCGGGCTAGGTCCATGAAATACTTCTCTTTATCCCTTGCCATTTCTTTTTCCATGAGTCTTATGAGGGGCACTGAATGGATTCATTAACCTTATCATCAGTTGCATCATCGGTAGTTGGTTCGGTATTAGTTCTTTGGTGAGTGGTATCAATTCCTTGAGTGTTTTGATCCGTCCCTCCACCATTGGTATTACCTTGATTATTCATGTCAATACCTCCATTATTTGCATCACCTTGGTTGTTTGGGTCAATGCCACTATTGCTATTATTACCCAAGCCACTGTAGTACATCATGTTGTCTTCCACTTCTTGTTCAGGTGATTTTTGGGGTACTCTTGGGGTAGTAGAATCATCACCTGGGTAAGGGAGCTCTTGCCTCAAATAAGTCTCATATGCTTGTAAGGTTTTCTTAGCGTAGTCTGATCTAGTAAAAGTAGGCATGAACCTTGGAGAATAAGAGTCGATATTGCCCGTGGTCAAATCCTTGTGAAATTTATAAAAATTGTGTAGAACCAGGATTTACGACTAGGCTGGATGTTGGAACAGTAAGAACATGAAAAAGGGTATCTGAATATGTGATCAAAAAATTTTGAACCCCTTGGTAAGTACTCAATGTTTTCCCTTTCATGTTTCTGGGCATCACTTGCCTGAGTGTAGGCGTGACTTAAAATATTATATGCGTGAACTGGAATTATGTTAGGCAGTACACTACAGGTATGCAGGTGACACTTCACTATTGATAGGCATTTTTCCAGTGTTTTCAGACATCACTTAATATATCTAAGGTGTGACTTGACGGTCGATACGTGTTTTCTGAATAGTTACAAACATGACTTTATTGCTGACAGGAGTTATTTTTCTATGCACAGGTGGCACTTTGCTGACCAGGTTGTAAATTTTAGATTTTAAAAATTGCAAGATCAATTTTCTGGAATTGTCTCATTTGAAAATGGAACACAGTCGCAACACACACATCAATTCTTAACCGTGTCCCTAAAACACACTAGAGTGTATATTCTCGATCATTTTCCACAAGTATAGCACAAGAAAGAATTCCAAGTAGCCTACCTATACTCAATTTTGGCTTTTAACATTTTGGCTCTATGAGGTGGCTTGCTATTTATCAAGGATTTAATGTAGATTTTGTTCAAATAGATCTTAAACTTTCATCCCCCAAGTATGTTAAGGGGCTTCCCACACGCATAAAAATATGATTTGGCGCAATCCATGAGGACTACTAGAGGAAGTTCAAAAAATTTAAAATTCATTTGTCACACACCCCATTAAGGATGCATGCATTTCATTTTATAGTGGGTTGGATTCCCGCAACAAAAGTGAGCGTATCACACTTTGGGTTGTCCCTCTCGCTGGCCTTGTTAAGGCAAACTTGGGAGGTGAGCCCACTAATTCTCTAGCATGTTCATTCAAAGCAAGGAAAATGGAATTAAGGTTAAGCTTTTGGGAATTTGGTTCACCGAAAGGTGAAGAGCATATCCCTAACTTTCCCTTTAGTTTCCAAACACAATTAGTAATGTTCAATTGATTTCACCCACTAACTATAGGGATTTGAGTATTTCTACTCTCTTCCACAAACAAGGGGCTTTGATTTTATGTGCTCAATTCCTTAATCCTTCTTAATTACTAGATTCTTGAAATGCATCAATGTCACAAGTTAAGGGAAAATATTGACTAGTTGAGGCTTACCTTTTCCTTGTAGCTAACCGAAGTTAGGGGCATTTTTAAGTGATTTCATTGTTTTTATCCTTACCTTGGCAATAGCTCCTTCCAAATGTTCTTTTCCACCAGCAAGTTAGTCAACACCAACAATCACAATGAGGTGAAACCAAATCGAAATTGATGAAGCAAAGAATTATGTATTGAATCTTAAGCACCTTATTTGCAAATTTTTAAGGAAAAACTTGAACTAAGGAGTAAAAATCCAATTTGGAGAAACAAATTTCATTTTGTAAGCTTCAATAGTTGCAAGATAGTTTTGGTATACCTAGTTTTCTTCCTCTTGTGATGCCTCAAGAACATCCTTGATGTGTGCAACATTTTCCTTCTTGATCCTCTTAGCCAATGCCTTTTCTTCTTGATTTAACCTACTTTTTGGCTTTTGAACGTTTATGTACCTACTCATTTACAGTCAAAACGTACAAACAAAGAGTTAGATAATTGAATTGATCAATTTGAGGGCAAATTAAGACAACAGATAGCAAGCGTCATTGTCCAGCTAATACATGTAACTAAACTGTTATTAGGCATAACTTTAATAATAGCAAGCATCACTTTCCAGTAGCTCAAGCATTATTTAAAGTTACTCAGGTGTGACAATTTATTTACTATGCATGACAATTAATGTAAAATGTGTAAGATAAGATATTAAAAGCGGCAGTTCACAAAAATTAAGTGTCGGTTAGAAGATACTGGCATGATTTTCTATGCAAATTGTGTCGTAAAGCCTATGATAGGCGGTAGAAGTCAGCTAACATGTGACACTTCTCTGGTAGTAGGCGTTTCTTTGCAATCCCAAGCGTGACACTTTATCTTCCAGGTGTAAAACTTTATCTAGCAAGGGTCAGATGACTTCTGAGAAGCGGTAGAACAGTAGGTACAGGAATCAGTTAATGCTTTGTAGGTGTCATTTTACCTATTTTCTGCCAAATTTTTATGTAAAAGTGAAGATACAACACAAAGAAATGATAAAAATGTTAGAAATGAGGCTCAGGGCCCCACGGTGGGCGCTATTTGTGTGTGAATGCTTTGCACCTTCATGAAATTAGGATTAATATCTAACAATCTTAGCAAATACAATGGAAATTTAAACTAAGAATTGCATATGAATCCATGACATCTCATGGCTCTATAATTAGATGTGGTAAGTAGAGCTCTCAGCTTAATCTCCACTAGTGACACTTCTAAAATGAGAAATATGATACTACAAATGCTTATTCTAGCTCACTAACTCTCAAATTGATACAAAGATAATTCAAATGCTCTTAAATGCTCTTGATTGCTATGAAATTGTCTATAATAAGCATGCTTTTGCAAATGAATTTCTAAGATTAATATTGCTCTCAAAATGCCTCATACTTATAATAAATTCGCAAGGGTAGGGGGTAGAGTGAATTAACCATGATTTACCTTTGGTTGAGTCAAAAACTTTGCAATGTTTATAAATGGGGGGACAATTTAAATGTTTGTCTCAAAGCTTTGGACAAAAGGACAAAATTGAGTGGATGAGATTGAAACTTTAAAATGTGTGATTGAGATTCATCCTTTTTGAGTGATTTGTGTCTTTTTGTCCTCAATTCTCATTGGTTACTCAACTTTGTTGAAAGATATTAGGATTAATTAAATTCAATTAATTAATTAATTTTAGCCATGTAAGGGAATAGGTTCATTTTGATTTTTGATTAAACAACTATACAATTAATTGATTAAAATCAATTATGTAGTGCTTTTCACCCCTTTAAGCTTTGATTTAATTATTTAATGTCATCATTTGATTTTTCCTTTCTTTGCGTTTATTGATTTTGTCCAATTTGATTTAATAATGTCCATTTAAATTTGAATTGATCCTTTTTTATGAGATTTAATGCATTTTGATGATTTTGCAATTTTATTGATTTTTAAGTACTTTGTTCATTTTTGAGTGTCTACAACCGCAGTGCTAACAAATTTTCTCCATAATTTTTGTGCCACTCCTTTTTTATTTAACAAAGTTCTGGAAAATTCAACAATAGATCTAATTTTTCTTTTCGCAATTCCATTTTGTTAAGGCGTTCTTGGTACAGTTAGTTGTCTTTTGATTCCATGTTCATCACAATATTCATTAAATTCACTTGAAGTAAATTCACCTCCTCTATCTGATATGAGACATTTCAATTTTTTTCCATTTTCCTTCTCAACTTTCTTTGTACATTTTAAACATATGAAAATCTTCTAATTTAACTTTTAAGAACATCAGAGACATCATTCTTGAGAAGTCATCAATGAATAATATAAAGTACTTATCACCATGATAACTCTTTGTACTTATAGGATCACATAAACTTGTGTGTACTAAGTCTAGAATATGTTCTGTAGAGTAGACCTTACTTGAGAAACTTGAACTGGTAATTTTTCCTAATTGACATTCCTTACACATGACATTCTCTGGTTTGTTCAGTATCGGTATTCCTCTGACACTTTTCTTCTTGCTAACTTTTACCAAATTTTCAAATTTCACATGACAAATTCTTTTGTGCCATGGTCAGCTTTCTTCTATTTTAAAAATTAAACAATGACCAAATGTAGTATTCAACTTGAAAAGATTGCCTTTTGTATGTTCACCGATAGCAATCAATTCACCAGTCTTTTTTGATATCCTACATTTTCCATTACTAAAATCAAATTTGAATCCTTTGTTATTCAATTGAGATACACTTAGAAAATTATAATTTAATCCATCAGTCCAATAGACATCTTCACAAGTAATTTCATCAGTTAAAGAAATAGAACCTTTACCTCTGATTACATAGGGAGAACCATTTCCAAATCTGACTAAACCTCTATCACAATGTTCCATGGTTATGAATTTGTTCTTATCTCTAGTCATATGATGTGTGCAGCCACTATCAATGATTCAATCATTGTTACAGTTCATGCTTGTCATCAAATATTTTTCTTCACTGGTTTGAGTGTCATCGATAGAGAGATCTTCCTTTACAACAACAAATACTATTTCCTCATCATCATCAGCATTAGCATCATCTTCATCTTCATCTACATAACACATATTCATGTTTCTCTTATTTAAGTCTTTGTATTTCTTGTATTTGTCCTTCTTTTCACTATCATATTCCCTTTTCAGTTTGTTGGGGCATCTGTGTGCAAAGTGACCAATCTATCTACAATTACAGAATGCAATAGGGCTTTTCCCTTTATATCTTCCTTTTCCTTTGGGAAATATCTTGGCTATTAAAGCTTCAAGTTCTTCCAACTCTTTCTCTTCAGTAGCTAAACCTTCATAGTCATCTAAATCATAAACAACTTTTCATTTTCTAGATGATCCAATATTTGTTGAGGCTTGAAATGCAACTTCAGTAGTAGGTTGACTATTATCAAAATTACTCAACTCAAATGCATTCAATTTGCCTATTAATGAATCCAATGTGACTTTGTCTGGATCAATAGATCTTAAATCTTGAATAGAAAAAACTCTAATTGCATACCTGGGTGTAAGTGTTCTGAGAATTTTACTTAAATCATCATCTTCAAGGTTTCCTCCATCTCCTCTGATGGCAGCAAAAATCTCTCATACTTCAAAGTTTCCTCTCATCATACTTGCCTTTAAGACTATCAACCTTAGCCTTTAATACATGTGCATCACCTCCATAGACATTTTTCAACTTGTCCCACATATCTTTTTCATTATCCATGTGTTGGATATCAACATATTCAACATCAGATAAGGCACTTGCAATCCCTATCATTACTGAGTTGTGTATCAACATTTTTTTTCTCATATGCAGATGGTATTCCTGTGGGTGGTTTGAACTATACGATAAGATAGTCAACTGTTGTATCTGACAATCCTAACAAATGTAACTTCATTCTACTCACTCATGTATTGAAATTATCCTTAGTAAACTTGGGTTCTTCCTTCCTATACATCTTTAGATCTTTTCCCTAAACGGTTAAGCTTTCTAAATCAATGAACTTAGCTCTGATACCAATTGTAGGTATAGGATTTCTTACTGAGAGGGGGGTGAAACAATAATCACCAAATCAAACTAATTTTCACAATTCCAAAACTTATTTAAACAGAGTTACCGATTAAGATATATTTTAACCTATAACATCATTATCATTAAATATCCATGCAACATATCAAATCATCCACACAACAATAACACTAGTATTTATCTCATGGAAACCCGATTAGGGTGAAAACCATGATGTGAGAACAATGCCCACAGATAATTGTACTCTTATGGAATATGCCCGGTTAAGAGCCTTCCCTATTAAAGGCTCACCCTATTAAGGTTACAAAAGCCTGGTTAAATGCTACCCGATTAAGGGATTTTTTTGGAGACCTGTTAAAGTATTTACTTTGTTAGGAGTAACCTAATTAGAGGATTTTGAGCACTCTTTTTTGAATGTTACCTTCTTAGAGGATTTTACAATAGACCTGCTAGGGTCACTCAATAAGGGATTTTACTATCACAAATGTTAGAGAGTAACAACTAACAAATGATTTGTAGTTTTCACTAATCTTGCTAATTCAAATCCAATGAAGTTAATTAACACAATAACATACCATTCCAATTGATTATTCTTCTCTATATCCTTCTATGTGATTGCAACAATACTTCTCTGATTAACTTCTCTATTTTGTCAATATCCAGCCTTTCACCACAATCTTCTTCTTGTCTCCATCATGATACCAAACTTCTTCATTCTTCATCCTTAAGTATATTTCCTCAATCATAAACCCTAAACCTAAATCCAATGATCTATATCTTTCATATCAAATTTAACCATCCATATCTCTTTTCTTTATATCCTTGTTGGCTTGCGAATTGATAAACTATCTTACTCTTGTAGAAACTTCCTTAATATATTATACCTCAATCTTTGTGTCATCACCTTTCTCCTTAGATTATGCTTGAGTCATCCCACTTTCTCATTTCATCATCTATTCTTCTCTCACCTTTAGATCTTTACTATTTATGATAAGCCTTTATTCAATGTACCAATAAGATAATAGTTTACCGGTAAGTATCTTAATCAAATTACCTTCACCTTTACTCATATCTAATTAACATCTTTATGAATAGAATCTTTCATCTTAACTCCTTAGAATATTCTAATAAACAATCAAATCATTCATATGTCCATTGTCTTAACTATTACCCGATAAGGTTCCTATCGACATATCCTTTACCTTACTCAACTTTTCATTACAACAACAATATTTTCCTTATGATAGATATAGTAACAAGTTAAAACATCATGTCAAGAAATTTGACATCAATGACAAACATATAACTGATTATCATGTATACCAATCATGTCTTTACCAGCAGTAACATAAATCAACAATCTCCAACTTGTTTTGCCAACATCCAACATAAAAAAACTAAAGAATATGATTTGATTGTGAAAGAAAGAGATAACCTAAAGAATGAGATGGAATCCATGGAAATCAAGATGACTGAAGAAATAGAAGCAAAGAAGACACTCGATAAAATCCTTACAAGAAAAAATTGAAGAATTCTACAAGTTGAAAGGTAAAGTTGGACAATTGCAGATCTACCTTGAAGAATCTAAACATAATGAGCAATAATTGGAAAGAGTTAATGAGATACTGAGAGCAGGCCTAGCTTAGGCCAGAGAGATTCAAGAAAAGTTCAGATCTAGCATCGCAAATCTTGATGAACAGATTACAAGTCAAAGAGCACATGGTGAAAAGAAAGGTTTGGGATATGAAAAAGGAGAATGTTCTAAAATTGCTGAAGAAAATCAAACTGAGAAACCTAAGGATTCATCTAAAAGGTAAGCAATTGGGTAGACATTAAATGGAAGATTTTTCACATGCAAAAAATTTGGTCACAGGGAAAGGGAATGTCAAAACAATACATCTACTACACCTTTTTTACGCTATTGTTTCACTTGTCACAAGTATGGGCACAAATTGAGTGAATGTAGATCAAAAATTAGATCTGATACAAAACCTAGAAACAAAGGTAACCTTACATGTTTCAAATATAATAACTTAGGTCACATTGCAAGGAATTTCAAGTTGAGGACTAATCAGACAAATCAAAAATATGTGAATCAAAATGTTACTTGTTATAAATGCAACAATGGTGGTCATATAGCTAGAAATTCTAGAATGAATGGTTAAGTTGAAAAGATCAATGTAAGAAATGGTAATGAAGAGAATAAAAGGAATGGAAACAAAAACAAAACTTTTTTAATTGCAAGAAGATAGGACATATTGCTCAATATTGCAGATCTAACAAAGCAGGAGAGAAAATGATGCAGTTAATGATTGTGGATTCAATTAAGGGTAGTCCAACCTTGCAACCAAACACCAACACAGAGGGATAACACAACACAACAAAGATATGTGAATCAAAAATTATCTTAATTCATCAGTAACTGATCTCACAAGAAACATGCCGAGTTGTATGGCCTTCTCGATTACAGCCAAATACATCAGAATTACAATCAAAGTTCAACTATCCTCTAGCTAGTCCAGCTCTGTAACACATCAACAACTGGCCACAGAACACTAAGGAAGATCTAAAATTGAGCTTGCAAGCCACCAAGAAATATCCTTGTCTCTAAGCATACAAACCACTACCTCTGCTATTACAATTATCAGACTGACAATCTGTTCTGCAAGATATCACAGGATCCAATCACTATTTTCCCCATTTTCCCCACTCTCCCTAAACAACTACCCAAACCCATGCATTTATACTAGTCAACCACAAGTCGGCTAGAAGAAAGAAATAAATACTAAAACTCAGTCGGCTTCTAAAGACAAACAAATATTAAATGCAACAACAGTCGACTCTCAAATAACCTTACAAATAATTAATTCTGCATGTCAGCCTTCAAATGATTATCAGGTCCACATAGAAGAATATAACACACCAGATTTAGGTCCCCACACATCCAATGATCAATCCATACATTGAGGAGCGTGACCCAAATTAAATGCACCAATCAGCCAAGATGATTCATCCAAACAAACAAGTCGATCAGCAAGAACACCGAGCATTAGTCAATAACCGAGCACCAAACTCTTCAACTGAGCAACAAATACACTAAGTCACCAAGACCATCGGTGAAGCCAAGTAGACTCCCAACTGAGAACTATCACCAAGTGACCACTAGCCACTGAGCTCCATCAGTGAAGCCAAACAAGCTTACAACTGAGAACTAACATAAAAAGATCGAGAATCTCGGGTCTCCAACCGAGATACCACAAAAATCCAAAACCAAACATAAACATATTTTTGGTTGATACAGGATTGCCAGCTACCCCGGGATGTTCCTGCATTAGAAAAATAATGGACCAAATGACAAAGGAAAGAAGAGCATGCTAGTTGATGAAACCCAAAGTGAAATGAAGAAGACATTACTAAGAAAGAATAGATTGATTCTTTTAGAAAGACCATACCAGCTTCTGGTGTGGATCCTTCATCATCATCGAATTATGTTATAAGACCTAAGGGGGATTTTTCACCAAAAAATATTTTATCACCCTATGAATTGAAGTAGTAAGGACCGAATGAGCCACAACAACTAAGGTGGTCACTGACCAGCCCGTAAGTTTTGGTAAGGATGAAGACCCTATAGATAAGATTTTGAACTATGTGATTAAGTTTGGAATTTTGGTACAAGTAAAGAAATATTACAATATACTAAATGAGGAACAGATAAAAAAGATATAGGATGGAGTAGTTGTACATTTAAATAAGTTTAGCATAACCTTGGTTGAGATAAAAGATTAGATACCAAATCATCTATTTTCTAAACTAGAAGCAAGAAGATTAGCTGCATTAGATGAAGATAGATTAATTACAGGCAGTCATATCCAAAATGTTTCTTGTAATTCAAAGTGATGACATGAAAAGATTACTTGAGGAAGCAAAGAAAAGAATGTTGACAAAGAGAAGAATAAACATGTTAATGGATGGTAATAATGAAGATATTATTGTTGAAACAAATGATGTGGTGAGTAAAATGTTGAGTGAGATGAGGGTTGATGCACCTAAGAAAAAAGAGTTGACGAAAAAGAGAATAGAAGACAAATATGGATTTGATGAAGCATCCACCTCTGTGGCTAAGGATACCAAACAACTATTTTCTACAGTTAAGAAGCTGGATATTTATATTGATGGTTTACCATTTACTCTATATTACTTAGATGTTATTAGAGATGGGCAATAGGAAGGGCATAAATTTAAGGATCTCTTTACTAATCCCTCTTACATAATCACAGAGAATGAGCTTAGAGATATTGTTTCAAGTAAAGAATATTCAGTTGACAAACCTATTGAGATTGAAGTTGAACCACTAAAAGAGACAGATGAACCTATTGATGATATTCATAATGATGATGTTATGGATACAAAGGTCACTAGAGGAGATGAAGAAAGACATGATGAAATACATGCTGAGCAGGAAGTAGTTAGGTTAGAGGAAAGGATAGAAGAACATGAGAAGAAAGATGAAGTCCCTGTTGGAGAAGAAGATGGGAGAAACTAGAAGAAATAGAGAAAAATCAGAATGGAACCAGTCTATCTTTCAGTAAGTCAGAAGCATTGTTGGAAAGAGATTCACTTGAATCCCTTGAATAATTTGATTTACATGGTTCGATAGATTTGGATACTATGGGACAAAAATAATTGATGAAAGTTACAGTTTTGGCACAGCCAAAGCGCATGCAAAATCTATGAGAAAAGGGGAGAAGAGAAACAAACTTCTATCTAGGGAAGTTGAACAAACTTCTATCTAGGGAAGTTGAAGTTCTTGGTAAAATAATGCCAAATATACAAGTAAATCAAGGTAATTTTGTACCTAACTAGCTTGAAGAGATTTTGAATAATTTTGATATTCAATTTGAATCTTTAGAGAAGACTATAGAAAATAGAGTATAGAAGGATTTTTCTATGAAGAGATTTCATCATTTGTGTTCACTAATTGCTAAGGATAGATCTTCTTTAGATGCTGGAATTGTTCAAATAAAATGGGGTATTGAGGAAGAAAGAGAAATTCTTAAGTTGTGTATTGATCCGTTTTCAAAAGTTGAACACATTGATAAGTTTAGTGAGGATAGACAAAAAGAACTAGCTAATAGAGAAAAGGCCTTTGATTCATCAAAGGGATTTTCTTCTGATTATATGGATGAAGTGGCCAAGTTGAATGATAAGATTAGTACCTTGGAGGTTGAGAGAAGAAGAGTTCTTGGATGATTCAATGACCTAAGGAACCTCATTGTTCCCAAGTTTGATATCTTACAGAGGAGTCTTGAAGAGGTGGAAATTCTAAGTAGATCTCCACCCCCACCTAATCTTATTCATGCTAAGGAAACAACTTATGTTTTGTGTGGGAAGATTCAGATCTTGAACAGCATGAGAAAGACTTGGGATGTAGCTCTTGTTGTTTTAAAGCTTATGTGAGTATGCTTTCATCACTTGTATATATGTATATGCGCATAGTACAAGATTTTGGTAGAGATTTTTTTCTTTTCTGGCCCCACCTTTTCCATTGATGTCAAAGGAGGAGAAGAGTTGTGTTAAAAATGGAATACTTATCTTAGGGGGAGTTCTATTTTTGAAGTAGTTTTGGGATGTGGTATTTTGGGATGGACACTTAGCCATTTTTCACTAAGTATTTCCATCAATGCCAAAGGAGGAGACTGTTGGCAAGATTTACCTGGTAATATAGTGTATGTTGTCATTTATGGAAACTACATACTTCACTCTTGATCACTTGTCAGATGTTTTGTCTACCAAAAGTTTTGGTGATGAAAACAACTAAGTATGGAGAACAGTTCTAGATACAAGTTCAGAGATCAAGACTATACAGATAGAGGTCCAAGTATTAGATGTTTTGAAGCTAGAGATTGATAGTAGACATCATGTTATGTCTATCCCTATGATTGTAAGTTTTTATGATTTTGTTTGATGGAGATCGTCATAAGCTAGACTGGCCATTGTTGCATTATTCATGTTCAAAATTCTAACACTATACTTCAATTCAAATAACCCATCTAGTTGTTTAAGAAAAATTTCATCCAATTTATCTGCATCATCTATAGACCTATCTATAACATCATATAAGAGGAACTTCCCAATCTCATTCGTACATTCCTTCTCTGCCTTGTCCTCTCATGTATCCTTTACAAATGGAGGGGGTAATGTGCCTTGTAATTTATTAACCTCCCAAAATATTTTTCTACATAGACATGGTATTTGTGTTGTTCCTTCAACAATGGATCCATCTCTATCATTATCACCTTTGACTCACCAATAATATCCATCCATGGCCACTCAACTTCCTCTTTGACACTCTCAAAATATTTTTGCAGACATTGCCAAAGTTGTTTCTTTCTGAACAAATGTTTAGTGATCAACTTTAAATCAAGTTCAATTTCTTTTGCTTCTTGATGATCTCAACTATGGTCTAATACCTTGCCCACATCAACTATAAATAGGGCAGCATTTGTTGGAAATTATCCTTCATTAAATATTAGGTCATTGTGAACTTAACAATTCTCAACTCCTTTCTCAGCATCTTGTCTCCTTCTTGTAACTTAACCAATTTTCTCTCAGCCTCCATTCTATTATCCTTTTCAAGGCCAACATCTATTCTTAGTTTTGAGGTCTCAAACTCAACTATCAATAGAAGGCCCTTGCCTAGAGATGCATTCAATAATCCCTCTTGATCTCTTATCTTATTTCTTAATTGTTCAATTAGTTGTGATTGTTCTTCCACCTTGACTCTATTGAACATTGAAGTGTTTACATTCAATTCTACTACCTTCTAAGATGATATATCCTTAAGTCTACATACCATAAACTGTCCAAGGATCTATTGTGGGTCAACCACTAAAATAGGTCTTTCGTTCTCTAGATATAGACACCACAATGAAAGAGTATTCTTTGTTGGCCTAAATTTTAATTTAAAACAATGTTGGAATATCATGCATTTATGTGTTGACATTGAAGTTTTTTCATTGATGTGAACATATTTCTACTATTTGAGATAGTGTTTCTGGTATGTTCAGTAAGAAGATTGGTTTGGTATGGCTACTATGTTTAAAATTAGATGTTGTGAATGTACAAATGGTATCAAGGATGTCTATAGTTGACTTATGTCAATTTATAGAGGTTAGCATTATTATTTGAGTGAGTTATGGATGTTTGATCAGAGATTGGCATTTTGGATGTTAAGGAAAAGACAATGTTATAGTTTTTGGATTAGTGTGGATCAGTTATGCAACATTTTTGGTTGTTAACCCGGTGGCATGTTTAGGACATGGATTTGTGTCCACAACTCGAGTGGTTCATGATTTGGATGTTGGAAAGCTATTTTTCTTGAGTGACAGAGATTACTATTGGTGTTTCTGATAAATAGTGCAAAGATATTGGTGTTTCAGATTTTTTTTGGTTGTTACTATGGCATACCATGATGCTTTTTGATGTTTCTAGATCCTTTCATATTTGTGTTGTTGGATTACATTGATTGATGTGATTTGATTTGGTGATTTTCTTATGGTGTGTCAGTGTTCTTATTGTTCTTGGACAAACTGATGGTATAGCGTGTTGCGATGGATCACAGCATGATTTATGGAGTTGGAGTGTGTTCAAGGATGAAGATTCATATCCTTTCTATGTCCAAGCTAACATATTTTGGATCGCATTGATGATTGTGTTGTAAATTGATTAAATATTTGTAACTCGACATTAAGGTTGAATCTAACCTAGTTTATTTCTACAAGGATGATGAATTGTATAAATGTAATGATGTAATATCCTTTTGTGGATCAGATCATGTGTGTATGGGTGTATGAGAGACTGTGCAAAGAGGTATGAATGGAATCTACAATTGAGGCAGGGATATATGTATTATGTACATCATTGGAACTATATTGGCATGATGAAGATTCTATTAGTCAATTTATGATTTGTGGATCGTAGTCAACAGTATATTTTTGTCCATCTACTTGTTGTAAGGAAGTGAGTCTTCCTTTGGGTTGTAACCCTTGTCGTATTTGAGTAGTGAGCTCTAGGCAGTTTTCATGAATGAATGTGTATTCCCCTTGTAATACTCCTAACAAGGTATAGTGTTTTTAATAGAGTACATCATCATGTGGGTTTAATCCCACTTTTTTTGTTTCCTTAATCGAGCTTTCACGTTAAAAATCTTGGTGTTATGTGATGGTTAATGTGTTGTGTTCTTTGGTTTAATACTCATCATTCAAATATAATATTTAATCTTAAGAGTTGGTTAAGATTTTTTGTTTTGGGACACAATTGATTCACCCCCCTCCTCTATGTTGTGTGTGTTTCTTTGTTTCTCTAAATTGGTACCATAGCTAAGTCCTCTTTGTAGAGCTTAATTGCTTGAGGAGAACTAAGATGACAACTTTTAAGAAGGACAGTCTGAGATTTGAAGGCACTAACTATTCCATATGGAAAGGTTGGATGATTACACACCTGAGATGCATTGGAGAAGACTACCGAGAGATCACTAAGAAATATTACAATCCTCCTATAGATATTTCTAATGCCACTTCTTATGAGAAGATTAATTGAAAACTCCACATGAGGTATGGACAAATTAGAGATTTTGCATGAAGGAGATTCTTGTGTAAAGCAAGCCAAGCTGCAGAGTTTAAAAGGAAAATTTGAGTCATTGAAGATGAGAGAGGATGAGAACATTTCTACTTACATACAAAATGTGAATGAGTTTGTTTGTGGAATCAGATGCACTGGTGGAACATTGGAAGAAGATGAGATTTTTTCTAAGGTACTTAGATCCTTTCCTCCTACTTACAAACACAAGGTTGTTTCTATTGAAGAGATCATGACCATGGCCCCAATAACAAGAGACACATTGGTTGGTAAACTATTTGTCTTTGAGATGAGTGAATTTGGTGATGTCCATCTTAAATTTGAATCTCCATTTAAAGATACTATTTCTAAGGATAAAAAAGATATGACCCTGGAAAAATTTCATCAAAAATGGATCTAGATATGCAAAAGAGATGGAAGAAATTGAGGAAGATGAGAGAAAGCTTGAAGAACTTGAAGCCCTAATTTCCAAGAGATTGCCTAAAGAAGCAGGTAAGTATGAAGGAAAGTTTCCTTTGAAATGATTTTCATATAATAAAATAAATCATTTTTCTTCTAGATGCCCTGAGAGAGTACCAAAGAATAAGCCTAGGAAATTTCCACCTAAATATCAAAAGAAATGTTACTATGTTGCTAATGAAGGTGTGATTGATGATGAATCTAAAAAGAGTGAAGATCATCACTAGTTTCATAAATGAGGAAAGAGGCCTAGCTACAAATGTTGAAAAGACAGATGAATAGGTGATAGACAATGGATGTTCACATCATATGACTGGAGATCAAAGCAAATTTATGAAGTTGGAAAGCTATGATGGTGGTGTTATTAGGTTCAGTGATGACACTCATTGTATGATCAGAGGTAGAGGTTCCATTACACTTGATGGTAAGAATAATACTAATGATGTTTTATATGTTGAAGGTTTAAAGCATAATATTTTGAGTGTTGGACAACTAGTTTACAAAGGTTATAGTTTACCATTCAAGAATGAAGAGTCAAAAATCATTGAAAGTTTAGGTGTTGAGATTGCATTAGGTACAAAGACCAAAGGTAATGCCTTTCATTTAAATAGTGCAAAGAATGGATATTTGATTGCTCAAATTGATGATAGTTGGTTATGGCACAAAAGATTTTGTCATGTGAACTTCGATAACATTGTGAGGATAAGTACTACTAAAGAAGTGAGATATTTACCTAATTGTTGAAGCCTACTAATGCGATGTGTAAGAAATTTCAATTGGGTAAACTAACTAAATATAATTTCAAAAGAAAAACTTATTCTTCAAGTAGATTGTTAGATCTTGTGCATATTGATTTGTGTGGCCCTGCTAGAACTAGAAGCTATTATGGAGATAGTATTTTATAGTATTCATTGATTATTATTCAAGGATGTTGTGGGTGACATTTTTAGAGGAGAAATTTGAAGTTTTGGACAAATTCAAGGTTTTTTAGGCTATGGTTGAGACTGAGACAGGGATAAAGCTAAAATGTATGAGATCTGACAGAGGTGGTGAACTTACATCTGGTGAATTTAATGCATTTTCTGAAGAGCATGGGATAAAGAAACAAATATTTGCACCATGGAACCCATAGCAGAATGGTATTGCATAGAGAAGAAATAGAACTATCCTAGACACTACAGAGACAATGATGATTGAGGAAAATGTACCACAAGTTTATTGGAGAAAAGTGGTTAGTACTACAATTTATATACATTGAATTGATTTAAAATCAAGAAAGGCATTGATAAGACTCCTTATGAGCTATGGTATGGTCATGGTCCTACTATGAAGTATTTCAGAGTTTTTGGAAACAAATGTTATATCAAAAGAGATGAAGATTTAGGTAAATTTGATCCTAGATGTGAAGATACATTCATTCTTGGTTATTCTACAAGGAGAAAAGAATACAAATGTTACAATAATAGGTTGAGAAATATAGTTGAAAGTTTTATTTCCAAAGTGGATGAAAGCTATCAGAGACAAGGTAGATCATGTAGATATGATTCAGATTATGAGAAAGACAATCAAGGAATGCAAGCACAAAATCAGAATCAGAATGGTTTAGTAGATCAAGATGAAGAAGTTGCAAATGAGGAAGAAGTGGAGACACAAGATTTGAGTACAAATGAAAATCATAAGACTCCAAAGTATGTAAGGATAAATCATTATGAATATTAGATCATTGGTGATAGGAATCAAGGTGTTCAGACTAGGGGAAGACTTGTCAGAAATAAAGATGAGATTTGTTTGATTTCAAATACTTAATCTAAGGATGTCAATGAAGCATGTAAAGATGGAAGCTGGGTTAAAGCTATGGAAGAATAATTGGAACAAATTGAAAAGAACAAAACATGGATCCTTGTTCCTAGACCTAAGGACAAGAATGTGATCAGAACTAAATGGGTATTCAGAAACAAATTGAATGAAGATGGTGAAGTGGTTAGGAATAAAGCTAGACTTGTTTGTAAGGGTGAAGTGGTTAGGAACAAAGCTAGACTTGTTTGTAAGGGATACTTAAGATGGAAGGTATTGACTTTAAGGAAACCTTTACCTATGTTGCTAGAATTGAGGTTGTTAGAATGTTTCTTGCATATGCTACTTACAAAGATTTCAAAGTGTATCAGATGGATGTTAAGTCTACATTTATGAATGGAGAGTTGGAAGAAGTTTATGTTGAGTAGTCTAATGGATTTCCATTGACTGATCAAAGCGACATGGTTTACCAACTGAAGAAAAATTTGTATGGATTGAAACAAGCCCCTAGAGCCTGGTATGCAAGATTGGATAAGTATCTGTTGAGGCTTGGTTTTAATAAAGCTACTATTGATAGTAACTTGTACTTCAAGACTAATCATGCTAGCATTTTAATTGTTGAAGTATTTATGGATGATATTATTTTTGGTTGAAATGATGATTTGAGTAAAGAGTTTTCTAATGAGATGTAAAAAGAGCTTGAGATGTCTATGATAGGTAAGATGAAATTCTTTCTTGGTCTACAAATTATACAATCAGAAAAAGGATTTTCATATCTCAGTCCAAGTATATGAAAGAGTTGTTAAAGAAATTTGGTATGGAAGATTCAAAACTAGTTTGTACTACTATGGTTACTGGTTGCAAATTGACGAAGGATGATTATTCTCCAAAGACAAATTAGACAAGATACAGATCTATGATCAATGGATTATTGTACTTGACATAGACCGGACCTGATATTATGAATGTTGTTTGTATTGTTGCTAGATTTCAAGCATATCCTAAAGATTCACATGTTGTTTATGTTAAAATAATATTCAAATACTTGAAAGGGATAGTTGACTATGGTTTGTGGTATCCTAAAGATGATGATTTTTAATTGAGTGCTTTTAATGATGCAGATTGGGAGAGTAATGCGGATGACAAAAAGAGTACAAGTGGAGGTGCATTCGTCTTGGGTAAGAGGTTAGTCTCATGGTCAAGCAAAAAGAAAAATTGTATATCATAATCTATTGCTAACGCAAAATATGTTGTTGTTGTTGTTGTTAATTGTACACAAGTGGTATGGATGAAGAAAATATTGAAAAGATATCAGAATTGAATATGATGAGCCTATTTCTATCAGTTGTGATAATTCAAGTGTAATTAATATTTCAAAGAATCCAGTGTTACATTCAAAGACAACGCATATATCTATCAAGTATCATTTCTTGAGAGATAAGGTTAGTAAAGTGAAAAGGAAGTCAGATTAGAATATGTGTCTACTAAGGAGTAAATTGCAGATATTTTCATGAAGCCTTTGCCTAAGGATACTTTTGAATATCTCAGAGGTAAGCTTGGGATGATTGCCCCCTCCTGATCGAAGCTAGAGATGCATTGATATGCATCAATCCAATGTTCTTACAGAGATTATCATTGATTTGGATTGATGTCTTTGGTGGCTACTACTTAGGGGGAGTAGTTATTCTTGTGGTTTATTAGTTTGTCATGCATTTGGGAGAAATAATTTTTGAAAGAGATAGTTGTTTTGCACATATGTGCCTTTGTCATTGATGACAAAGGGGAAGAAATAGTCATGTGAAAACCACTATGATTCATCTTATGAGGTGAGATTGTTCTCAAGGGGAGAAGGTTTGTTAGAGAGACTCTGAAAGATAATATTATGGATATTGTTGGTGGTATTGCTGATATGATTTCTTTGTGCATTGATTGTTTTTCACATCATATGTTGCCATCAATGCCAAAGGGGGAGATTATTGGAATATCATGCATATATGTGCTGACATTGATGTTTTTCATTGATGACAACATATTTCTATTGTTTGAGACAATGTTCCTAGTATGTTCAATAATAAGATTGGTTTGGTATGGCTATTGTGTTGAAGATCAGATGCCACGAATGTACAATTAGTTTTAGGGATGCATGTAGTTGACTTATGTCAATGTATAGATGTTGGCATTATTATTTGAGTGAGTTATGGATGTTTGATCAGAGACGGGTATTTTGGATGTTTAGGAAAAGATAGTGTTACAGTTTTTGGATCGATGTGGATCGATTATGCAACATTTTTTGTTGCTAACCTGGTGGTGTGTTTGGGACATGGATTTGTGTCCTCAACTCAAGCGGTTCATGATTTGGATGCTAGCAAGCTATATTTCTTGAGTGACAGAGGTTATTGTTGGTGTTTCTAATGAATAGTGCAGAGATAATGGTGAATTATAAGACAGAGTTGTTTTGGTTGTTACTATGGCATTTCATGGTGCTTTTTGATGTTTCTAGATCGCGCCCTATTCATGTTGTTAGATCACATTGAGTGATGTGATCAGATTTGGTGATTTTCTTGTGGTGTGTTGGTGTTCTTGTTGTTCTTGGCTAACCTGATGGTGTAGTGTATTGTAATGGATCAAGGTATGATTTATGGAGCTAGAGCATGTTTGAGGATGAAGATTTGGATCCTTGCTATGTCCTAGCCAACATATTTTAGATCTCATTGACGATTGTGTTGTAAATTGATTAAATATTTGTAAATGGGTGTTAAGGTTGAAGTCGACCTTGTTTATTTCTACAAGGATGATGAATTGTATAAATGTAATGATGTAATATCCTTTTATGGATTAGATCATGTGTGTATGGGTGTATGAGAGACTATATGAAGAGGTATGAGTGGAATTTGCAATTGAGGCATAGATTTGATGTATTATGTACTTCATTAGAACTGTATTGGCATGATGAAGATGATATCAATCAGTTCATGATTTGTTGATTGTAGTCCACAGTGGATTGTCTCCATCTACTTGTTGTAAGGAAGTGAGCATTCCTTTGGGTTGTAGCCCTTGTTGTATTTGAGAAGTGATCTCTAGGCAGTGTGCCTAAATGCATCTACATTCCCCAAGTAATACTCCTAACAAGTTATAGTATTTTTAATAGAGTATATCATCTTGTGGGTTTGATCCCCATCATGATTTTTTCCCTAACCAGGTTTCCATGTAAAAAATATTGGTGCTATGTGATGGTTAATATGTTATGTTTAATGGTTTAATACTCATCATTCAGATATGAGATTTAAGGTTAAGAGTTGGTTAATATTTTGAGTTTTAGGACACAACTGATTCACCCCCCTCCCAGTTGTGAGTGTTGCCTTGTTTCTATCAAACGGAGCCTACCCAATCCCTCATCTAACAATCTACAATCAATGCCTTGATACCTCCTCAAGTTATCAAAGGCAATGAAAGATGAAACATCAAAGCCTGAGATTAGCAGACAACAAGCCTTCGTCAACATTTTTCTTCCTTTTTATGTTGTCGTATCATTCAACTCTTTATTTACATTATCCCAAAACTGCTTCTTAACTTCTTCATTTTACTCAGGAGGGGTGTCATGTAACTTTTCAATTAACTCTCCCCTTCTTTTTGTAAATAAACAACTTAAATTCTTCATAATGAACAAAACCATCATTTGACATAAATGCTTTAGAAGTCTTTCTCCTTATGTCCACTATCAAATAATCAACAATATCCATTATATTATCATTTATTCATTTGGAGGCACATAGGGTTGCAATCTTACCTCATGTACCACCTCTTCCTCTTGAATCTAAGCTCTCACCAATTTCTTGGGACACTACTATGCTTGCAGATGGAGCTAGTGACATTTGTGTCAAAGGTGTTGTAGCAACTAGTCCTCTAATTCCAACCATAAAAGGACTTGGGAATGGTTGAGAAGTGATGGAATGATTTTCCAACAACACACTTGAATTTTGTATGAACAACTCCATCCTATTGACCCTATCATCTTCATCAAAAAATATACCAAGGTAATTAGGGTCATTAATCCTTCTACTCTCAATCTTCTACACTCTAAAGTAAACAGACATTTGCATTTGAAACTCCTCCCAAGAATGACAATTTCTCATTAGTTCTTTCAATAAAAGTTCATGAGCATAAGCTCTCAAACTAGCAAACCTCTTTGCAAGGTTGTAATATCCCTCTGGATCAAATATCCTTGCCTCCAATCTAATTAGCAACTTATATGAGTTTAACAATTTAACAACCTTCTCATATCATTGGATAGTATTAATCAAGAAATCACCAATTAATCAGGGAGAAAAGATCCCTTGGTATATTGCCTGAATGTTACAGATGCCTCAAACATTTGCTAGATAATCTCCAAAATAGCTAGTCTATTAGGCACAATAAAAGGAAGAACATGTGGTTGACCACTCAAGTCATACACCCTAATGTAGTTGTAATCCTTTTCCATATACCAATTTGCCCAGTTGTGATCAATAATATCTTTGAGATCTTCTTCTCTTCCCTTTGGCCTCGAAATTCATTACCGTCCTTGTCAATCTTGGAAATTGAAAATCACAAGCATCATATACTTTCCCTACAAAAGATTGCTCAAAATGCAAAGCTTGGTCATTCTGATAACCATAATCTCAAATTGAAGTCCACAATTGGACCGGCCTTTTGTTTCCCTTGTTATCAAACACCATTACATGAAGCTCAAGTCCCCAAGCCTTAAATTATTTTCCTTGATATAACAACATATGCATCAACAAAGAATGCGACTTGAAGTGTACAATAGTATCATCTTGTTTAATTTTTATCAAGGCCTCATGCATTGCATTTGCAAAAAATTGAGGTTAATCATATGTTCTATAATCTACATTGCTTTAGGCATCACAAGCCAGCATAGTCAACTCCTTTAGCATATATGGGCCCCCTCATACCCCAATACTTGACTATGGGCATAATTATTCATTTCAAAATACTTGTAAAACCATTGAACCTTATATGGGGGTTTCTCTGAATTCCCAAACATCTACAACCTAGGCTTGTATAGGGGTAACCACTTCCTTCTATACATGCCTTCAGTAACATGATATTTTGCCTTTAAACTTGCAAGGTCAATCTTCATGTTATAATTCTTGCAATCCTCTATGTCAAAAACATCAATTATCTTCTCTCTTGTAATCTCTAATAAGCAGCCATTGGTGGACTTAATGAATCTACCACTAGGATTATAACAGTTTGCCACCACCTTAATCAATTCAACATTTACAAAGACATTAGTGACAACTAGTCTTGCAAGCCCTAAGCGCCATGGATTACATTAAGATATTTCTAACTCTTACCTCAAGAAAAAGAATTTGAAAATATTGTGTCCCATAACATGTGTATAGTGCTCTCTACAATTGCATTGTTTATAATTAACTTTAGGAACATTTGCTCCTATTTTAGACCTAGCTAATGATCCAAGCAACTGGGCAATTAAGTCATCACTCAAATTCTTTTCTTCTTTTGTCTTTTTGCCCTAGGTTCCTCTGATATTGATACCTTTGAAATAGTCGACATAACGATAGATTATACATAAGGCTCTATCAGTTTCAATTGAAATCCCTAAACTAGGGTTTACAACTCTTTCCCTAACTCCTTTTTATAAAACAGAGATCAATTGTAGAAAGATGAGAAAGAACAAACTTACTAGTTCAATTCACTAGCTGAATGTACTTGAAACCCTTAAAAACTTGTTCTCGAGATCCTAGCTCTCAATTATTGCTTTAAAGTGCTCCTTTTTCTTAAACAAAATGCGAAAAACCATCAAATTTTTCTTTTATCAGCCTAGTATTCTTCATCAATGCAAATTTGTGTGAGTTCTATGACTCACAACAGACGCCCTTTCCAGTTTGAATATCAGTCGTTGATGAAATGAAATCAATGGTCCGACCTTTCCAGCGTGTTACTCCTCTCCATCTAGCCACAAGACCGCCTTCATAACATATACTCAGCCAGTCGTTGAAGCAAAAGAAATCTTTCAACGAGCTGCAAGTATCTCTTTAGTTCTATTCTAATTTCCACCGTGGACACCCTTAAGCTTCTTGTACTTTTTTATTCTCTCAGGCACTCGTTGAAACCATTTGAGCATCTCAACGATCTCCGAGTGGTTATTGTAACATCCATGTGGTTCAAAAACTATCTCCATTCTTCTCTTCCCTGGGCACAATGATGAAGAACCCTTTAGCAAACAACTTAAAGGATCATCAACCGGGTGGGCAGGTCAGTGACAAGTTATAACACAAGAGGCCGCCAAAACATATTTGTACACCTTAAAAAACCCTAGGTCTCAAAGCAAAAACCCTTGACACCATGAGAGTGCAGAAAAATGCAAAATGCCCTAACAAGAAGCATTCAGTTTGGGGTAATAAAAATGATCATATCATAGGATTGATTGGATGTAATTTTAGCAGAAGCATCTTCTCAAAAAAAAAAAATTAGAGGTGTTGAGTACCGATGCACAGTTTATGCGAATCTTTAGGATGTTTTTTTGGAGATCCTCGCAGTCCTCTATTCCCAGATGATCCTACTTCATATTGCCTTATTCCACTTGATGATGTTGACAATCTTCTTTCTTTCTTTTTTTGATGATGGTACTTTAGCGGAGCTTGAATATTTTGTATCACTTGAGTGTCTAGATGATCTACAGACTCCTTTGCAATTCCTACTTCTCCAATTGAGATCACGCATTCATCTTTGTCGATGATTCATTGAGTACTACCAATGATTCATTGCAACAAGTATATATTTGTCTTCTTAATTGGAATTTCTCTTTAAGATACATTGCTTCATTATTTGTGGAGTCTCATATTTCAAATCTAGAAGAAACATTTGAGGGTTCATCTCTCTTGTTTGATGAGTGTCATTACAAATATTGATTCATCATGTTTGTCTTTGGAGCTTGTTCAAAATCAATTTCCATTAGTTCCTTGTTTGTCACCTTCTATTGTGATCGGGCATGTACTTGATTAGTTTGAGGCATCTTCATCATCCAAGGACTTGGCAACACATGCACAATTTTCAGAGACATCTTCCTACGTTTGGATTCCACTTCCTACCAATTTGTATCCATAATGGGAAGCTCCTACATTTACACTTGGTTTATCTTCTTTCCAAAGGGGAGAAATGTTGTTTGTAGGCATTGGACTATGTTTTATCTTCAAGCACTCACCATTTTTGTAGGTTTTGTTCATCATGGGGGGATTATGTAGTCTCTCTTTCCTTCCTATGGGGGGGAGGGGGGGGATTCTTGATTTTATATGCATGATGTATCTATTCGAGGAGGGGGATTCTTGATTTTATATGCATGGTGTATCTATTCCTTGGGGTATCAATGAGACCTCCATGCATTGTCATTTGTTTGTTTGTTTCTTTTCTCTCTTTTGGAGAGGAGTTTTGCCCAATGGATTTTCTCCTTTTATTTACTTGTGAGAGATTGCATTGCATTTCAATCAAGTACATGGGTACCTAAAATGATTTTTTGGCTAAGACCCATATTGCATAATAATCTTCTCACTAATTTGTACTTTTGGGGATTGTTAGTGTGGATGAGGTTATTTCCTATCTAGCTATCAGTGGGAACATTTTCACATGTTAAGATTAATTCGGAGTTAAGTTAGTTTTCCTTATATCCTAGGTGTCATTTCTAAGAATTCCTTATAATGTAGTCATGCCTCATTATTTACTTTTAGTCACTAAGAATTTAACATTTGAAAATGCATGTAATGTTTGAAGCAAGGGTAGTCGCCACCCTACCTCATGACATTGCCTTTGTAAGCATGCTTCTCATGTGCACTATAAATGTCCATTATCAATATTCAATCAAGTTTGTGATGTTGACGCAATACATTCTTGTCATTTTCTCTTGTTGAAGTTGTTTTGGTATTTCAGGGATCTTGGGGGTGTTGTGGAGTCGCCTAATTACAAAGATGTGTTTAAAAATGATGATATTGAAGGGTAAGTAGTGTGTCAACTGCTAGGGGCCTATTAATTTACCCTTGTTGGTCATAAATTTGTCATTTGGACTTTATCTTTTTACTTACTAACATGTGTATAAAATGAAAATCTTTGATACTGTAAAAGAAAATTTTTTAAAATGATACATATAAATAATAAAAGAATCTTTTAGTGGAAGAAAATGATATGATGAATAAACAATTTTTCAAAAATATCTATAGGAGCATATGTAATTAGAATCCACACTTAACACTACATTCCGAAGCTCCTAAATATCTAACTAAAAATTTGTAGTGCCAAAATATATTATAAATAAAAATATGCATATACTTATTTAGTTTCCTATAACAAAAATTACCAACTTTTTTTAAATACATTTAATTCACCACAAGGCACAATCTTACTTTTAACTACATCTCTTCATTATATAATTTTAATTTATACTATAACTCATCTTTTTCTTGAGGTATATAACAATTGTAATATCTAATTTTTAAAGTTTTGTTAGAATATTAAGATTAAAATAAAAGTCTATCTTGGTAGTTTACTTTTGTTATTTAATAATTAGTTACATTTTTATAAGTTGGTAGTTCGTAAAATTATATTTGAAATGCTTTACAAAATCAACATTGTAATACATTCAAATGTAACTCTTGATAATATAAAGGACAATCCTTATGGAGCTAGCTCAATTGAGATATACTACAAAGGAAAATGTTGGCCTAATGTATCCTTTATTCACAAGCTTGTGGATTTGGGGCTTCGTAGTCCAGTAATCAAATCACTAGAATGCTTTGCAGCACGATACTCCAACACTCTGAATGGAGTCTAGGAAATATCCTTTTATTTTTCCAAAATTTGGTTTGAATATTGTTTTTTCACCGGTCTTTCCACAGTTTGATAAATTGCTCTCAAAAAGCTGAGACGTACAATATGTCATGCAATATAATCTTGGTTGTGATATCTTGTGGTACTGTCACTTCATCATACCAACATATGCATAGATCTATATTTTTAGAATACAAGATAAGAACTTATGAACTTACCAATAAGATTAATCAGAAATCGCCAATATTTTGTCTGGTCCAACAAAAGGTTGATGAAACATTTATTGTTTTTAGGTGTTTCACCATTTGAATATGATTTGCTAGTATGACATTTGTTTCCCTTGTGAGATCACTACAATTTTAAGCTACTGATAGGACTCCAATCTTATTGAGATCTACTATGTTTGAAATGCATTTGGAAGCTAAAGAGATGAATGTGCAAGCCTAAAGTGGATATTGCAAAACTAGATGCACTATTGGCTTGGTATCTTCAGTACATACAATGCTGCTCCTTGGAGGATTCAAGAATCGTCCTCAAAAGATGGAAAGAAGAGTAAACCAATCAGTTTTCAATCTAAATTGTAGTATTTCAATGATAATTCCTTTTGTAAGGATGATTTAAATTTTATATCACTACATATATCCATTTCTACAGATAAACTGAAATGTACCATGTTCCACAGTGTTTCGGGGACGAAAATGGAGGGATGGCAGGAGACGTGTTTCCAGAACGTTCCTAGAGGGCCAAAACTAGGAGATGGCAGGGGATGGCAGTATGTGTGTGTATATATATATATAACTGAAATGTACGATGTTCTGCACTGTTTTGAGGACGGAGATGGAGGGACGGCAGGAGATGTGCTTCCAGGACGTTTCCTAGAGGGCCAAAAATAGGAGACGGCAGTATATATATATATATATATATATATATATATATATATATATATATACAACTGAAATGTACCATGTTCTGTGATGTTTCGGGGACGAAGATGGAGGGACAGCAGGAGACATGTTTCCAGAATGTTTCCTAGAGGGACAAAAATAGGAGACGGCAAGAAACGGTAGTGTGTGTGTGTGTGTATGAATTTTTCAAGTATATTAATATATTATATATTTTTTTATATTTTATATAACTTTTAATGACAACATTTATGGTGAAATCAGAAAATGTCTTGTCTAAGACACAAAATAAGCCAGCAACTCCAACACTTTGATGCATGCATGAAACATAGATTCAACTTAGTACCAACTTAGAACCATTAGTTAATATCAAATCTCATTTGGATTTGTAACTTTGCTGTCTTAAGAAAAACATTAACTTATGTTGGTTTTAAAAATGTTCCACAATGTTTCAGGGACAGGGATGGGGGACAGCTGGGGATGCATTTCCGGAACATTCCCTAAATGGCCAAAAATAGGGGATGCGTCCCCATGTAACATAGGAAATGTATGGTTCTTTGGTAGATTTACATTGGGCTCACTCCACATTCCCAACCCACTATTGAAGTTGCCTAATTGCTGAATAACATAATGCAGTTATCAAACAGCACTTGTAGATCAGAGAAAATGCAAATAATGTTAACAAAAATGCCTACCTATGTTACCTGTCCAAATTGAAGCCTCTGTCACTTGACTTAAATGTCTAGTGCACACTATATAAGGCATGGGGATTTCAGAATGAGAAGAATGCCTTGATGAAATAATCCACCTCCAAAATCAAGATTCAACGACTTCCTTGGCTTCAAAACCTCTGTTAGTTTATCGTCACTTTCCTAGGAAATCTCCCATTGTTCATTCATATGAAATGTTTACAAGGCAAAGAGCTCTTCTGTAAAAGGACGCCAACCTTATTTGATTGTGCACCAATGACATCAAAGTTGTTTATCTTGTAAACATTCAACGAGAAATCATACATTGGTGCCTATGGATACACCAGTTCACAAGCAAGCTAGCTACAAAACCTACAAGGACAATATATTTTACTCAATGATTAGAATACCCAATAGTGGAGAAAGGAAGGTTATACAAGGTCAGCAAATTAATTTTGAAATAAACTTGAGCAGAGCTGAAGATGCAAAACTAGTATTGACCCAGAGAGAAGAAACAATGCTGAATGGATTGAATAGAAGGAAGAATCAGATTGCCCAAGAGCAGCTGATCCAAATATGGCCACACAACATAGAACTTGTGAAAAATGAAGCCCATGAAATAAAGATCCCTCAAAATCCATCAAAACAATGAAATAATAATAAATCTTTATGTTCAGCTTGGAAAGGACGAGAAAGCAACACAGAAGATAAATGAACTTATGATGGCTAGCAATATTGCAGTTTAAAGTTGACCCAACTAAAAATTGTGTCAATCCATAGATGGAGAAAAGCTATCAGATTCTATTTTTATGTAATACCATCAAACTACATTTATTTTTCAGCATAAAAGACGCATGGCAGAATTTTGTCACGCTCCTGCAGACAACTTTTACCAGAGCAAAAGAGCACTGTAACCAGCATAATGCCCCAATTTAGACCCTGAGTAGCATACGACCTTTAGTTTTATAATACTAAAGGTAGTACTCAACTAAACATCAGCTTGTGCTCTTTGATATTTCAGCATTTTTAAACATACTAACAAGATAACAGCACACTGATCCATTCAAAATTTGCATCTCTATAAAGGGTATCATATATAATATTAACAATAAAACTTCAACACCCATAGAACACAAGCACCAAAACAATATCTCTAGATAGCAAATAATGGTTAAGCCATGCATGCCTCTATAGTCTCAGTTCTAAGAATATTATATATCTCTTGGGTGATTTGTATTACCAAAGGCCTTCTAGCTAGTTCATTGTCAACAGCTAACCCAGTATGCCTTGAAAATGATGTTCAAATTAAAAGTTGATTAAACAATTCTGAAGTATATCCTGTTTAAAAACCAATAGAACCCTGATGGCTGATATGAACCATGAATCTACATTGAGATGGATTCTGTAAAATCAGAACCATTATTTACAAAACAAGGTTTATTTCATTCAGGTCTACTTCCCGCAGAACTTCTAAACTAACTTAAACCCACAAGTTCATAGATTTGTTTATCTAACTAATGGTTAAATCCAACTCAAAATGTTTTTGTATCCAACGATACCTATGCATATGTTCCCGATTGGGATAACTTGCCTGATAATTCTGCATCCCTTGATGATTAAGAATGTATTCCTCATGGTAACCCGAAGATAGTGTCTCCCACCCCCTGAGAAGCGTCCCAGAGATGGAGACATGTCTTCAGTATCCAAAACGTCCCGACACAAAGGGTTCTTTTGGCTACTGTTGCCAAAGTCTCCCGACCAAATTGACATCTCCCACCAGAAAACTTAGGGCAAAACATGTTAAAGAAAAAAAATAGGCAAATAAATAAAACGAGCCTGCAAAATGTTTCATGCTGATATTTGGATGATACAAAAATCCATGCAATGTTATAGTGATCGGATCAACTGACTGTGTAGATTTTTGGAGAGGGACATAAACAGTTGTATGACTGATTTCCTGTCATTATAATGGCTTTAAAAGAAATTGCCTTTACTACTATTTATTATTCTTATAAGACTGATTTACTATTCTTGTTTCCAAAATTCTATGTCATGATCTTTTCTGAAAATTATTAAATTATATCAAAAAATAGCATCTCCAAGTACCCCTCCTATTTTCGAAAATTAATCATACCAATACTGGTACCAGTCTCTGAAGTCTCCATGCACCCGTCTACTAGTGAGAATGGAGTCTGGACTATTTCTGTATGTCCCAAAACTCATGAACCCTAGAAAAGCATCATTCCTGCATTTTGCCAGAGACATTTGATAACAGAAAATATTTGCAGATTCGTGAAATCATCTTTTGTAGTATTACCAAGTAAGGATCTTTTTGACTCTTTATTTCCCTAGAAATATTTCAATCTTAAAGTTGTTTGGACGTTAGACCTCCTAATGTCATTCCCAATCAGTTAATTTGGTGAAAGTAGTCACCAAGGCACTTGCAGAAGCCCTAAAAGAATGTATCAACTGGAGATAATACTGTCTACTTTTCAAGCTTCCCCTCATCATAGATAGTGTATGGCACACATCTGAAAACTTATCAGCTAACATCCATGCTTTAAAAGCAAGTGAAAACAACTTTCCCGCTATATGTATAACTAAAAATTCAAGGATATAGCAACCTGATTCTTCTTCTGAGTTAATGAAGGAGTAGCATGGCCCATTATGCAAATTAATAGCAAGATTTCGATTACTTAAGTATCAGAGCAGTAGTCTCTGTAGTTATACTTTTTTTTGTAATGGAGTGGTTTAAAAAAACCGTAGAGACTAATACTCCAATACCAATTCTTGAAAAACAAGACTTGAGAGTATATTATTTGTTTATTACAAAGATAGCTTAAACAAAATGTCTACAACCAGTTTTGTTTGCTGCTGTGCATGCTCTCTCTGAAGCTTTCAGTACGTATACTCTCTAGATTCCAGAGCTGCTGCGTGTATTGCGTGTATTCATCTTTCTGGAGCTGTTGTTATTGTATATGCACTTTTTGGAGCTACTGCTCTGTTCTTTTCATAGCTGCTACACTGTTCTCTTGCAACAGTTTCACTACTCTTCCTTTTTGTTTTCTGCCTTTTTCAGTTTCCTCCTATCAATAATTAATTTCCCCCTTCAAAAAGATTGTTGTTCAAAAACTGACTAATCAGAGTGCCAAAAATTGAGCCTCCAAAAAATAAATGAAGTTTGGTATGTGTAGGAAGGGATGTCTCTAGATCCAAGAGATCTTGAGCAGGAATGAAGGACGTACCAAAACTTATTTCTTTGACTCAAGGTCACGTATTTTCAACATTAAGAATGTAGAACACCTGAACACCCAAAAGAGAATTCTCTGATTGAAATCTTTACAAAAGAAGATTTAGAGAAGCCTATGAACTCTATCTCAGTTTAACTGCTTCCCTCAGAAGCAAACGACTCATCAATGTATCTAATCCAGAATATTCCACTAATCAATTAGCAACTACTGAGCAAACTTGGTCTGATTAATAAAATGCATGAATTATCAATGCTGCAGCCTGGCAGCTTGCTCAGCTTTGGCAAATATGGATAAACTATTTCAAATTTGATGTCCTATATCTAGATGGTTGAGCAATATACACAGATGTGATTTGATTCTCCTTTCTCATCTCACTTTTGTAGGTTAATAGGTAGTTCTCGTCCCCAATTGTTGGGAAATTCGTCATATCATTCAAGGCTTTGCATATATAGACCTGAGTCCCACAAGTCAAACTTGGAAAGGGTAAGCTGGGTGATAGATAGGAATTGAGTCAGCATCTGAGCAATAACTCATCAGACTTTGAAATGTGTGGAGTAGCTACTTGATAAAATACTGGTAATAAGAGAGCAGTTGTCAGTTTTCCTTAACTGATGGGTTTTGATAAGTTTGATAATTGACTACATGTTTTTCTGAGCGAGTTCAGGCTCTCATAACTAGCTAGTAAGCATTGCAATAAATTAGTACCCCATTGTGATTCATGTGTAAGTGTAAGTTAAGGTGGATGCTAATGAATTTTGACACCCTCACCCTCTATGTCTTATATACATAAGACATTAGTGGTAATGGGCATGTTTGGTGAGTTTTAATGAATTCAATTTAAATTTCGTGTCTAATTACAAGAAAGAAAGAAAGCACAGTTTGCCACTGCAAGCTACGAAACCCCAAAAGGCATAGAAGGTCTTGAAAACCCCATTCACTAAGGAATTTTTTAATTCTTTTTATTTCAAAACCATTCTCTACCATTGATCTTCATCCTCCAACTTAACCATTCATCACTTTTCATCCCTCCTATATATCCAATACTTAGCCATTTTTCATCTATCCCGCCCATTTTGCATTTGAGCATCATTATGCTGCTGAAATTGTGAGAACAAATCTAAATCGACTATCATGGGCAAATTTACTCATCAAAGAGATCGACATACTTTATTCTTGATGAATTTTACGTTGGTTTGATCTTTTTTCACTCTATCTTGATATATTACTTTGATTTATATTTTTAAATTGCTTTTAATATTAAATCAGTTCATTTTGAAAGCATGTTTCCTTGCACACAAGTGATAGTGCCCTAAAACTCACATTTTGGTGAGTTTTAGTGAATTTAATTTAAACTTGGCGTCTAAGCACAATTTGCCACTGCAAGCTTCAAGATCTTGAAAATTCCCATTCACTAAAAGGCCTAGAACTTGGACCTGCATTGAATGAAATCATACTGCAGCTTTGATCCCAAACATGGTAAACGATTCCATCCACACTGAAAACAAGAAAAACTGCCTTAAACCTGAATACTTGCTATACCATACTCTAGTCTAGTTTTATTTTATTTAGCTAGTCCAAACTATGGCATCTAGAAAATAACTCACAAAAGTGAGGGAACACATTGTAGGTATATACAAGCAGGGGTTAATAAACACCCAAGACCAGTCCTGCAAAGGCCTTATGGGTAAAATACTAAAAAGTTAAAATAAACAAGAAATAGCTGCTCTCTTAAACAAAACTTACATCTGAACCATACTTCTCTTGCAAGTTTTGAAAGGCCTCAACTTGACCATGATCATATTCACCATCTGTGTCTGGGTTCCACATGACAAGAAAAGTAGCAGCGGCAGTCCCCTTGTCATCCGTGAACCTAATCATATAAGTGTCGTTTTTCTTTGATTTCCCCCGCACAAGTTTTGCACCTTTTACTTTATCTAACAAAAGATGAAAATCCACATTCTCACCCTTATCCATCACATTAGCATACTCCCCTCTTCCTTCTAATGTGTGGTAGAACAGATTGTCCATCCTTGTTACAGATTCCAGCACAGCAACACCTGTATTGACAATGATGCGAATCTACCCAAACAAAAAACAATTCCCATAAGTGCAATCTGTGTTCATCAAAAAGGAATACAATATCTTATCGCTATAATAGGGATTAATGACCAAAAAAAACCTGCAATGGGTATGTAAATTATTTTTAAAAATCTATTGGATTTCCAAATTACAAGTAAATCATGATGGGTTTCCAAATTACCCCTAA
This sequence comes from Chamaecyparis obtusa, assembly GCA_027943335.1. Lineage (NCBI taxonomy): Eukaryota > Viridiplantae > Streptophyta > Pinopsida > Cupressales > Cupressaceae > Chamaecyparis > Chamaecyparis obtusa. Next base: position 440,021 of record BSBK01005636.1, read on the forward strand.
AAACAATAATAGCAACTCGTGTGATTCAACCCCAAAAAAATTGTAATTGGTATATAAAGTGCTTAAAACTATAACTCTAATGGGCATCTAAATTACCCCTTCACTCACATGGATATATACAGATGTAGAAAGAAGAGGTGAAACTAGTTACCCTGCCAAGAGTTTTCATCTCCTCCATGAACTCCTTGAAGGAACTCTGTCTCTGTGCTAGTTCCTTGCCATTAGCAGTATATGCATGTACTCTTGTCCTCATTTTCTTTTGGCGGAGAGTTGATTTTGAGCATAGATTAAACTGAAGATGATGAGCTCTATTGAGTTTAACACCTGTTAGATTGCTGGTTATGCTGGTGTTGAAAGCAGCCATGGGCAGCCCCATCGCTACTACCTTTGTTGACCTCAATGCTGTAGAAACTGTAAATTAGATACAGTGTAAACTATAAGGCCTTCAGAGTAAAATGCTACCCTTGTTGAAGGCAATGTAGTAGAAAGTGTAGGATGGGAGAGAAATACCTTTGTTACATCAGTCATTAGAGATAAGGCTTGGTTTGTTTGCAGAATTGGAATTTGAGTTAAAATCTGATTATTTCAAAATCAGGTTTTGAAATTCTGGTTTTGTGTATTCAGAAGATAGTTTAGACCGTTTGGTTGACTCGGAAGATGGCTGAGACAATCTATATTTTGTGTTTGGTTGCCATTTTCAAAATTGGAATTGGAAGTGAGAAATTCCTATTTATGTGTTTGGTTTGCAATTTCAAATTAGAATTGGAATTACATTATCCATTTTCTGTGTTTGATTCTACATTTTCAATTAGAATTAAAATTTGACAAGAAAATTTAAGTTTTTAAAATTATTATATAATGTTTTAATTTAATATTTTATTTTTTTTTCCATTTTTTATTTATAGTTTTTTTTTTATTAATTTATATTTTTATATAGTAAATCATAAACAAAATTTAATATTTTTTTTTCAATATTGTGAACAGTAAACTTAACTTTTTTTAATAATTTTATGCATTATCATAAACAATATTATAACAAGAAAATAATTATAGCATTGCTCGATATCACATCAAAATATAAATAAGTCATTTAGTCCACATATATATCTATTTCTGCATAATGACCCAACAAATGACCCAACTAAATAGTACGATTGTTGCACAAAGTAAACATCGTAAAAACATGACATCGGCTTTATAGGTAGTCTTCGCTTTTGCAATAGCTTTCTCAAGCGCTTTGCAAGACTTGCACTCATCATCCACAACAGGTATATGTGGAGAACGTGCAGATGATATAGACAGCGACGGGGTGTCATTGGCCCACCGAAAGTACTGACATCCACCGCCATCCTACAATACAAAGCTAAGTTAGTCTCGCTATAATGACTAATATTTATTCTTTGTAAACATTTAAATATTGTGCAATTAACAACCTTTTTCTTATTTTTGCAACTCCAAAATTTACGATCTGGATTTTCCCGTGTGTGTGACGTCTTCAACACTCAGTGCAATCCATCACCACAGTCACACATAGCGACATTTATCATAGCCATCAGCACTATATCAAGCAATTTTTTGTTCATTCATACTATTTTTGTTCATTCATATAACAACATGACTATATTCTATGAGTACAAATTGAAAAAGTTTCATTTATGTTGATATTACAAATTTATAGAAAAAATATAATGACACAACTATAGCATTAGATAGAAGTTTTGGGGAAGAACAATATCCATGAACTGAATGGTGGTGTGAAAACACACAGTTAAATAAAAAAATGCAAAGAAATCCACGCTCTACGCCCTTATGTCCCACATTCGATGAGCAACCATCTCATATCCCGCTCATTCTTCCCATTACTTTCTGTATTGTTAGATGGTCAATCCTGCATCTACAAAGTAAACATGATAGAAAAACTAAAACTTGTTTATTTTTAAATGGAATACACCAAGGAGTACCATCAGAAATATTGACCGTTTACAAACATAAACAATAAACAATCATCAAATAGCTCATTTTTTTATCATCATATGTGGAAATTTTTGGAATCAATGTTTCAAATAGCTTCTGGATTCGATTGTGTAGATTGTTTTGGATCACACTCTGTGATCCATCATCAGGATGAAAGAGACCAAAATGATGGACTTTTCTTTCAATCATTTTTCTCTCTTCCATCCTGATGAAGGATCACAGAGTGTGATCGTAAACGTTGATGCCAAAAATATCTACAAAATCAAATCCAGAAGCTATTTCAAACATATTTAATGTCAGCATATGTTTAGTCTCACTTTATCATCATATGTGTAGTCTCAGAACTATCCATTTTTGTTTTTGTACCTATCACGTGGTTTTTAAAAATGAATGAAAAATGAAAAGAAATTGAAGATGAAATAGAGCATTGAACAAAGTAGAATTATTCCACTTAATTTCGTAATGCAACAATAATAACAAGATGGTTAGGGTATATACATACAGAATCATGAACAATACAGTCGTCTACCAAAACACATTTATAAAATCATGTCTAAAGAACTAGAAATGGATAGTTATGAGACTACACCTTAACAATGCATTAAATGAAGCATTCATCATGTGGTACTCCTTCGTGTATTCCACTTAAATATGTTAAAAGCAACAACACTAAAAAATGCAAGCTAATATGTCTATAAAATCACATTAATGAAAATAGTGGTCAAGGGAGGGCATGCTTGTTTGTCCATTAATTCAACTCAAATGGATTGGACACCCTGCATGTACATGACTGGAGATTGAAGAATGGAAACCCCCTAATTTCCACAACTGGCTAGTTGACAAAAAAACCTTGAACCAGTCATGCAATTTCTCACTGGTTTGTGAATCTGAGGTGGCTCCTGCAGCATCATTGGCTGTAGATTCATCATGTTTTCTGGTAATGATATTGCTGCTATTTTTCCCAAAAGACTAGTAAACTAAATTGATTGTAATAAGAGGAGTGAATATTTATTGCAAAAAAAAATCACTGCAAGAGTTCATAATTCATTTTTGTGTAAACTGTTTAGCTTATTAACTACATGTTAATTTCATGCTTTTCTAAGTGCTCAATCATAAGTGTCATAAGTGTCTATCCATAACATGATCTGACATGGAAACCTGATACAGATCTTGTATCATCATTGGAGTTCTCTGTGATACAGATCTTGTATCATTAGTGGAGTTCAACACTTTTATATGCTAAAGGGATGACTCCCATTTCTTTTTGAATAAGATTTAAATGTCTCAGAGCAGAGCAGCCCACGTCCTATTTAACTCAGCTAAAAGGATTGAGCCCCATGCAAAATTGGACGATTTTACTCAATAAATAGGCTCCTAATGTTTACATATGGATATTGGAGCACGACGGACTTAACAGGTCTCCGAATCCCACATCTTCTAACAATGAATATACTATTATGTAACAACATAAGTATACCAGTGGGTACTTACTAGTGGCTACTTTATACCAGTGTATACCAAAACAAAGAGGGAAAAATGAAAGAAATAACTTGATTGGGTTGACACATGATCCCAAGAGAAGTTTTGAAACATCTTTGTATGGCAATTGAGAGAGCAAGTTTTTACAATTGACTATACATTTTTTATGTAAAGTTTACTTCACGAATCACAAAAAAAATGCATGGTAAGAGGAAAGATGGGTTCAACTTGTGTTTAAAATTGTGCAAAATGCAATACCAGGATATCAGATAAATCTACCTTATGAAGAATAATTCACCTAGTGTTTTCTACAGAGATCAAACCGCAAGCTTCAGAATGAGCAATTTAATTTCTTAATTGAAAATTCATTACTTGGCAAGCACAAGTGATTTTGAATCAAAGTCCAAAGTGTTCTTGTAGTGCACATTATCATGCAAGTTTCATTCCAGGGATCATTAAGCTTTGGAAAACATGCTTCATTGTACACAAGCAGTGTTCTCACATTTCTGCAAAGTTTGACTGAAGTGGGCACTAGTAACAAAACTCATCAAAAGCCACACATAGGCTACAATTCAGAAACAATTAACAGATAAGGATGCCCAAGTGTGGAACCTCAACAGATCTGAGTGCAGGCATTGCTGTCACAATTATGCTTCGACCTAGAAATCACAAACAAATCAAACTGCCATGAGTTATCTCTATGCTAGTTGCCTTGTCTTTCTCAACACGTTAAACAAAAACTATTGCCTGCAATACTCTTATTGTCATGAAAGGATTTTCCAACATAAATATCTTTGAATTCCATTTCTCATAAGAGTGCTGACAAACTATATTTTGTAATGGAGATATACTAGTGTATATTGTTATACAGCCACTGGCATACAGTCCAATCAGTGGATAAACTTAACAACATCTTGAACATGCAATGCATCTTTAGAACATCAATCACAAAGTATCGTATGCTAGTGGCTGTGAACATCAATCACAAAGTACCGTTTCTTTTCCAGCTTGTCTATATTTTTATGATGTTGATTCATTTGTATGAAATGATACTTTGTGATTGATGTTCTAAAGATGCATTGCATGTTCAAGATGTTGTTAAGTTTATCCACTGATTGGACTGTATGCCAGTGGCTGTGAACATCAATCATAAAGTATCATTTCTTAACAGATGAATCAACATCATAAAAATATAGACAAGCTGGAAAAGAAACGATACTTTGTGATTGATGTTCATAGCCACTGGTATACAGTCCAATCAGTGGATAAACTTAACAACATCTTGAACATGCAATGCATCTTTCTTCCAAATGAATCAACATCATAAAAATATAGACAAACTGTTAGTCCACCTGTTAAGAGAACTTTGTTTGTAAATTATGAATCATTGCAAATTGCCACTGTATACCAGTGGGTACTTTAATTTTATTGAATACCACTGTATACCACTGTATTCATTCTAATAATCTCATATAAATTGCCATAACCTAGAGAAAGCCATCTACCACTGTATACCATTGTATCCATATATTGATAACCTTGTTAAATCAAATGCACAAAGTAGATTAATGATCAAATGCACTGTCGATAGAAAAACTCTTAAATATACTACAATCCTCAAACAATTAATAAGGTAAGATTTGGTAACATCTTGAACATGCAATGCAGACACAACGAGCAATAGTATGTGGAAAATAACTATAATCCACCATATGTGGCTGCAATCCAATCCACTCTCTTGTCCTCAGTCATCAACAAGAACCATTTGGCTCTTTCACGTTCACCCGCAAAGGTTTTGTATACCCTCAGGAATACACCTTGACTCAATCGAGGGATGGATTTGAGAGCGTTATATGCACCCACCAAAGCATTTTCATGATTAGATTGATCAATTTTGTGAAGGTGAACATTGCTCATGCCCTCTTTTATTTTATTCATTGTTTCACACATGGCATCCAAGGAAGCGGCCATACTTGCCTTCTTCCTCTTTCCCACCTTTCTGACTGATGATGTAAGAGTCCCTCTAGTACTTGTTGTTGCAGTGGACTGACTGGATTGAAAAGGGTCTTCATCCAAATCAACAGCACTATCAAGATGCACATTGAAACCAACGTCCTCTTCATCATGCACATTGAATGGCTCTTCCATAGGGTTCCCTTCTTCAGTCTCAAGGGTCGTGGTAGCTACATTACCTTCAGCAATGTCAATACTCACAATTGCACCCAATTCATTGAAGTATTGGAAGGGCTGCCTCTTATACACTTTGGCATTTTTTAACTCTCTTCTCTGCATGTTGGCATAAATAAATGGATTAGGTTCTTTGTCTTTCATTATTAACTTTAAAAGAAGGCAATATTATTTCCATCAAAATAGTAGAGAGATCACCCTACCTTCAAAAGCTCATCCCACACGCTATCCTCAGCGTCCATGCACTGAGTTGCCTCGTTCCAAGTGAAACCACTTGTATTCCTTAGCTCTTTCATTACTCTATAGGCAAGCTTCCAGGTTTTCAACTTATTTTTGAAATTGTCCTTTGATAGATTGAGGTTCATATCAGCATTGAACCGCCTCTCACTGGTAGACCATGCTTCTTTTTTTAAGCCTCCGTCACATTTTTTGCCTAGTTGTACTTGCTCGAGGAGCAAGTCCAGAAACTTGCATTCCATTTCCTTTGTCCACATTATCTTCTTCGAGGAAGGAGATATCTGGCTCGTGTTACCAATTTCATCCATGCTCATCATTAATTCTGTGTATGCCATGCTGTGTATACAAATTGTTGTTAATGGTATCAAAGTATCTTCATACATTAGTTTACTCAAATAAAACACATTGACCCATACAAGTCCAATACTTGCAGATAGAAACAAAAGAAAAAGGAAACCGTCATGTATATCAAAGTATCTTCATACATCAGTTTACTCAAATAAAACACATTGACCCATACAAGTCCAATACTTGGAAAGAAAAACATAAGAAAAAGGAAACCATCATGTATATCAAAGTATCTTCATACATCAGTTTAATCAAATAAAACACATTGACCCATACAAGTCCAATACTTGCAGAGAAAAACATAAGAAAAAGGAAACCATCATGTAGTCTTGACTCATAAAAGAACAACTATTCTCGGGATCTATACTCTTCCCACATTCTACTTGCTATATCATCTCGGAACTATGCCCACTAGTCTCTATCACGCTGAGACAACCCATATGTCTCCAACATTGGTACATCTATCCCATCATGATCATCTTCCTCTTCGATGACAATTTTTTATGGAATGTTGTCCTCTAACGTAATGTAGTTGTGTAGTATGCAACATGGTAATGCAATATGGGCTTGTGTCATGATAGGATAAGACATGGCATGCCTCAGGATTGGAAAACACTGCTTGAGAATACCAAATGTACGCTCTACCGAGTTTCTAAGAGAGGAGTGTCGATGGTTGAACAACTCTTGTCGAGAGTTTATTGGATTCTCTCTTGAAAATTCCTTCAGGTGGTAGCGTGTACACCGATAAGGAGCAAGAAATCCAGGTGCATTGGGATATCCAGCATCCACTAGAAAATATTTTCCTACATAAATAAAGCATATTATTAAAACTTGAAACATTGATTGTACCCTTGAGTATATTAAACTATGATTTGGCTTACCGGGGGGAACAACAAGAGGATCTGCTCTTAATAGAGTTGAATCTAGAACATGACTATCCGCAGCAGACCCTTCCCAACCAGCAAGGCAGTACTGAAACTTATGATCGAAGGAACACACACCCATAACATTTTTCGACAGGTTGCCTTTTCTATCATGATATTTACCCTACATGTCGACATCGACGGTGATTGGTATATGGGTTCCATCGATAGCTCCAACACAATCCTATACGATATGATACAATCATCAATTCTATGATCAACCAATAATATGATAAGGATAAAAATCCATTCAAGAAATTTGTAACAACACAAGAATTACCTTGAAGAATGGATCAAAACGTTCATTCCCACTAATTTCACGAGTGTTTGGACTAGGTGGTAGAAAGCAATCCTTGTGGAGTCCTAAGACAGCCATCAACACCTTGTGGAAGTATCGGCTGATTGTCTCTCCTCAGTGCCCAAAGTTGTGGGCAATCTTGTGGTTCCTCGGATTGTGGCCAACGGTGTGGAGGAACATCACAAGTTGTTCTTCTAATGTCAAGTCTATCGTATCTATCAAGGTTCCTTTCAGCCTTAGGATAGTAGCTAGACTAAAGAAGGCTCCCCTACTCATGCAAATCTGATCATGAAAATCCACATCATTGGAATGAATAACCATTCTATAAAAAGAATTTCCTTTTCTTTTTTGTTTACCCATTTGTGCACTACCTTCTCGGGCCACCACTACTGTGGCTACGGCAACACAAGAAATAAGAGTTGTGAGAAGACGAGAATATGTGGTCTCCACAGCTACCCGTCCTAGAATGTCAATATTCTTAATAGGATCCATCAATGGCCTGAAATGTGGACAAACACAATGATTTGAGTGAGGAGATATTGGTAGCATGCTATTCATGTTCTATTTTTCTAACTCTTTTTATGAAATTGAAAGTATTCTACAAATAAAAGTATCCAACCTAAGCAATAAATCAAAGGTTCTAACAATCAACCTTAACAACTACTAATGGGCTTGCTTTGATAGAAGAAGATTTCATGAAGCACCCAGGCAGTATTACAATAGCCATGTGCCTCAAAATCACAATCTCTCTATCCCATGAATCCAAAATTAAATATTATGGATGTGGGTGTTAATTCAATGTCCAATGAGATTAGACTTATGAAATAACTTTACATGTGATTTATGAAATATCTCAGTATGAGTTACTTCAAATATTTGTCATCATAACAGCTATGTGTTTTTTATCTACATACAATAACAGCAATATAAGACTACCACATACTCCTTCAAATAAGAACCATAATCATAATATCTATGTGTTTTTGGATCTACATACAATAACAACAATATAAGGAAGAAATTTCTAGAAGAGAAATATTTAAAAGAAAAGCTAAATGGAAGAACTCTAAAATGATTATTATAAGTCCTTCCATTCAAACAATCCATTGTATTGCACTAGAGACCTGCATCTCCTTGATAGAAGAAATCGGGAATTGAGCTACAAATGAGTCATGAATATCTCTTTACATCAAAGATATCTGGAATTGCTACAGATGAATGCAAAGACTAGATGTCTCTGCATTCATCTGTAGCGACTATGATCAAATAAATTACATGTAAAGTTATTTGAAGGAGTATGTGGTAGTCTTATATTTTTTTTATTGTATGTAGATCCAAAAACATAGCTGTTATGATGACAAATATGGTAGTCTTATATTTCATAAGTCCAATCTCATTAGACATTGAATTAACACCCACATCCATAATCTTTGGGGTGATTGCAATATAGTGTCAATATGAGAGTTAGTAAGTGACATAATTTGGCATTTAGTCTACATTTGGAGCATAAGAATGAAGTTTTATTTGATGTTGTTCCATTAGAAGTGTGTGACCTGATTTTTGGTAGTCCTACCAGCTATTTATGAGGGATGCTATTTATTTTAGACACAGGATCAATATATCCTTTGGTTAAAGGGCAGGAAATTCTTTGTGAATTCATATGTAGGTAGGCATAGAATTACAATTGCTAGCACCTCAAATGCAAAGAGGCTAATCAGTGATTTTGGGAGGTTGGATTCTTAACTGGATGGGCTATGTAAAGCTGGTCATATTCATATGGCTTGGGATATTTTCAAACAGATAGAAGAAATTAGGTTGTATTCCAAATGATTTTACTTACAATTCTTTCTTTGATGCTCTTGGAAAGGCTGGCAAGATAGATGTCGCATTTGAGCTGCTTGATGAGATGCGATCAAGAGGGTGCATGATGAGCACTATTAATTACAATACACTTATTTCAGGTCTTGTAAAGGCTGGTAGAGTTGATGATGCCATAGATTTGTACTATCATATGATGAAGAGAGGATATGCACCCTCCTGCTCGACATATGATCCCATGATAGCAGGTCTTGGTAAGGCAAGTAGGATAAATGGAGCAAAGGATTTATTTGAATAAATGATTGAAAATGAGTCCAAGCCTGATTGTGCAGTCTACAATATTTTTATCAATGTCATTGGAAAGGGAGGGTATGTAGATGAAGCTTATCACCTGTTCAAGGGAATGATTGAAGAGGTCACAAAACCATATTTGAAATCATACACTATTCTTATAGACAGCTTATGTAAGATGAACAAGATAGATGAGGCTCTTCACTTTTTTATGGAATTGAATGCTAGTGGACTGAAGCCTGATTCAATTGTGTATACACTCATGATCGATGGACTGGGGAAAGCCCAAAGGTTGGAGGAAGCATTAGTACTTCTAAAAGAAATGAAGAATAGTAATTGTTTCCCAAACTTAATTGCTTACAACTCTCCGTTAAATCACCTTGGAAAGGTAGGCATAGTGGAGGAGGCATGCAAGTTATATGTAGAACTCCTATCTAATGGGCATTAACCAACTATTGCTGCCTACAATGCACTAATTCATGGGTTTAGCACTGTCGGCAGAGTGGAACTTTCTTATGCAGTCTTTGAAAAGATGATGGCTAGTGGTTGTGAGCCAAATCTGCTCACATACTCTAATCTACCAAATCAATCATGAATATACTTTCATGATGATTCTCCTCTACTTAACTTGTAGTTGCTTTTATTTTTCATCGACTATATTTGTATATTCAAACCAATGGAAAATAATGTCTATTTGATTTTGACATCATTAATCAACTGTATTGCACTAGAGACCTGCATCTCCTTGATAAAAGAAATCGGGAATTGCAAGTGAAGAAACCCAATGACAAAACACACGATAGTGTGCCTCAGAGTAGCATAAGAGCATAGGCAAGACAGTTCCAAGTTTTTGAGGATGAGACCCCCACTCCCATTGAGGGCTCATTTGGAGAGAATGCCATAGATCAAGAAGGCAGGGACAGGTATGCATAATCATTAATTACTATTTACTCTTAAATATATGTTTGTTCTACTTGGGTTCAATGGTGTTGTCATTTGTCAAACTGAACTCGTCTCTTGTTCTTATTTCCATTGGTATTTTTGGGGCTTAGTTTTCAATTTTCAAAATTTATATGGATTTTATGGGTGGGTATTTGCAGGCGTATTAGAGAAAGTACCCCTTCTAGTCTTATAGGAGATGCTAAGACCTTGGAAGCTCCTGGTTCTACAACTAGACCTTTTTTTCATAGCTCTGGTAGAAGCAGATTGCAAGGTGAAAGTAGGAGAGATGTCCCAACCTCCAAAGAAATGGAGGAGTTCTTTGCGGGAGCAGAGCAACAACAACAAAGAATCTTCATAGAAAGGTATTACATGTAGCTTTTTTGGTTCAACCTCATATTTCCCTCAAAATATGCCTCCTTTTTACTGGCTAGTCTATTCAAGCATGAATACGATCTGCAGTACATGTAGGAATAAGACTCAATGCATGGAGGAATAGTTTGGCACTCATGCTATGATGCAGTTTGTAGGTTTAGTATATGTATAAACATATGTACACACGTAATTGGGATATTCCATCTACCATTGCCCTATTCCGGATAAGAGGCTACCACTATCAAGTAAGATCAATAGTATAGAACATAAGATGCAGTGGAGTGGAAAAGATACAGAATATGGATTTGAAACCATCCGTTCCTACTCCAATGGCACCATCCGAAAATAAAAACATACATTGAAAAGAAAATATTTTGCAAACAAATCAAACCCTCAATCCATATACAAGAGCCACGACTTGAAAAAATCATCTGTCATCGACAACCCTCTCCACACCACACCAGTGGAAACAAAAAATGAAAATGCAAACTAGAAATACCTGATTTGCAGAGAAGGCGAGCGTGAGATAGGTGGAAAACTGATGACCGGATTTGCAGATGGTGGAAACGCAGAACGAGCGTGAGAAAATGAGGTGTTTCAACCCCCTTGAAAACCCCAAAAACAAAAGCGGGAAGTTCACGGACCTGACGAAAAATTTTGTTTTGCTTTGATATTTTCCAAAACCAGGTTTCATTTTTGAATTCCAACTCTTCGGTGGGAAGATGGTGCCACCCATTTTAGGGCCAAAACCTAATTTTAAACCCTAAACCTTGATTTTCATTTTACTCTCCCAAGCGGTGGATTTGGTGAAAATCAGGAAGTGTCGCCGCCAATTCTGGTCCAATTCCCGCAAACAAATGGGCCCTAAGGGAAGATCGATGTTGTCACATCTTGCCAAATTTCTAGACAAACAGTAAGGGCAAGTTTTGCAGGTTAATTTTTTTGGAACTTTTTGCAGTTATTTTTTTGGAACTTGGGAGTGCAATGGTGATATATTGATTCAGCATATGATCTTATTCGAGGGATCAAGTCAATGAAAATTATAATTTTATTTTATTTTTCCCTCTGATCTTTTTGTTAAAGTTTGATTTGTATAAGTGCAATTATGATCAATATAGTCGAAGTTGAGTTCTTATAGAAAATATTTGTTAAATTTTGATAAAGAGATTCTATAGTTTGATTCTGAGTTTGATATTAATACTTTTTAATCTAGTTTGAAATTTCTTTTTATAATAAATATTTGTGAAATATTTATTTATTTTTGTGGCAAATTTTATTATTTACAAGAGTTTTTGCATTCGATTGTGTTTAATGTTTTTTCCATCAACGTTTCGAATCACACTCTGTGATCCATCACCAGGGTGAAATGTAGCATAAGAAAGCATGAAATTTTATTGTGATCAGAGAAAAATTACAAACTGGAGCACATTGAGGAAACAATAAGATGCAAATGGTCACTAAGACCTCCAGCAAGCGCTTAATTTGTGTAGTAAATAGTACATTTTATGAAATCTTAAAAAGAATGAATATGTATAACTGTTATGATTCGGGTCATCTTCTTGTCATTCTTCAAAGCCTCGATACATATTGCATCCCTTACCAAACATTTTGAGGTTGTTTCTTCAAATTTTAAAGAGCTTCAATAGCCTCTGTGAGCCTCTATTTTAAAATGCACCCTTCACCACGTCAATGTGCAGTGTAAAGGAAGAAAGGATTTGTTGGTGATTGTAATGGAGGGAAAAGGGGAACTAGGAGCCACAAGTTCATGCATGCAAACAAGGAATCCAATTTATACTAGTCTCAATTACATTGGAAGGAAGATGATCCATGAGGCTTAAGATAGTTCATGTGTTAATTGGATTACATGATCCTTTGCTGAGGAGGACTGTGACTATGCAATTATGATTTAAAAATGTAATATCTAGGGCCAAATAGGGTGAAAAGACATTTTTTGTATGTACAAGGTGACTAGGAATTGACAGACCAATTTAGGAAGCAGATCTAGAAAAAACATATTGTAACTGACATGCAATCTGAAATTTAGGTTGTAGTAGGAGGATTGGGGCAACAAGTTGGCCTGATCTTGAGACTAAGGCAACCTACTTGGCTCGCTCCTAGCAGTTTCTGCTCTACAAATTATAGTTTGTAGCTCTCCTCCTAATCTGACTATATAGCCTTTTTTGCACATTCACCATATGTACCTAGACACACAAAAAAGGAAAATGTTGTGTAGAAAGGGGATTTTTTAAGTCAAGCCCTAGTTTAGGAATTAACCTTTAATTGGAAATAAATCAGAATGTAATTGAGAACGTGCTAATGTATAACAAAGGCTAGATCTAAAAAATGGAGTACTTATACCTTCATAAACCTTATTGTTGTTGAAATTCTCATGAAGATGTTTGATGTTCACTTTACATTAGGAAGATGATGGATGCCTTCACAAATGCTTAAATCTACAAATTACTCCTTGTCTTCAATGCCTTGAATGCTTGATCTCTTGCTCTAGGACTTGAAATGTGAAATTGTAGTTGAGACCTTGATTTGGAATTGAGTTGCTTGCAAAATGAAGAGGAGTATATTTCTTTTATACCTCTCCCAACTATTTTAGGGTGTTAAACTCAAAGGATGTTGATGCGAATTTAAAATTCCTACTAAAACAAAGTAACCATCATGCGGTTTCAAAGTGGGTTTGAACATTGGGGAGCGAGGTAACCAAGTTGGCCCGCTCCCTCCAATACTATCCCAAATTGGGACCAAAGCTCCTAATTGGAGAGAAGATGTCATAATTGGGTTGGATCAAGCATGTCGAGCACAAAATGCTAGGAACACTAAAATGGGGCTTAGGTGAACAAAAAATTGCATAGGAATACAATTTACAACACTATATTTAGCCCCCACTTTAGGAGGAGCATGAAGCTTCTTCATACTCTCAGTAAAGTATATCAAAGCATAAGAAACTTTCATCAAGGTAAAAGAGACAAGGAAACACCAATCCCCCATTGCCCAAGTGACTTAGGACCTTATTAATCTAAGACCAAGACAAAAGAAGCTACACATGGAGAGAGAGAGAGAGAGAGAGAGTTGTATTGGCCTAACTAGTAAGGTTAACTTACCATAAGTCATGTAAAGAGAGAGTTGATAGTCTAGCAAGTTGTGTTATGCTATTCAACCCACCTCAAGGATAACCAAGCAAAGCATTGTATTCTATAAAATCCATTAAAACCAAATGGTTCAAAGGATATCCACTAGAATAGATCAGTTAAGTACTTTTGCACACACACAAATATTTAAGTATCACATCCACATAAGCAGAAGGGAAAACATGAAAGGGTATTACAACATCAAATAGACTTACCCTATTAGCATAAAATGTAAGTTCCATGTCATAATGTTTGTTTTTTGTGTGTTAATCTCTAAGATGCTCATGCCTAAATAAGGGAATTCAAGATATTTCACATGAGTGGGACATATTGTGCCCTGTGAAACAACCTCCATATTTTTAGAAGCTAACTCTTCATAATGTTGTTTTTTGGAAAAGGGGAAGGAAGAGAAAACACAAGAATGACAAAACTAAGGTGATGCACCAAAGCTTTTACAACCCTTTAAATTTTCCTTTAGAAACAATAGGAACAAGAAACCCCCAAAAGATTGAGAATAGAACGCCACAAACTCTTCATCACTAGTAAATTTTAGCTTGTTTTTCGACGAGGTTTAGTCGATTATTAGACACCTATTGGTCGGCTAATCGACCATAATGGTCGTCGGATTTTTTTTTGTTGAAAATACCACACTTCAAATCTCCGTCGAAATTGCGATGTCCCAAGTGGTTGAGCTATCAACGGAAACAACGTTGAAATCATTGCTTCAACTTGGAAGAATTGCCGGTTATAGCCTTATCCTTGTGACCAATGTACATCGAAATTGCGATGTAAAAGTGTCGCAATAAATGTCGAATGTATAGCTTTCTCATCAATATTTCTATTCTTTGTTGGTTGAAATATCGACATACAATTTATTTATTTTTTTAAATATATATATATTATCAAATTAAGCACAACAATATTATGTCGTTGTTGTTTACTGTTTACAAACAGTCACACATTTTCTGTCTTATTTCACACAAACAAGCTAGTTTTAGACCGAAACACTCCACCATAGATCACGGAGCGACTCTTAGATACTTAGTTAACAAAATATGGGACACTCCGGGTGACGAGGCTTTTTGCTACTTTATTGACTTCAAAAAAGCCTTTGATTTAATTTGTCTGTGGACTGAGACCTTAAACTATTGATCTTCTCTTTGTTTCGAGAAGAGTATAACATTCTCTACTTAACAGGGCCAACCGCGTGAAGGTGGAAGTTCATCTAGCCCCTCCTAGGAGCCTCCTATGACCCTTTACGAAATTTTAAGACCTCTAAGATGTATTATTAGGGATCGTAAACGGTCATAAAGGGTCATAAGGGGTCCTAGGACACAACAACTAAGAAACATAATTGTAGGCATCATGGTCACAATTTTTTGGAGAAAATGTAATTGTATACCCAGATGATACAGAGCAACTCCTGTACCTTCGATTCCAAGTTGACTACATTTGTTGCTCATGAATACAAGGTCCTCCAACAAATGTATTCAACTTGGAATCAGAGGTGCAAAAGTTGCTCTGCATCGCTTGGGTACACAACTCAATTACGTTGTCTCCAAAAAATTGTGACCATGATGCCTACAATTATGTTTCTCAGCTATTGTGAAATCTACATTTATGTTTCTCAGTTGTCATGTTTATGTGCATGTTTTTATGTGTTTTGGATAGTAAGTCTAATTTAATTTGTTCATGGACTAAGACCTTAAATTATTGAGCTTCTCTTTGTTTCGAGAAGAGTATAACATTCTCTACTTAACAGGGCCAACCACGTGAAGGTGGAAGCTCATCTGGCCCCTCCTAGGAGCCTCTTATGACCCTTTACAGCATTTTAAGACCTTTAAGATGTATTCTTAGGGATTTTAAATGGTCGTAAAGGGTCATAAGGGGTCTTGGGACACAACAGCTGAGAAACATAATTGTAGGCATCATGGTCACAATTTTTTTGAGATAATGTAATTGTATACCCAGACGATGCAGAGAAACTCCTGCACCTCCAATTCCAAGTTGACTACATTTGTTGCTCATGAATACAAGGTCCTCCAATAAATGTATTCAACTTGGAATCGAAGGTGCAGAAGTTGCACTCCATCGCTTGGGTATACAACTCAATTATGTTGTCTCCAAAAAATTATGACCGTGATGCCTACAATTATGTTTCTCACCTTTCATGTTTATACCTTCTCTCATTGGCTGGTGTAATTCCTCTTTGAGTATCCCCATTCTCCTTTGCATCCAAAATGAACTCATTCCAATCCCTCACTGGAATAAAAGGAGACTTCATACCACGTTGTGCTCAAACTTCAGCGAGACTTCATACCACACAGCGTTCGTAGATTACATTCAATGCATTATTTACACTTGTATTGGTGGGAAAACTCTTGAAAACATGCAAAAGAGATTGCATTCAACCATGTTGTTTACAAGACACATGTAGTTTACCTCCAGCATAAATCAGCGTTGCGTACAAATCTGCAGACACTGTGTGGTACGAAGCCTCGCTCAAGCTTGAAAATGATAGTCAATCCATAGTCAAGGTCAAGGAACAAATGGAATAACCAAGAAAACACTATACCTTAAATCATGTGATTGATAGCAGATTGGGGCTCACCTGAGCCATAAACATGAAGAATTATTCTAAAAAAAGATGTAAACCATATATGTGCGCACTTGAGGCAAAGAGAAGTTATGTCATCAATATTAAAATATTAGTTACAATATGAAAATACTAAACTAACTAATTCATGAGTTCATCTCTGCATATGGTCGCAACAAAGATATGCAATTACAATACAGAGAAGGCATCGTAAAAATATAATTTCAGAATTTGCCCTAGACTAACACGTTTTGCACTCAAATCCTTCATCGTGGATAAGTGGAGATGGGCGGATAGATGCAGATGAGTTTTCATCAACCCAACTAAAGTATCTGCAGCCATTATTTCCCTGTGATACCCAGTCTACATTAGTTCTTATATTATAATGAATAGTATTTACAATAGAAACTTTAAATATATACACATTAGCAACCTTTTTTCTATTTGGGCAACACCAAAATTGTCATCCAAGGTTGTTCGGTTTCCGTGAAGTCTTCAACACACACTGCCCACCACCACATTGACAGTTTGGCACATTGACAAGAGTCATCGAACCTATATCAATAATGCACCGCACCATCATTACTACATTTATTATTTTTATATGAAATACACCAAGGAGTACCATCAGAAATATTAACCATTTACAATAATGAAAAGTAAACCTAAATCAAATAGCTCATTTTTTTATCAACATGTGTAGTCTCTGTGTATATGAAAAATGAAAGAAATATGAAGCTGAAATAAAATATTGAACAAAACATTATTCCACATAGAGTGAATGAAATTTACCATCAAAAGAAGGTGACAAAATCTTGTCATGAAGCACAGACATAGGAAATCAAAAAGGGACAAAAGACAAGAAATAAGAAAAATCATTACGACTATAGAAAAATCATTTATACTATAATAAAAAAAAGAAACACTCTTTGTCAACAATTTTCAAAATCATTAGGACTATAGAAAAATAATTAAGACTATACAAAATCAAATTTTAGAAATGGACGGTTCTTATGCTTTTCCATTACAACAATTGAGCATTCATCATTTGGTATTATGTATTCCATTTAATTATGTCAACAATGTTCAAAATCTTGTCACCAAGCACAAACAAGAAATAAGAAAAATCCTTTGGACTATAGAAAAATCAAGTTCTAGAAATGGACAGTTCTGATATTGCTTTTCCATTACAACAATTGAGCATTCATCATTTGGTACTTCTTGGTGTATTCCATTTAAGTTTTTCAGTTGCCGTGTTTATGTGCATGTTCTTTATGTGTTTGGCTTCTCTCCCTTGCAAGGGATACGTCAATAGGTAATTGATTTGAAATCATAATGATTTGACAGTCTTTTTTCAGGATAGGCGTAATCATCCCGCCAACCTTAATTAGCAACATTTGTGATACATGTCAAGTACTTATAATCAGTATGCCCAACAAACAAAAACTTAGTAGTAAAAGCATGTCCTTTGGTTTACTAGTTTACTTATAATCAGTATGTCCTTTGGTTTACTAGTTTACTTATAATCAATATGTCCTTTGGTTTACTAGTTTAATCTAGTTTAAGAATGGTTTGTTTCATGTTTGAATGTACCATTGAATGAAGCTTGACTATATTAAGTACAATCTTAAGACTCGTGACTCTTCAAATTCTCTTGTTTCCTTCAAACCTCCAAACATGTGTACTTTGAGTAGCCCTCCAACAAATGGACTTGTGATGATCCATTTTAGTAATTTGAATTAAAAAGTTAGAAATTAAAACAAAAACATTTAAGAGTCTCAAAGAGAGGAACACATTGAGGAGTTAATATTTCGTTCAGGCTATACTTGGAACTGCCATCAACATTTATCATCATTGAAGGGGATTAATTCATATTCAGCAGATAACTATGGTAAGAAATGAAATCCAAACATTTCATTTCCAATTATTATTAGTGAGATAAATAAATTTGGGCCAAGAGTACGGAATATGGAGAAGACTCCAAATATAAGTCAGTTGGCAGTCAAAATGTCTTAATAGAATTTACATCAAAACCAAAAACATTAATCAGTTGATTATTACATAAGCTCCTCAAGCATGAGTTGGAGAGGACTACATTACACGTTGAGACACAATATTGTTTTCACAAGTTGGCGACTATTATAATCATCAGGCAGATTAGGCTATAACTGGTGGAGAGAAGTATGCATGTAGATCAGAAAGCATAGAGTACACACTAGTGTCTTGCATAAGTGAAAGATGAAATGTAGATTTCATGTAAAGAATAGCAGCATTCTTTGGACATTCAAAGGCATGTTTCAGACATAGAAAAAGAGTAAATTGTTGAAGGAAGTAACAAGGAATGGCAGATGTCAAAGAAAAAGAAGTAGTTTTCATTAAAATGTTCACAGGGAGATACATCTTTTATTTTGCAAAAATAAAATCTCTACTATTTTGAGGAGGGTTTCTAAGAGTTTTGAATTCTTAGATCTCTGGCAGTCATGGTAAGTGACAAAAGCACTCTTGTGAATAACAGTGACAATCATTGTAAAAGAGAAGAGCAGGCAATGATACTATGTAGAACACATGATCCACCACATTCAATGTAACTTCCAAGAATGTATGTCAAAGCAAAGAGTAGACATAGATGATAAGGCAGAGAATGGAATTGTCTACAAAAGTAGAGAGAAAAGGCCAAAATTCAAAGATGACTATTAGAGGAGACACTAGCTAAATGGGAGGGCATTCAACATGCATCAAAAGCAGTGGTATACACTACAAATGGAAAAGACAATGTTGATGAAGTTGGAATGGCACTTTTAGAGTGTCATAGAGTTCCTCGTGACAGTGAGCACAAAAGATGATCAATCATGTGAAGGAATAGTAAGAACGAAAGAAAAAAATGCATCCAAGAGTCTTGAGAAGTGACTATCAAAAGGATGTCAATAAATGGTGATCAAATTTGTAAGCAAAGATTAGTCCCAATGACAAACAACACTTTTGAGTTCTTAGTTATAGACAAGGTTGATTGTCAAATAGGCTTGATGAGGTGACGATAAGTGTAACAATTCATGATTTAAAAAGATGTCAAAACAATGTGGATAAGAAATGTTTAAAGAAAGTTCTTCTTCAATGCTTATCCACTGTCACAGTGGTATAAAGTGATAAAAAATAATGATTCATATGGTTTATGATAAGTCACAAAGACAGTCTTATAATAGTCATCAAGAGATAATAGAGGTCATGCATGCATTATTGCAAATCACAATGAATAAAGAACATGCTCTGTTATGAAGGCTCATAGCCACAGTAAGGAATAATGTCATAAAAATCAAAAGAGGGACAGTTTCTAAAAGGTAGTGATATTCAAAGATTGAAACGAGGGTACTATATCATGACAAAGATGCAAGCATTAATAGATTTTCTTGAATGTGAAGGTGTGGTGATCAACAATGCCATAAAGAGACTATTGTTAGTGTTTCTACAAAATAGAATGATAGTCTTGTGAAAGAAAAGATTCATGTTCAAGAAGAGTGCCTCAAAACAATGTGATTCAATGCTTGAGGGATGATATTTACTACTTTCATAATGACTACATGATGAAAAGATGGTCAGATTAAAAGATGTAAATCTTACCCACTGATATGATAGTCAGCTACAGGACCACAGTGTATGTAACAAGAGGTGTCATATTGTCTTTCAAAGAGCAGAGTAAAAGTTGGTAGTAGCATCAAGAGGTGCATGTTTTGTACAAAGTTTTAGACCATGGAATGAAGAGCATGAGGCTATCATCATATCAATCCTTATGAGTTGTGAGATAAAAAAAGATTGAAGGCATTAGATCTTACAAGGAAGCAATGTCCAATGTAATGAAAGAAATGGCAAACCATACCAAGCATGAGGAATCATGGTGACTGTATATAAAGGAGTAGCAACGGTAAAGGGAACAATTAGAGCAGCGATTTAATGGTCAATATAAGATATAGAGATGTTTTCAAGAGGACAGGCAATGATATGTATTTTGTTTCTAATGATGTGTTCACTACCACAAGACAATTTTGTAATCATGGATAATAGAACTCTAGTGCAATATACACCAACAGTCTTGTAGGGAAGATATAAGTACTTTTCCCTCCTATGACTCAATTTTAATAAAGGTTCCAAGCTAAAAACAATGAATCTCACCAAATTGACCCTAACATGCATGAATTTAATGCTTAAGGCGGATTGACATGGTATGGAACGAATTGGATTGTGACTGCAATTCAACCTTAAGACAAGACAGTCACTACCTTGAGACTTAATGGCCTATGTAAATGCAATTTCCATTACTGTGATTTGGTTCCAAGGGACCCTGATCAACTTAAAGATATATGAAAAATATATGTATCCTTGTTTCAATACCTAACAATCATTTTTTAACTGATTTTGTGTGCTTGCTGCAGTGACAGAGGTAACTCGGATCAGTCAATTCATTTTGAAAATAAATCTCATAGATAGATCCCAATCATTTTTTTGTTACACGAAGTCTTCCACTCCACCATGAGAATACATCAATTGTAAGAATGAAGAACTACTACTCAACAAAGGATTGTCCTAACTTGGACTGACTAATATTGTGACTGGGAATCACAGTAGACTAAGATAGTGTTATTTGGGACTGCCAAAACACAAATAAGCATGTCCAATCCAAAGGAAAAATACCCCTATTACTTATAAAAATTAAAGACTTCAAATTCTCTATTAACTCCCACCAAATACATGCGAGGAAATTACAACAAATAAATGAGTATGTCTGATTAGTTTTTATTGTCATCAAGTCTGTCATTGAACATTTTCCATGATAGTCTAATATTATGACTTATTTTGTATAAAAATGATATAGCCAAAATCTCATGATAGAGAATTTGGTTGTAACTGGTTTGAATGTGCTTAAATACCCTCTTTGGGTCAAGGGGTAAGGAGTGTGTGTTTTTGGAAGAACCAAAAATTAATAAAATATTATTATGAAATGCCTAATCCCTGTCATTTTATTGATCAGATGTTCATATCTCAAAGGAATGGATAGTTATCAGTTTGAAACTCATCGGTTCACCTTATTGCACTTTACCATGGCTTTAAAACTTCAAAAAAAAAAAAAAAAAAAAACTTCCAATGTTGATTAAATTTTAAGAGTGTTAGAGCATGTTAAATGCATTTTTTTTAGGGAAGTGCATCATAAGGGAGATATAAAAATTTGAATGTTCTACATATTTTTTTCCTCCCAAAAAAAATTACGCAATTTCAAAAAAATTACATGTCATTTTGAGTCTCTATGCAAAATATATAATCTTTACAAGTAACAAAAGATGTTTTATCACTAACATCTTTGATCATGGCCAAAAACATTATAAAATTTTAGTCAAAGCTTAAAAATTCACTAGTTGAAAAATATCAGCCACTACAGAACTCATAATCTAGGTGAAAAAAATAAAAGTCGAGCCTCTTCAAGGAGTTTGAATGAGTTATTATTATTTCTTCATACAAGATGTTTCAATTCCTATTGTTGGCTTGTGCTCATCCTTGTTCATTAATACACACACTGGGGTATGGAGTGAAGCATACAAGTTGTGTGAGGGCATGGAGATACATCAAAGAATAAACGACCCATGAAAATATCCTTGAAGACAAAATGGTTTCATGGATTGCAATGATTTTTGGATGTGCATAAAATGGATTTTGAAAAGGCTTTAGAAACTTTCAAGAAAATACAAAGCAAGTGTAAAGCCCAATTGAACAACCTTTGCAAGCATCCTTCCTTCCTATGATAAAATGGGAGCCTTGGAACAATATATGTACGTGTATGGACATCCATTAATGCAAAATTGAAGGTGCATTTTTTTCAGATACCATGCTTCAGAATGCTCTTGTAGATATGCATGCAAAACATGGAAGCAAAAATAAAGAATGTGAACTTTTTTATAGAATGCCTCAAAGAGATGTCATCATACATAATTCAATTGGCAAGTATAAAGCCAAATTATTTTCCATTGTCCTCCCTACATGTGTCAAAATGGGGGCTTCAGAATATATTATGGATAAGCATTAAAGCATGATGGTACAATGATGTAGATGAAGCAATGGTCAGATCAGAAAACTCAATCTCCTGCTCTTATAGACCCAATGGCTCATTTGCAATTCAAGGATCTTACTCACATCAAACTCCTAATTGATTTACTCCAATTGGTACATAGCTTGAACAAAAAAGGGAAACATAATCTTCACAGAATAAAATCTACACAAGTTGTTCTTGACTGTCCTATATAGGGGTTTTGCAATCAACAATCTTGTTTTGTTTTCATAACCAAAGTGTGCAATGAACAAATAAGTGGACTATCATAACAGTCATAGTCATTATTAGATTCTATTTCCCGAGCATGGTCTATTTCTATATTGTGCCCTAGCAATTTACACAGTAATGAATTGAACATCTTTGTAACTTAGCTTTCGTTGTATCTATGTGTTGAAGTGTAAATACTAAGTTCTGTTGACCCTTTGTTATAGTACCGTGCCCGCAAGATTGTAAAACCTATGACAGTCCGGCCGAAAGTTTTCCTGTCAACTTTGTCATGGAACAGGAACCTTGACTTGCAGATTCTCCATTGGTATTCCGTACCATTGGCCGAAAAGCAAGCCAAGGACATGTATACAATTAATCTAATGCGCAGAATTGAGGAAAGATCGTGCTGCTTCTAGATTTGAAGCCCTAAACCGGATACGCTCCATGGGTTCAGTTAATGAAAGTAAAGGAGGTTGTAACAATGGAGAATAGGTGAATGGGTTTTGAAACCGGTTAAGACTCGCGGTCTGGATACTTATTTCAATATCTTGCAAACTCCCTCGAATCATTCCAATCGAAAGTGACCTAGATTGATCAACTAGGTTAGACATTCATGTGACCATTTGTGGGTGTTGAAGAAGGTTGTTATCATTATTTTGAGTATTCAAACAAAAAATTAGAGGGAAACAAGAACAACAAAGAACCGTTAGGAACAGAAAGCCCTATACTTGGAGACTAGAATTATTCAGTTAAACAATGGACTTGAATCTATATCCAAATTGTGTAAGTTTGATTACAAACTCGAAAAGGAATCAGGGCGGAAATCCTTACTTACAGGCGGTCCTCCTTTGCACATTACCCTTGATCTAATTCGTTGTGCCTAGAATAATGAAATGAGAAACAAAACCTCTTTTTTTTATTATGCCCATGTTGGTCAAACTTTCGACCTCCATGGTATTGGTCAAAATTTTGATCAACACGGGTATGGATTAAAAAAAAATTAAATTTTTCCTTCTATAAACCGACCAAGGAAAATCATTTTAATGTTTGGTCGGAAATCTTGGTCTAAAAAGTGGGTCAAATGTACTAGTGCATTGTTAGAAAGAGAACTAAATGTAAAAGTCAAATAGACAGAGAAAAATATTCAGATCTTCCCGTGAGAAGCACTCATTAAGGCTCATAAGAGATGTTCCTATTATCTCACTAAAACGGTTATTCCGTGTGAATTTCATTCACCAAATGGCATAGTATAACCCCATATCACAAATTATTTCAGATGACTGAAAGAGTATAAAACTTGGTTCAAATACTTGCACATCTATGATGAAATTATAAAATTCGAAAACCAAAACACTTAATGGCTACATTCATCTAGAATTGACATAGAGCCTTAAAATCATCCACAAAACCTAAGTGAACACACAACAAAGGCCAACTTGGCGCAATTTGATATGTCTTCTTCTATTGATTGACTAAAGTATAAAAGCTAGGGTCTGAGAATGAAATAGTAGCTATTTTTAGGTGTTCTTTCCTTTCAAAAGTAGTGGAAAGAAGCTTTGTAAACTCCGAGAAAAAAAAAATCCTTCCAATTACAATGTGCTCACATATTTATAATAAAATGTTGTTGTAACTAAAAAAAGAATTCTGCATACTACCATTGTAGAACTCATGATAGTGGTTGTTACAATTGTCTCAGCATGTCAATCCTTACAATGATTAGTCTCTTGTGGCATGTGGAAGTGGTTTCTCTTTTCGATCGAATCTGTCTCAAGATGCCATGGTGGATCGTAGCACTTTACCTTAAAGGATGTGAGTCCCCTGTAATATTTGAACGGTGTGGCTTCAATTGGGATACATCTTGCAACAACAACAAAAAATTGAAACTCCACTTGAAGTTGGGCTTAAGGGTGTGCGGTGCTTACATGTGGCACACCAGTGGACTCTTTCTTGAACTTTCTTTCCTTTCAAGATTCAAAACCTCCAATGTTCTACCATGAGGCACCCACTATAGTGAGTTCTTTTTTAAAGTAAAAGCCTTGAAGATAAAGAGCTTGCAGATCTAGTAGAAACCATGTCATTTTGACACTTGGTGATTCCAACTTGGTGGGGGCATAACTTTTTTCTCAGTGCTCAAAATTCAAAACCACTTACATTGTTGGAAAGGTCTTCAAAAGATCTAATTTCAATCCCTTAATACAATGCCTTTGAAGAATTTTGTTAAGGGATGGACGATAGTTTTGACCCCCAATTCCACTCTGAAGGCCTCCAAAAATGCAAATTTCTAAAACATTGAAAAATATCAAAAATTTCTATAACCCCATATCACAAATTATTTTAGATGACTAAAAGAGTATAAAACTTGGTTCAAATACTTACACATCTATGATGAAATTATAAAAGTCGAAAACCAAAACACTTAATGGCTACATTCATCTAGAATTGACATAGAGCCTTAAAATCATCCACAAAACCTAAGTGAACACACAACAAAGGCCAACTTGGCGCAATTTGATGTCTTCTTCTATTGATTGACTAAAGTATAAAAGCTAGGGTCTGAGAATGAAATAGTAGCTACTTTTAGGTGTTCTTTCCTTTCAAAAGTAGTGGAAAGAAGCTTTGTAAACTTCGAGAAAAAAAGAGCCTTCCAATTACAATGTGCTCACATATTTATAATAAAATGTTGTTGTAACTAAAAAAAGAATTCTGCATACTACCATGTGTAGAACTCATGATAGTGGTTGTTACAATTGTCTTAGCATGTCAATCCTCACAATGATTAGTCTCTTTTGGCATGTGGAAGCGGTTTCTCTTTTCGATCGAATCTGTCTCAAGATGCCATGTTGGATCGTAGCACTTTACCTTAAAGGATGTGGGTCCCCTGTAATATTTGAACGGTGTAGCTTCAATTGGGATACATGTTGCAACAACAACAAAAAATTGAAACTCCACTTGAAATTGGGCTTAAGGGTGTGCGGTGCTTACATGTGGCACACTAGCGTACCCTTTCTTGAACTTTCTTTCCTTTCAAGATTCAAAACCTCCACTGTTCTACCATGAGGCACCCACTATAGTGAGTTCTTTTTTAAAGTAAAAGCCTTGAAGAAAAAGAGCTTGCAGATCTAGTAGAAACTGTGTCGTTTTGACACTTGGTGATTCCAACTTGATGGGGGCATAACTTTTTCCTTAGTGCTCAAAATTCAAAACCACTTACATTGTTGGAAAGGTCTTCAAAGGATCTAATTTCAATCCCTTAATACAATGCCTTTGAAGAATTGTGTTAAGGGATGGACAATAGTTTTGACCCCCAATTCCACTTTGAAGGCCTCCAAAAATGCAAATTTCTAAAACATTGAAAAATATCAAAAAATTGGATTTTCAAATTTTCTCATTCTTGCTCACTCCTTCAAGCTTCTCTAAATGAAGGTTGTGGTTGATAAAATCTACTTTGTGTTAGGGTGGCAGATGTGTTACAAAATGTGCATGATGCAACAAACTTATGTATGAAGCAACATATATGCATGTTCTAACTTGGACCACTATGTTGTTTGTAACTTTCCTATATTTGTGATAGCCTATACGCACATGGTTCATCATCGTCCTGATTCATTATACCATGGTGCATAAAACTAGTGCTACAATAAATAAGAGGTTGCTCCTTGCAAATGAAGTTACTTTCATAATATTTATCCTTCATCTATTATTAGCATTCATCATCATTTGTACATCCTCTTCCACCAAATCATGTCTCATTATAGTTGCATTACCCCTTGTGAGATATCGTCACCAATTATGTGCACCTATGTAATTTGGTATCCTCTCACAAGTCATCTAAGTGACATCAATCAATATGTCCAATCCTCATCCATTGTCATATCTATATCCATGGCATGTACATTATCCCAATAAGATTGCTCCCTAGTCATCTTTTACCAATCGTGGCACATTTTCTTATTGTTCTTTGCCTTTTTAGAAAACCTCCTAAGCTCCATTTTACCCATCTTTCATCACTTATATAATCACCCTTAAGCAACTAGGGCAATCTGCCACTGAAGCTCCATCTCATCCTATTTTTTAGTCTTCTTTGACACAACACCACTTTAGTCATGAAATTGTATTAAAGAGGAGAAAAATTTATGCACTTACATATTTCCCCAATATACCCTTATCCTAATCAACCAAATACATCACCTAGTCAAGTCCCCTTCACTTTTTGACCCCTACTTAATTTAAATAATCTTATAATTTCATTAGGTCACTTTTCCATCTCATCTCACACAAAAATTATTATTTACATTTATTTTCCACCTCATACGTGGATAAATTTTTTTAATATTTTTTTTCAATTATAGTTATATTCACTCTACCTATCCCAAGAATAAGACACCTACAAACACATGATCGCATGGTTTAGTCATTGATCTCTCCATCACATCTTAGTCATCCATTGCCTCTTTCAAAAATTTAAAAATTTAAGCACCCCTCTCATCTATTTCATCACCAAATTTTTAGCGAAGTATATGTTATCAACGTAACCTTCAATCAAAGAGCACAAACATACCAACTACCATTGGTGCAAACCAAATCACATTGGACTTGTTTAGAAAATTGTCTTGCAATACTTGTTCTATTACATTGTTTTAAACTTTATTGTGCACTCTACCTAATGTTTTGTTTGATTTGAATGGAAACTTTCTTTGTTTATTTTATTTTACATTTCAAATTAAAGCACTACGATAATAAAAATAATGAACATGAATGAAAGGTTCCTTGAATTAACCATATTTATCAATGCCCTAAAAAGGGAATAAACATTCCTAGATAACCAAGCAACCTACACAATCCAATATGCATACTAAAAGGTGAACATATTAATAGGTTTTTTTATCAATTACAAAGCTAATTGATAAGAGAGACATTATACATAGCCCAAGTTGATTTGTGGGACTTGTTTGAATCTCTCCTTAACACCTACATGTCTCACAACAACAATATTTTTTAAGTGGGAATTTCCTCAACCACTCTTAATTGATTTGTTAAAATAATGTTGTGCCACCATCCTCTTTAAGGTGAGGAAGGATGACATCCACTTGTAGGTCATTAAAGGAAAGTATTCAAACCCACAATGAACATAACCATCTTCATCATCTAATTGATGCTTGGTGAAGAGTTCCTTTCCTCCTCAGTCCATAGTGAATTCCAATATTGCATTGAGGCAAAAGTGTGGATTATGTCAAATTCACTAATAGCAAAGATTCCTAAACATGCAAATTGTTTTGTAAGATGCAATGATTAGAAAAGGTCTCCGACCACCAAACACCCCTTGCCTCGTAAATACAAGAAGCTTGTGACACCTTGACTCCTTTAATATGCACCAAGAAATAGAAATAAAAAGCATATCATAGGATCAAACGGCTTTTCATTGAAGTGCATTCAATTAGTGAAAGCCATATTCTTCCTCAAGGGCTTTTCATTGAAATGTATTCAATTGGCAAAGTGAACTAAAGCTTTTACTTGAGATTTCACTTAAGAACTACAAAATGAAAAGGAGAAAAAAGCAGTTACTATCCCCTATAGCTCTAATCTATACACAATAAACATTGTTTCTCAATTTTATTCAATGGGACATTTTCCACTAGAGGCCATTTTGTATGGAAATTCATCCTCTACCCACACCAACCCCAAGGCTATGGACTCAAAAAGGAGAGGCCAGCCACCACCACAATTATCTATAAATTTAAAAATATTATATTTTCAATTTTTAAATTTATCAAGATTTTTATTCATAAATTTTTATTATATTTAAAAATACATTTTATATTGAAAAAGATCACTTATTTTCAAGAGTTTGATTTAAAAATGAACTGTTCTTATTTATATTTCACGATTAAACAAATAAGAAATCAGAATTGTATATTTTATTTAAATAGACATGCACAGTTTATTTGAGGAGGATAAGATCAACCAAACTGCTGATTTGCTGATCAAGATCCATAAAAGAAAATCGAAACTGGAAAAGAATATGGAAAAGAATATGAAAATTGTTTAAGGCTGAGAGTTTCTTTGATCCCTTAGACTGATTGATCTTGTAGAAATCATTAAAATCATTCGTCACTTATGAATTTATAAACCTCCTGAAATAAAATTTAATCTTCACCAAGAAAAGCCTAATTCGGCGTTTACTTGAAAATCGGAGGATTAAAAAAGTCGTCGTTTTAATTGTTTGAAAATGCCAGCCCTTCCACGTTATGTAATCCCCATTGAAGAATGCTGAAAAAAACTGGACCCCAATTAAATAATCGTGCCAGACAAGGAACTCAGAAGCGACTTGATTGAGCCATTAAAAATCTTCTGTACACCGGGAGAAAGCTTTTATAACAAATTACAATCTGCCAAAAAGCTGTAAACAATCTTAACTTTTCCCCCATAATAAATTTGAAAATAAACACAGAACAGGAAGGAAATGACAGATTCTGGATTGTCAGTTGGGAAATTCAATGGTTAGAAGACAGACCGTCCCACTGCTACCAGATTATACAAAATCTGTTCTGAATCAAAATAATCAAAGAAGTTAAAATTAAAATTATGCATCCCCAAAACCCACGCACGATGTTTGAACAGAAAAATCGCCTGAAAATGGAGGAATTCAATAATCAGAAATTACATTGCAAGAAGAGATTTTGCTGTGGAGAAGCCGGAGCCGGGCGGATCTCATCATCCTCCTGCTGGCTTTTCGCTTCGACGACCCGCCGCAGAGATCCGGCATGTTCCTGTTGTTGTTCATTCTTTGTGTCCTCAGAAACAGAGGATTTTCTCCTCTGCGAAGATGCAACGCTGGGGAAAGTAATCCAGGAGGGCGCCCGCACTTCCAAATCCTGCGACCCACCCGAGGGTCTTTTATGCAATCTGCTGCTGCCCAGAACGACCTCTGTGGGCAGAATGGGCTGTTCATCACAGGGCGTGCCCATCAGCAATGCCAGAGCCCGCTCAAGCTCCGTCGTCACACGATCCATGGACGGCCGCTTTTTCCCTTGCATCTTCACGCACTTGTATGCAACCCTGGCAATTCGAAACAGGGCCTCGTAATTCATTGGGGGCTCCAAATCTGGGTCCAAAATAAGACCTGTTTGGCCCGATTTGATCAACGGAACGGCCCATTCCACTATATTGCCGCTGCCCTCTTCGTATTTCATGTCAATCGCCTTCCGCCCGCTGAGAATCTCGAGTAACAGGACGCCAAAGCTGTAAACATCGGATTTTGTGGTGAGGTAATGGAGTCGGTAATACTCCGGATCGAGGTAACCCAAAGTGCCCGCCGGGAGTTCGTCGAGCGGGCAGCTGCTGTCCGCCGGACCCAGCAGAGAAAGGCCAAAATCGGCAACTCGGGCATTGTGGTCTTCGTCAATCAGAATATTGGATGATTTGATGTCGCGGTGAATGACCGGCGGGCAGGCATAGCCGTGCAGGTATTCAAGCCCCCGGGCAGCCTGGACTGCTATGGTGACACGGCGAGTCCAGCTGAGTTTTGGCTTGGTTTTGCCGTGCAGGTGTTCGTGTAGTGTTCCATGGGACATGAATTCGTAGACTAAGAGGCGCTCTCCATTCTGATCGCAGTAGCCCAGGAGATTCAGGAGGTGAGCATGGTTGAGACGGGAGAGTAAGTCGACTTCGCGCTCAAACTCGTTGCAGTCGGTTTTGGAGCGCTCCGCTGCCACTACTGCCCTTTTCACGGCCACAACTCTGTTGTCAGAGAGGATTCCCTTGAACACCACTGAGTAGCTGCCCCGCCCTACTTCGCTATCCTTGCTGAAGCCCCCTGTCGCCCGCTCTAGCTCCTCGTATTTGAATACCTGCGCCCGCTTGATCTTGAATTCATGCTGCACAAGAAACGAGAAAATGTATCAGAGAACGGTTCTTTGAACATTAGAAAATCAAATAGTTCAACAATGCAAAAGTAACTTTTTACAACAATAATGTCTCACGCAACATACATAAATTGATTGCCCACACTTTCAAGACCTGCTAAAGTGGAATTACCACATACCCAATTTAACATAAACCCTGAATTAAAAGTGCTAGTCGATTTCTATAATTTATATTAGTGAAAGTTCAAGATTTTGAATTCGATTGTGTGAAAAATTATGCACTGAATCTTTTGGATCACACAGAGTGATCTATCATCAGAATGCAATACAAGAAAATAAAAGGATCGCGAAGTATGATTTGACGCATTGATGTGCAAAAATTCTCACAATTGAATTTGGAAACTTCAACTTCATAAACCCAGAATATACAATTATACAAACAGGCATAAACTTTGACAGAATAGACATGAAATACATCTGATAGCTGTCCATTTTGAAAAAAGGACAGCTTTGGTGAACGCCTCTTTTTTGGCCCTTGAAAGATTATGTGTGAAATTGAAAGGTGGACATTCCATGCACTTTTAAGATCTATTAAAGTGAAATAATAATGTACACAACTTACCATAAATTTAGAATATACAATTGTAGAAACAGGGATACACACTTGACAGCATAGACATGAAATACATCCAACAGCTGTCCTTGCATTGAAAAAAAAGCCTACCTTGAGGTGAACGTCTTTTGCTGGAATTGTTTTGGTCCTCACAAGGTTAGGGACAAAACTGGAAGATGAATACCATATTCTTGAATTGAAGTATTATGTTTTATTCAAATTTGGTTAACTATTAGTTTGCATCAGTTTATATGTCAAATTGGAAGA
The DNA here is from genome assembly GCA_027943335.1 of Chamaecyparis obtusa. NCBI lineage: Eukaryota > Viridiplantae > Streptophyta > Pinopsida > Cupressales > Cupressaceae > Chamaecyparis > Chamaecyparis obtusa. The sequence continues at coordinate 471,666 of BSBK01005636.1, forward strand.
TGGACAAAATATCTAAAGAAGAGTGTGGGCAGATAGAATATGATATTTCTGCGTTCTAGAGCTAGATAAGATGGAATGTCACTATACTGTGGAGAGTAACCCATATATGGAAATTCAAACCTTACTACATTGAGATTTTAGATGTAGAATATTTAGACAATTGCATTGAGATTTTGAATGTAGAATATTTAGACTAATTATATTAAGATTTTGAATGTAGACTCCATAAATTATCTGTTCGAAAAGAAAAAAATAACAAAAATTTAGATTATTTGATAACGACTCATAGCAGAAAATTTAAAATCCAAAAAACAAGAGAGTTAAAATAGATGCTGTATTGGTTTGCTTATTCGAACTTTTATACTTAACAATATGTTTGATTATCCACAATCACAGCCCATTGACTGTTTTGTTCTCACAAACATTATTAAAAACCTTCATTTCTCCATTGACTGTTTGGTTTCTGAATATTATTTAACACACCTTCATTTCTCTTTTGACTGTTTGGTTTATGAATATTACTATTAAAAACCTTTAATTCGGGCATTGGACCAACCGCCTTTAGTTGGAAAGGCACAGATTATTGCCCGAATTCTGGCGATTAGCTTCCAAATAAAATACAAGCTTTTGACGTAGGTAACCCAAAAAAAAAAAGGTGTACTATTCAGTCTAACCAATAATTTGGATGGTTGCACATGGCATGGCAGAGTACTTTAATGCAAGGACAGAGATTTTTTTTAATTTTATATTCAGGTTTATAAATGTGAATAAAACTGGTCAAAATCAATACTTACAAATCCAACTTCAAAGAATGAAGTACCCCAATAATTAACGACATAGACATGCGCATAAATTAACATACCACTGAACAAGTAGACATCAGATTTAAAAATAAAAGTTGTGGGTCGTGATAATTTATCAAGGTGGTATGATTGGTCTTCCTGGGAGTTATACGTCAAAAACCAGATCATGGGTTCGACACTCACCCCATCTATTTAATCCACTCTATGAGAAGATACGGAGATATCATAGCATTAATGAAATTTTATTGAAAGATACAAGCAAATTGAACCCATTGAGAACTGCTGTGCGTGAGGTCATTTTCATGAGACACAATGCACTCCAGAGAATTGTTAAGGACGTGAGATTATTCAAGATATGTCCAACTAATTCATGCACACACGAGAAAATCCACTTTTTGTGTCAGATTATCAAGCTACAGTATTCTCTACGCGCACTAGTAGAAAATTTGTCAAGAATATCAAGTCGTCAAAATATATACACCCACCTACACAGTGAGAGCCTATTCAAATACAGCTATGAATAAGAAATTGATATCAAAATAATGAAAAGATGAGATAGGTCGCTGTTAAAAATGCTGCTGCTGTTTGGTTTGTTGCTGTAAATACTTGGGAACTGTTATTTATGTTCTTGCAAGTGTGAATCTTTAATTTTTGTCACGATTTCTTTCCTGATGTGAATATTTGTATCGAAACTTTTATTTTTCCTGCATTTATAGCTGTTTGGTTTTCTAAAATCCATTCTTCAATATTTGTGTCGAATCTTTTCTTTTTCCTGCATTTATAGCTGTTTGGTTTGCTAAAATCCATTCTTCTCTCTTCCCTGCTCTTGCCTTTTATTTCTTGATAATGGATCATTTAGTTTGATCCTAATCAACTTTAAGGTTCACAAATTGAATATCAACTTTAAGGTTCACAAGTCGAATCAAAAACATAAGGTTTACATTAATTGAGACAAAAACCACCCTTTCATTTACGAAATTGAGGCATTCAACCACCCGCTAATCTACATTATATGGCAAACAGTCAAATATCAATTCTACTCTACAGTTATTCACAGCAAAAACCAAAAGTAACAAAACAGTAAATTTATTTTTAATTAGAAACATTGACATGTCAAGTTATTTGATAGTTTAAGAACAGGAACAGTACCATAACCAAAAGCATTATAAAACTTGCAATCTTACGAAGTTAAAACTTGATTGAATTGAGCTCCTTGAGACCTAGTGAATCTTTTCTTGTTTTAACCTCGGCCAATTTCATTGCAATGTTGGTTTAAGTTCAATACCTGCACAACACTCGCCTTCTTGATCGGCGCAGGCGACGCCTTAATACTAACAGTAGCCTCCGGCAGATCCGGCTTAGACATCCTGAACCGGATCCAAGCAACCGCCATGGCAGACAAAATAACCCCCACAACAACCGCTGTTGCCATCTCTGCTACAATCATCGGCGTCTCAAGAGCCGACCTTTTCCTCTTCCCATTAGACTGCTTCCCACATTCTCCACCACATTCATCCCCACAGACCGAACAATTATAACTGCATTGCCGATCACCACCCTGTCCACAAACCCTAGACTCATACATCTCATCAGGGCAACCCCTGCTACAAGAAACACAGACCCTACCAGGCGGCAAACAAAGGTTCTTCTCATACTCATAACTCCCAGCCTCACAAGGCCCAGCCCTACAAGTTCCAGGCACAATTGCAAGCGGAGAATTCCTCGGATAACTCAAACCCCAGCAAACCGTCTGAAGTGTCCTCGTAACACCGCAGGTGAAAAAATCCCCAGCAGCAAGGGTCAAAAACTCCACACCCTTTGGCGGCGGACTCATTCCAGGCAATGCCTGGCCCCAACAAACAGCCTGCCGATTCACCATCAAAATCCCACAGGCATGAAACTTCCCGCCCACAATTTCACTCAGCAAATCCCCCGGCGGATCAAACCCATAACTCAGCTCAGTCCTTCCCCAACAAAAAGCCCTACCAGACGGTTCATCCAACAAAAGCCCACAAACATGATAACCTCCAGCCGCCAAACTCCGAAACCTGGAAACCTTCGGAGCAGTACTAATTACTCCACTGCCCGTCTGATCGCCCCAGCAAACCGCACTGTGATTCCCCTTAACAAGCCCGCAATTGAACAAACTCCCAGCCGTAATGGACTCCAATCGCATGCCTGTCAAATACGATCCGGTCATATTATACCCCCAGCAATCCACAGCCGGTTCGCCTTTCCTCCATTTCCTCAAAGCGCACAAATGGTGATCCCCCGCGCTGATTTCAACATACTCTGCGGCGGCGGGCGGCACACCCATCTGAACATACACATTGTTTCCCCAGCAATACGGCTGCCCGGAGCCCTCCAATCCGCAGACAAATCCATCGCCGGCGGTCAGCCCTGTAAACGCCTTTCTGAGCGGTGCTCCGTACACAATCGCCGCATCGCTGCCAAAGCAAGTCGCAAAATGCGAACCGTCGGCGTTCAATCCGCAGAGCGTCCGCCCGTTTTCTCCATACGAAGCCGCCAGAGAACTCATAGAACCGACAGCCAAAACAGCCGTGAATTTAACAGCCAGGAAAACGAAGAACGCCGCTACATTTTCCATAATCTAAACCCTAAAACACCCCTGCAACTAAATGCCGGTCCATACCAGACCCGGCGGGGGCAAATCTGCTTTTACAGGAAGACCACAGGTCTACAGCATTGTTTATTCTTCTTTTTCATTTCCTGTTCCTGCAAATTTAATCAAAATGGGCATTACAGATTTCTTCAAGTTCATGTTATATAGGGCTCTTCTTCTTCTTCTTCTCCGTGAAAATGGGAGAAAAAAAAAACTCTACGTACCCGGCGGAGCTGCAAATCTTCTTTAAACTAGACTACAATTCTACAGCATTGTTCAGTCTTGCTCAATCTTTTGATTTTCTGTTCCTGCAAATTCAGTCAACATGGGCATTACAGATTTCCTCATGTTCATATCATCTAGGGCTCTTCTTCTTCTTCTTCTCTGTGAAAATGGGAAAAAATGCTCTAGATGCTCATGCTCCCATGCGAGTAGGAATCTGTAATTAATGTTCTGTCGGACTCTGAATGCGCGTATTAATGAGGTTATGCGAATGAATTTCTGTAGGCTGAGTTGGTGCGAAGTTGGTGAGCATTTAATTCCATTGATCGCCATTATTCTTGAAAATCGCATTATGGACTTGGAACCTTCAAATTTTTGAAAGAGTTCGGCATCGAAATAGGAAAAACTGGTGAAGGATCGTAACGGCTAATACGGGGCTCAAAAATGGCTCCAGTTTATTTGATGTACGTGATGATAAATAATTATATTGTTCTCTTTTCTTTGTTGCAACGTTCCCAAGGATAATTCCAGGAAATCGGGAATAATTGCAACTTTAGGGAGTTTTATATGGTTTTTCTATTTTGAAGTCAACTGGTGTCATATAAAACATAAAACATAACCCCCCAAAAAATAAGGAAATTGAAAAAAATTAATAATAATAGCTTGTGTCCTGCCCACAAGAGTACTGCATAAGCTGGTCATCTGGTACCAGGTACTTGTTTGACTTGGGGATTATGTCACTCATTGTTTCTTTGATATTTACAAGTCTAGTTTTCCATTCTTTTCGAGTGTCAGTTTAGAAGGGGCTTCAATTTTCTGTAAATCTTTATAACTAAAGGTACATTCTATTCAATTATAGGTAGTTATCATTGTTATTGTTATGCTTATGATTATAAAAGTAATAGGAATCAATCTCTATTATCACGAGTAAAGTTTAAGACAACTTCAAAGGTTAGTTGGACACTTGTTTTGTGTCATGAATATTTATTAAGTGTTGGGAGATTATGTTATATCTACCAACAAGAGTATAAGGAAGTGATGTGTCTATGGTATTTGCAACTTTAGTGCTTGGGCAAAATAGAGAATACAATGAGGAAGTTTATTAATTAAAGATTCGATTTATTAGAGTTGGGGTATGCATGTGCCTTACAGTGTGTCTTGAGGAAGATAGTGAGTATATCGCTAGCTACCACAATAATCAATCAACCAATATTCATATGAGAGCACTTTCATATTTAATCTAAACCTATGGAATATAATGGTTATTGTGATATGTTAAAGGCAAAGCACTTTGGATGGTAATCATTATTTATTAAAAATTGTAATCAAAATCATTGAGATTGTTGTCATTAAGGTTGTTATTGTTGGACAATTAGTTAAGAAAATAAATATTTGAAAAGATAGCCCTCTTCAACAAAGTCCCAGACACATCAAAGGACAAGTCTCTTTGTCCCTCTTAGAGAATATTTATTGATAGACTATCAATTGCGAAAGGGCATCAAAGAGAAGAAGAAGAACAATCAACAAACAAGGAATAGTAATCAAATTCATAAGTGGATAAGCAACAAACACATATTTGAGATCAGACTTTCGCTAATCTGATTCAAACTTATTATAATCAACATCCAATAATTTGATAATTGCTTGTGTGGTATTCTCATAGCCTATGCATTGTTGTCAATTAATTATCTTTTTATATGTTTATTTATCTTTTGATATAAATGCATGTATCAATACACTATTTGTAAACTTCCATCATTATAGAAGGAAGGTGTAAATGGTAGAAGAATCGTGAGGATTTCCATCTAGGTAGGGACCATGGATGGATGTCCTACCACCAAGCCCAAGAAGGCCAAAGTTCCACTCTTGGGCTTTAGATAGAACAATCAAGGAACCTCCATTACAACTTTCTCTTGAATTCTACAATGATAGCTACTAACTCTTAGGAGATGAAGCATGAATAGGGAAAGTATGTACAAGCACCCCACTAGGTAGGCACCTCAGGTGGATGTCCATGTTGCCTACCACAGAGGCTAAGAGGGCCAAAGTTTTGCTCCTAGGATTTATATGGGATAACTTCATGTGGACCTATCTTGCTTCTTTTCTAATGTATTTGTAATGATGTTATAGATATTTAATGAATCTCATGTGTTATGTACAACCCTAATAATGTGTGTGTGTGTGTGTGTGTGTGTGTGTGTGTGTTTCTTATGATTATAGGATTCAAATCCAAGATTGCACTATTTAAAGAGATATTTTACTTGGTAAGATGTAACCCTAACCATAAATTATTTCCATTGTGATTTTTAGGGAAAACTTGAGGATAAACTGAGAAGGCCACATCACAAATGGTATCAAAGCATCTTTCTTGCCATCCTATGAAAAGTAGTTGATGCAAACTAGCCAAAGGGCTCAAAGGGCTTTAGAAAGAGAAAGAAGAAAGATTGCAGCTATCAACCAACCTAAACCAAACAACACCATGAGTGAGCATATAAGTAATGAGTTGAGGGCTTTCATGGAACAAACTGCTAAAGCCACTAAATCCCTCTTGGAACAAAGTGAGAGGACTGAAAGAACCAACCAATTCCTCCTTCGATCCATTCAAAATATAAATAAGAATTTGCATAGATGAAATACTAACTCCAACCACTCAGAGAGTAATAATAATAATAATATCTCCCCAAGGGTATCCAACCCTAGACCAACAAAACCTCCCTTCCTACCCAAGGAGGAGCACTTGGAAGAAGAAGAAACAAATATCCCACCTAGGAATAATATTGATGAAATTGTAGAAGCACACTCTAGACTCGACCTTGAACTTAGGAGAGATATCTCTTATAAAAATGTAATGCCAAAATCAAAGTTGTCCCTAATAAAACAAGAAAGGGGCAACCCAATAAGGACCTAGAGGAAAGGTGTGAGTAAGACAACCCTTCTTGGCTTTGACGAATCAGCAAAAATCACAGCATGTTTGTGGATACAAATGTTAGACACCTATCTTTCATTAAACCCCATGACAAAGGGAAACATCATTAAATTTGTGGTTCTCCATTTGACAAGGACAACCCATGAGTGGTGGAACCATGGCCTTATCACCTAGGGCCACCAATAAATAACCACTTATGACAAATTTTCACAAAGAATCATCAAAAGATTTTCTCAAAGGCACCCACAATAGCACTTCAAAGAATTAACTCAAGAAGCAAATGAGTGTAGAAGAATTCACCACTAAATTCCAAATGTTGGTCATCATGGTACCAGAAATCTCTCAAGAGAGACTTACTTGCATATTCATGGAGGGACAAAAAGAATCAATCAAAAGCATGGTGATCACATTGGACCCAACAATCTTGGAAGAAACAATTCAAAAGGCAATGAAGATTTATACACACCTGATGAAAGATAGGTCCAAAAGTTGTGCATCAAACATACATTCCATGTATTTCCATAAAGAAAATAAACATAAGGGGGAATCCCAAAAGGGAAGACCGTATTTTCATTGTAAGGAGCCATGGGTGTGTGGACATGTGTGTTAAAGAGAAAACATCAAAAAATGATGTAATGACCTAAGAAAGAGAATTTGTGCTAAAAATGTAAAGAACCATAAATGGAAAAGAGAATCAAGCCCATGAAATAGAAGCAATACTCAACAAGGAAACAAAAGTAACCCCAAACAAGAAAACAAAGCATGATGAATGAAATTTCAAAAATATCTAATCAAATAATGATGAGATAGTAAACCAATGGAGCTTTATGGAGGAGCAACTCTAGCAACAAGAATGCTAAACCTAGGAATAGATTATCTAACCACCTTCTATAGAAAATAATAATATGTTAAATTAAATCTAGCTAAGGTTCATTTTGGAACATCTTCACAACAACATTGCATAGATATAAATCATATATGATAACAAAAGAGTAAAAAAGAATCAATAAATGCATTTTAGACAATAAAAAGGATCTAATAATGTGTGTTTTCAAGTGTATTCTTTGAGCTTGCATATATTTACACTTTGTGTTTATTTTGTGTCTTCATACGTTCATGTGTATACTTTGTGATTTCAAGTGTATGCTCTATGTTTTAATCTATATTTTTAGTTAATATGAGAATAGCTAAATTGAATCAAAAGATGTTAAATTATTAGATTTGAGGTCATAGATGATCTTGAAAAGAAATGTTGAACAAGTAGGGAAAATTTGAGACCTTCCCCATTGCTAGGTAAAGGGATTCTTTAAGGAAGGATGGTGAGCTTTTAGTCTCCAAGGTAAGGGATTTCTTTACCATGGAAACCCAGTTGTGAATAATGAAAAAGGTTTTAACCAAATATGCATATCTCTTGTGTAGAAGAGAATCATTAATGCAAACCAACATTTCTATGTAATATTGGATATCACATAATAGACAAATGTCGCTTGACCAAGGGAAAAGTGGATCCTTGGAGGGGAAGAGAGAGATTGATATAATACCCTTTCCCCCCAAGTGTGGAAACAAGGATAAAGAGAAAGAGGACCTATTATGCTACTCACAAGGTATGATCACACCATGCATGACAATGAGCCCCCAAAGGATAGGCTAACAATGTTTTTGAATAAGGTAAAAATAGGTTTTGAATAGGCTAATAATGTTACATAGTGTGGAGCAACGTAATAGGGACTTAAATGTTATTCAAAGAAATCAAGATTGAAAAATAACTTACTGCGACATGTTATGGGAATAATGTCATTATCAATGAGTTGTTGAATTTTGTAATGCAAGGTTTGACGTTCATTAGTAGAGTGGTCATGATATTGATGATACGTGTAGAAAGGAAGATTCATAAGATTTTGACTATGCTTCTTTTTTCATTTAGATCGAGTAATCACCTTAGCATGAAGAAGGTTAGGCAAAATAATCACTTGATTAAAAAGGTAGATATAGATGAAGTGTTAGACAATAAGGGAGAGGATGTTAACAAAGGAGGAGAGTTGAAACCAAATGCTTCAATAGGTTTCTCACTATTCTCAATGCTTTTTCGTGAACATTTTAAACCATATTTGAGATTGTGGCTTGAATTGTTTTGAGAATCGGGTTGAAGAAAGACACACTGGGTCCCTTTAAGGATCTCATGTTGACATTAGAAAGTTTGTATTCACTTGCAAAAGATGGTGTAAAGTCTAATGACCCACAATCATCATCTAAAAGAGCACTTGTAGGAGAAGAAGTGTTTTGTTTAAATATTGTAGGGATAGAAGGAGAATCATGTTCACTTTGTAAGCAATTATTAGGTCTATCATCAGCCGCAAGGGTATACAGAGTGTTTTTATAGACAAACTTCAATTTATGGTGAAGAGGTGAAGGAAAAATGTGCATGGCATGTAACCATGGCTGCCCTAAGAGAAAATTATATATAAGAGTATCGGGAATGACATGAATAGGTGTGGGTAAAATAATAGGACCTACCTTAATAGGCAAAGTGATAACACCCAAGGATTGTTTAGAAACATTGTTAAAGCCACATATAGGAATAGAATCAAGTTTTATTGATGAAGTATCCATATTTATCTCGTGTAATAAGTCAATGTTACAAACATTACATCTAGAGCCATTATTAATTAAAGTTCTTCGAATAAGATTACCATTGATAACAAAAACAACCGTGAGAGAATCATGTTGATCTTGGATTTCTTTAGAAGGAAAATCATCATGAGAAAACATAATTTGAGCTTTGTTATTAGTCGCAATCATGCATTCCAAGATGGAAATGATATGGTCATGTCTAGGAGGTGGGATAGTCACATTTCTCAAGGCTTGTTGTAATGCTTCATGATATGTAGGGGGAGTTTGAAGAAGCTCCCAAAGACATATATTAGAAGGACTAGCATGAAGTTGTTATACCAAATCATACTCCTTTCCAAGATTTTGAGGAAGACAGGGTGTAGAAGGAAGCACCGGTTGATAAGGAGGGAACAACTAAACTTGTAGTTTGTCTATTGTTTCTTGTGTTATAAGTGTGGAAAAATGCATGATAGTTGGGTTGTTGAGAACCTTTCACAACAATGAGCAATTTATTTTAAGGTAGAGGAGTATCTTGATGAAGATGGACAACAAACTTAGGATTTTCACTATCAAAAAGATTGACATTATTAACTCGGGTAGTCTCTTTGTTCTTAAAGGTTTGGTTAATGATAGGGAGAACATAAAGGGTATTGTCCTCTTTCTTCAAGGTATCCTCATCATGTAGGAAATCTTTAGAAGAGGGACAAACACAACCCATTAATGCTTCAACATTAGAAGGAATATTGGTTATACTAGTCTCCTCTACCAAAATATCATCTTTGTTGATAGAAGCTCTTTCACATGAGAGAGAATAATCAATATTTTTGTCTAATGGTTCATCCCAAATAGGGAGATCATGAAGAATATAAGAATCTATATAAATAAAGAAAACTTTAGGAGAGAGGCAATCATAACTCTCTAAGAATTCATCCCTAAACCCTAAAGGGATGTCATTGAAAGAAATAAAAGGTGAAGCATTTCCATCCTTAACCAAGGTATCCTCATAGATAAGTCTTATATTATAAGAAGAGTTAACATAAATCCTCAACTCTTCTACCCAAAGAGGAAGATCATTGAAAGAAAGGTTAAAATCATCTTGTTTCTCTAATGTATCCTTATAAGGTGGTATAAGAGAAGACGAAGCAACATCACATGTATTAAATTAATTCTTTTTAGTGGTAACATAATCTAAAGGAAAGCTTATGGGAGGATGTTGTTTTATCTTAAAAGTGACATAATGGTTTTGGGATAATGCCTTAAATAATTTTTGCAACATGAGAAGAAAGAAAGAAATGCATACAAATCAATGAAAGGTAATAATAATTTGTGAAATCAAAGATTTATTTTTGTACTTTTTTAATTATAAATGTAAATGAGAATGTAGCAAATATATGATAAAAATAATGCATACAAAGTAGATCTAGATACTAAATAAAAACCATGATGTATTTAAATGCACACAAAGAATATCTAACCACCAAAATCAAAAGAGGAAATCTCATAAGTCGAGTTCACCAAAATGTATGATATAAAATAAGGATCATGTAAAAGGGTTATTTTCCCTAATTCATATTACACATTGGAATACAAAACCACCCCAAACCTCTTGGAAGATGCCAATGCAATATTCGTGCTTGAGGGGTTTTGATTCCTTTTGTTGCTTGTGATTGAGAAAGAAAGGGATGATATGAGTATACAAAATACTAGATAAGAACATATCTGATCTAAATCAATTGAGAAAACTAATGTGAAAGAGGATAGAGAAGGATTTGAATGCACCTGGAAATGGAATAGAATAAGTGAACTTTCATACCCAAATTTATGATTGTCGGAATGTCAAAATGAGTTGTAACTGCAGATCCAAGACCTAGAAATTGTGTTCTGACTCTCTTCCAAATTTGAGCTAAAAATGGCACGGACAATCCAACTTTTAGGGTACAAGCTAGCAATGGCAACATGTACCAGACACTTTCTAACGAAACTTTCACAAATCTTATAATTGCTCCTATATTGCCCAAATATGAAATCATAGCTTTGTAACCAGTTTGTGCACACAAAAAAATGGGAAAAAGTTGTGGAAAGGGGTTTGCCTTGGTCAAACCCTTGTTTAGGAATCAACCTTGAAATTGCATAAGGAAAGATGAAATGGAAGCTAGATCTGAAACATAAATCACCTTATACCTTGATGATGCAATGCCTCTTTGGATGTGATCACAAGTGGTGATGCAATAGCTTGAAATCCACAAAACCTAATAGGAAATCAAGAAACCAAATCCTTGAATGATGGATGTTTTAGTTTTCCACAATGCTTTATGAATAGGAAGAAGAATGTCTTGAAGATCTTGAGGATTTGTTTGATTGCTTGATTGGTTGGTTGGATCCCTTCTCCTTCTTGTCTCTTGTTCTTGTTGTGAAAGAATGGGAAAGGGGGGCCTTTGTATAGAGAATTTAAACCACCTTTAGGTCAACTTAGAAAAATGATAATGGCCTATGAAGCTATCTTTGGGGAGTGTGAGACCATAAAATCCTGCACTTAAAATTTCAAATGAAAATATCGGGGACATGTCACCAATGGTGACATGCACCCAAAAAATTGCCTTGTACCTTTTAGTAAAATTTTACGGGGAGAAAGTTGACAATTTCTAGGCCCCAAAACATAAATAATGTGAACATATGAGGTTGATAGTTGTGGAAATCATGCTTTGAACTTTAAAATGGGGTAAGACCCATCTTAGAGTGAGGAGATGATTTAATAAACTGGTGAAAGTCATTTAAGAGAGGAATCATAACATTAATTTATATATTGATTTAAATTAATAAAGATCCAATGAGCCTTAGAAGAATGCAAAATCAATGTGGAAACCCATATTCGTTAAAATGGGGCTAAAATGAGCACCTAGTTGAGGGAGCTTACTTTTTAGGATGATAGAGTAGTAAGATAAGGGAAAAAATTGTGGATGTTTTTAGGGTGCTTACATTTTCTTGTACCTACTTTCCCTATTCATATTTCATCTCCTAAGAGTTAGTAGCTATTATTGTAGAATTAAAGAGAAAGTTGTAATGGAGGTTCCTTGATTGTCCTATCTAAAGCCCAAGAGTGGAACTTTGGCCCTCTTGGGCTTGGTGGTAGGAAATCCATCCATGGTCCCTACCTAGATGGAAATCCTCACACCATTTTTCTACCATTTACACATTCCTTCTATAATGATGGAAGTTTACAAATAGTGTATTGATACGTGCATTTATATCAAATCATAAATAAACATATAAAAAGATAATTAATTGACAATAATCCATAGGCTATGAGAATACCACACGAGCAATTATCAAATTATTGGATGTTGATTATAACAAGTTTGAATCAGATTAGCGAAAGTCTGATCTCGAATATGTGTTTGTTGCTTATACACTTATGAATTTGATTACTATTCATTGTTCGTTGTTTTTTCTTCTTCTTCTCTTTGATGCCCTTCCACAATTGAGAGTCTGTCAATAAATATCCTCTAAGAGGTACAAAGAGACATGTCCTTTGATGTGTCTGGGACTTTGTTGAAGAGAGATGTCTTTTCAAATATTTAATTTCTTAACTAATTGCCCAACAATAACAACCTTAATGACAACAATCTCAATGACTTTGATTATATTTTTTAATAAATAGTGATTACCATCCAAAGTGCTTTGCCTTTAACGTATCATAATAACCATTATATTTCATAGGTTCCAGATTAAATATGAAAGTGTTCTCATATGAATATTTGTTGATTGATTATTGTAGTGGCTATAGATATACTCATTATCTTCCTCAAGACACAGTGTAAGGCATAGACATAGGTTGACTCTAATAAATCGAACCTTTTATATTCTGTATTTCTACCCAAGCACTAAAGTCGCAAATACCATAGGTGCATCACTTCCTTATACTCTCATTGGTAGATATGACATAATCTCCCAACACTAAATAAATATTCATGACACACAAAACATGCATCCAACTAACCTTTGCAGTTGTCTTAACCTTTATTGCACAAGTATTAGTTCATTACTCCCCATAATATAGATTTGAGTCCTATTACTTCTATAACCATGTGTATAACAATAACAATGATAACTACCCATAATTGAATGAAATATACCTTTAGTTGTAAAAATCCCCAAGGAATTGAAGACCCTTCTAAATTGATAATCCAAAAGAATGGGACACTTGACTTGTAAATATCAAAGAAATAATGAGTGACACAATCTACAAGGCAAACAAATACCTGGTACCTGCTAACCAACTTATGCAATACTCTTGTGGGCAGGACACAAGCTATTATTAATACATTTTTTTCAATTTCTTTATTTTTGGGGTTATGTTTTATATGACACCAGTTGACTTCAAAATAGAAAAACCATATAAAACTCCCTAAAGTTGCAATTATTCCCATTTTCCTAGGGCACTGGCTATTTGGCTAAAAATTTGCACCGGCCAGTGCCATGCCCAAGTCGATATACATGACACATCCCATGCCCATGTCAAGTCAATTAAACCTTTGTGCAGTGTAGTCGCATCAACATCCATCAATCAAATCAACGTATGCTCCACGACATAAAAAAAAATTGTGCATGGCTATCTTCCTTGTGACAGTAGGCGTGAGTTTGACATGACATTAGTGGAAAAGAATGGGAAGAAGCTAATTCACTTTTAATTTTGTTTAGTACGAATAAATTTTTTAAACATTATTTGTTCAATAGTAAAAAGTAAAGAGTGATTTTATAATTTTATTTTTTTATGTATATTATAAAGTAGCAAATAGTTAAACATATTGATGAAATTTTGTTCTTGTCTTCTTTGTGACATTGAGTGAGAAGATTTAGTTTAATTTTTATATATTTAAATATTATTTGTTCAATATTAAAAGTAAATGAGCAGTCTTATAATTTTATATTTTATGTACATTAAAGAGTAGTAAAAATTATTTATTTCTTGTGATGTGATATTAGTGGAAATTTTTGGGAAGATAAAATTTCTTAGTTGTTGTGTTAGACATGTTACATGATATTCGTGGAAAGAAATCCAAAAACTAACCAACATGAAAATTTAACAAATACTAAGTTGACCAATAAGTTAACCAAAGGTCATCAACTTTTAAAATTATTCTTATTATTTATTTAGTATTTAATATTTTGAATTATTTTAAAAATAAATTGATCATGATTTATTATTATGTAATTATGTTGTCATGTTATTTTAAAACGCTTTGAATAAGGTTGTAATCTAGAAGATATATCTAGATTTTGGTTTTTATTTATATAATAGAATTTACTAGTGGTGTTTAAATAAGAACATTAATTTAATTTTTTTTAAAGATTCTATTGTAGTATCTCTATGGTTAACTTTATCTTTCAAAAATACATATGACTACAAATTGTGATGATTTGTCATTTTTACAAAAAAAAAATCTTATATTATCATTACAATTATTTAATAATGTTTGTCTCTTTTATAGGAATTCTTAGTCATAATAGAATCTTCTCGGCTTCAAATATTTAATAGTTGTCAATTGTAAATATTTTAGTTTTCATTTAATAGTTTCACTATAATACGTTAAAGTTGTCTACTATATTACTCATTTTATTATCAATTTATTGGTAAATTTGCGGTGTTAGAGCTCACATGTTTATACATGTATTATCAAATTCAATAGAGATATCAAAAAACTAAGTTGAAGGCATAAGAGCCCTCGTATTATTGTAGGTGAAAGTGATCAAGTATGGGTACCAAAGAACAACTTATAAAAAAATTCAAATAAACTCAATGTCTTAATCAAGATAGCTCTTGAAAAACAAAGAATAGTGATGATGGTCTAATTTTACCAAATTTTCTAAAATATATTGAGTATACTACAAGGCACAATAAAAATATTATTTCATAATTCAGATTCTTTCAAAATTTAAAACCAAATTTAATTATTGTTGTTTAATTTTTTTAGGTTTAGATTTTCCATTTAGAACTATAAAGAGAGTGTGGTGCACAAGATTTCCAATTTGCTTCTATTCGATTAAAACACTATATATACATCAAATTCAAAGAAAATTGTTTGATCATAATTTACAAAAAAAAGTAAGGGGTCACAACATGATGAGTCAACTTTCCACAATAAATGATTTCCACATCTTAAATTTATGTTCCATTTGTTAGACTACAACTGATTAACTACTTGGAGAACATAATGGAGAATGTGAAGATGATCATGGAGCTACTAAAGTATATGTGAGACATTAGATCAATTATTATATTGTCATTGATGTAAGCTAGTTTTGACTCTACTTATCATGATAGTTACAAACATCTGAAGAAGGTAATATTGGTGAAGAAATGAGATATTAACACGAAGATGAGATGTATGAGTAATATATGATTAGTGTATTCATTGGGTAATTTATTGATGAGTCTATGACAATATAATAGTGATTTGATTGTATTACATTATTCTGTTAAGTATTGAAGATCAAGAATGTACAAGTTAATGTGATTGGTATATGAAGAACTTAGTATACACCGAGTAGACATAGTGTCACTGAGCAGGTATAGCACGTATATCGAGTATAGTATTAACCGAATAGGAATTCACTGACACATCATGGTATTGACCGAGCAGGAGAAATAATTTAGAACATGTGATTGTCGACATGAGATGATGAGTTGGACGAATCTGGAAGATTCTGAGGATAAAGATAAAGTTTGTTATGAAGATCTACGACTGACAAAATTCAAGAAAGATTAGATGATGAAGATTGAAACATTTTCAAGGCACAACTTCTGAGGAAGGTTAAAGAGGCAAAATCAATGATGGAGATTAAGAGGCAAAATCTATGGCTGAGAAGAAAATGGTTTATCATGTCTATATAAGGAGATAAGAGACTCAAAATGAGTTAATGCGCATGAGGAGAAGATTGTATTCATGTGAAGCTGGTCAGACAGGTTGAAGTAAGAACCGAGCAATTTTGCAGACTACACCGAGCGTCAAAAGGAGATAACCGAACATAACAAAGTTAGAGGATAAAAGGAAATTAAAGAGATTATGATGGCCATAGGTATATTGAGATTAGCATAGATCTGAATATCTACAAAGGAAGTTGCATTTGAATGAAGTCATATATTGTTGCATTCTAACCATTGCTACAGTCAAAATCTCTTAACCGAGTGGGACTTAACAGTCTTTATTGATTTCTTAATGACATTCAATCAATGTTGATTGTTTTTATGTTGACCCAAGTGAATGTGTGGTCATAGAGAACTGTTAGTGATAAATCCTCTAACAAGATCACACCTTATAGTGTGTTTTACATAACCTTTAACAGGGTTGTCTCTTAATCAAGGTCACTTCAGAAGAGTGAAAATATTTTGGGTACCGGTCCTAGGTGGGTTTTTCCCCTAACACGGTTTTCACATTAAAAATTAAGTCTTAAATGTGTATGCATGTGATGTTTTGTTATTTTACTTTACACATTACAATAAATGGTTTGATCGATATATACTAGATGATTTATCTAACAGTTGGTTAATGAATAAAAAAGGAACAAACAAGTTTTTACTAAGTTGTTTAGTTTATTTGTTGAAATGGTTTTATACATCTAAGAGTAAATTGGGAATGTAGGATAATTGGACTTAATTGATTCACCCCCCTCTCAGTTATCTAATAATTGGTATCATAGCAAGAGTACTTGAAGGAAGAAGTTTGAAGGACTTCAGTTAAAGATTACAAGATGTATAAGAGAGAGTTACCGAAGCTAAACAAAGATAATTTCTCAACATGACAAAGCTAGATGAAGTTGTATCTATCAAGCATCGGAGATTCTGCACTATACTATTTGAAAAATGATTTCATAACTCCTACTAGTGAAAACATTACTCAGTACAACAACTGAGTTAAGGAAGTGGTGAATGTTATTCAAGGAGCAGGTGGAATTATTGAAGAAGATACTGTGGTAAGTAAAATTCTAAGAAATTTGTTGTTTGCCTATGCTATTAGAGTCTCGACAATACATGAAATGAGAGCAGTTCCTGGTAATGATGTTTCTCTTGATAGTCTAATTAGTAGATTAACTACATTTGAGCTACAACTATGATAATAGTATTGTACCTAAGTTAGAATTTGCATTTGTGTCATCTATGAGTACTGGAAGATCAAGCATTATACATAAGATATGAAATGAAAGTGATAGTGAAGCTGAAGAAAATGAGATTGATGAACTTGAAGCATTAATGGCTAGAAGACTACCGAAAAGAAAAGGAAGATATAGAGGTAAATTACCCTTGGTATGTTTTAAATGTAAAGAGATTGGTCATATTGCTGCAAGATGTCTTGACAGGAAAGATGATGAGAGGACAAGTGAAAGGGTAAATGAAAGGAAGAATGACATAACAAATTACTGAGATCACATAGGCATCTGACATAGAGGTAACAAAGACAACCAAGACTACAAAGATAAAGGTAAAAAGGTGTGCTACCTAGTTGAAGTTGAAGATGATGATACTAAGATTGAAACTGATGAAGATATAGAAGTGGTGTTTGTCGCATTGAAGGAAGATTTTGAAGAAGAAGAAAGGTATGTTGAAAAGGCACTTATTTCTAAAGTTAGCAAAAATGATACTTGGATTATTGACAGTGGCTGCACACATCATATGAATGACGATGAAGAAAATTTTGAATATCTTGAACATTATAATGGAGGATTTGTGAAAATGGGAAATGATACACCTTGTCAAGTGAAAGGTAAAGGATCTATATTATTGAATGATAAGATAAAATGTGAAAATGCTTATTGGGTGAAAGGACTTAACTATAATCTGTTGAGTGTAGCACAACTGAATAATAAAGGTCACCGAGTTACATTTGAGAAAAGAAAAGTAAAAATCTATGATGAGGCTGGAAAACTGATTAGTAGTGGTGAACAATCAAAAGGTAACTTATTCTATTTGGATAATGCTGAAACTTATTGTTTATTGACTAAGAATGATGATGTTTGGTTATGGCATGAGAGCTTATGTCATGTGAACTTTGACAACATGGTTAAGATCAATAAGAAAAGGAAAGTTAGAGGTTTACTGAATATATTTAAGTCTGACCATGCAATGTGCAAACAATGTCAAATGGGTAAAATGTCAAAGTCTAGTTTCAAAAGAAAATAATACTCATCTAATGCTATTCTCGAGTTAGTTCACACTGAATTATGTGGTCCAATGAGAACTCAAAGTTATTAAGGAGATAGATATTTTATCTTATTTGTTGATGATTTCTCTAGAATGATGACTGTCATGTTCTTAAAAGAAAAATTAGAAGCTTTTAAAAATGTTTAAGTGGTACAAAGCAAAAGTAGAGAAAGAAAGTGGTAAGCAAATGAAATGCTTGAGGTCAGATATAGGTGGTGAATTCATTTCTGATGAGTTTACTAACTTTTGTAATGAACATGGAATCAAGAGACAAGTATCAACATCGATGACACCTTAGTAGAATGAGATTGTTGAAAGGAGGAACAAATCATTGTTGATTGTGCTAGAACACTGATGATTGAAAAAGATGTTGCACAACTTTACTGGAGAGAAGTTGTTAGTACTTTTGTTTATACATTGAATCGAGTAAAACTAAAGAAAGAATCAAACAAGAAACCTTACAAGCTATGGTATGGTTATACACCTAATGTGAGTTATTTCAGAATATTTGGAAGTAGATGTTACATTCTGAAAGATGATAGAAATGGAAATTTTGATTCTAAAGGTGACGAGGGCATATTTATAGGTTATTCTACTAGAAGTAAGGCTTATAAATGCTTGAGCAAGGCTACTAATAAGATGATTGAAAGTGTGAATGTGAGAGTTGACGAGTTTGCAGAAAATAATGATGAAGAAAACCAGAAAGAACTAGAAGACTATGGTAGATTTGTTTACATTGAAGACCCTAAAACTCTACCTAAGCAACAACCCAGTGTCATCGAGCAATAAGATACTACTACAGAGAAATAATCCTTACAGACTGAGCAACAACAAATTATTACCAAGGAGAATGATGATCATGGACTGAGTGAAGAAAACATTCAAGAACAGATATTTGAGCTTGTATTAGCAAAGTATGCAAGAAAGCACCATCCACAAGATCATATAATTGGAGACAGAGGAGAAAGAATGATGACAAGAAGTAAGTTAAGGAATAATACATGTTTGGTTTGTGAATTTGAACCTAAAATTGTTAAGGATGCATTGGCAAATGATGATTGGATTAAAATAATGAATGAAGAGATTGAGAAAATATAGAAAAACAAGACATGGACATTAGTGCCAAGACCTAAAGACAAAAATGTGATTGGAACCAAATGAATTTTCAGAAACAAATTGAGTGAGAATGGAGATGTAACAAGGAATAAAGCAAGATTAGCCTGCAAAGGTTATGAACAAGAAGAAGGAATTGACTATGGAGAAACTTTTGCACTTGTTGCTAGATTTGAAGGAGTGAGAATACTACTTGCATATGCTACTTATAAAGGATTTAAGGTATATTAGATGGATGTGAAATCTGAATTTTTGAATGGGATACTTGAAGAAGAGGTATACATTGAACAACTTGAAGTTTTTGTTGATCCTAATAAAAAGAACATGGTTTGTAAGCTGCACAAGGCTCTTTATGGACTGAAGCAAGCACCAAGAGCATGGTATGAAAGATTGCATTCTTATCTCATAAGAATTGGATTTGTTAAAACAAGTGATAACAAAATTTCTATTTGAAAAGTGAAACTGATGATAAGATTCTTATTGTTGAATTTTTTGTTGATGGTATAATATTTGGAGGTCATGATACTTTATGTAAGTCTTTTGCTAATGAAATGAGAAAAGAGTTTGAAATGTCGATGTTTGTGTTAGGCCATTTTCCTATCATAGCCAAAATCCTAAGAAAATGGTCTATTCCTACAAAAAAATTTGAGATTGGCATGCCCTACTTGCATCTTGTTTTTATTAGTGAAGAAAATCTATCATGTTTTATAGCTTCCGAGCTTAACCAGGGATAGTTCAAGATGTGACCATGCTCCAATTCAGATCACATGGCCTACTGTGCAAAAACCAAAAAGATATTTTAGTTTAAAGGTTTTAGAAGTGGGTCTTTGCCATGATTAAGGGTTTCAAAATTTGTCTAAGTCCAAAAAAACCCTAGCCATAATCTATTTTCTCATTACCTTTTTGGGCCACTTAACTCCCCATTTTGCACATGTTTTATTTCCCAGCCTAGGTAGTTTATTCCATTTAGCAACTCCAAGACAGAGGTGATCTCATGTTCTCCTGATTCTGGCGGTCGGTGGCTTAACATCTAGTGACCTGGCGAGTGGTTATCTTTTTCTTTGAAGTCGCTAATTCTCCAGATGAAATGGCCAAGGCACTTAGCATTCAGAGATTAAGCAAGGACCATCAAGGTTGATCTTGGTCAAAGGCTAGCACATGTTCTCGAGATAGAATCAGAGTTAAGAAAAACATCTAGCAATCCAACGAATACTGCATTCGCGTGTTCTCTGAATATAACCTTGGTCAAGTAAAAGGTTCGGTGATCAAGCAAAGTCTTCAGTTGTATATTCTCCAGATCTAGGATGAGTTAAGATAAGGTCTTGAGCTTCAATGTAGTCTGTCGATGCAGTCAAGATCTAACGGTTGGCACTAGATCTCCAGATTAAACTTCAAGTTAAGAAAAGACCCAGTGATCACATGAATGCTTTGTTCATGTGATCTCCAGATAAGATCCTGGTTAAGTAAAAGGTTCTGAGATCTAGCGACTACCTCAGTCGCATGTTCTCTTAATGAAGGGTGAGTTAAGTTAAAAGACTTGGAGACTCAGCGTGGACCATTGATGTAAATGAAATTAGAAACTGGTCGCTTGTTCTCTAGATGATACCCAAGTTTAAGGATATATTCAGCAATCACGCAAATGCTTTGTTTGTGTGATCTCTAGACCAGACCAAGGTTAGTTAAATTGTTAAGCGACTTGGAGATTGTCTTCAGTCACATATTCTCTAGATCCAATGTGGTTAAGAATTGTTGTGGGTCAAATAAAAGATAAAGGTGGGTCCAGTTGCCAGGTCATGCACATTTGCCCATTTGTGATTGGTCACCAAAGATAGATGATGTGGCCAAATTTTTGAACTCAGTTGACTATTGCTAGATTATAAAGACCGTCTGATATGTTGGGAAAAGATGAAGATCAACGACCACATTTTAAAGCTAATCAGTTAGTCGTTGAGCCAAAATTTTAAAATTGTTTAAGGGTTTTTGCCAGGGTTTGAGTCGGTGAAACAGAAGCAATAAGTTTGAATCAGTTTTATTTTCCAAGGATGGTTGCAGGTAAAGAATTGATGAATAAGATATCAGGTAGTCACCTGGATCAGAGTTGTTTTCGTAAAATGCCATACCAGTTAAATACAAAGGACTGATACTATGAGAAAGGTAGCTAAGGGTATTATTTGGGGATCTTAAATAAGGAAGTTCAACAAGAAGAGGCTGATTGGGACATTTTGGCAACACCTAGTAGAATTAGAACTATTTTTGGAAACTGTTGCAGAAGACTTGGCGCTCAAATTAACCTACACTTTTGAAAATTAGAACTGAATGCAATCTTTGTGCGCTTTGTGTCCTTTGTCTCATCTATGAAATCTTTGATACTATCAAAGCCATCCGAAGCTTGTTGCATCCTTTTCTCAAGGATTCCAAGATGGATTTTTCTATATATAGTGAGTTCTAGGAATTTTGAAGAGGTGGTGAATTACTCAGTGTAATAGGAGTTTCTAGATTTAGTGTTTTGGTTCTGAGGAATCTTAGTTTCTGAATGTACTGATATAGAAGATTTGTTAATGAAAATATACTGAAATTCCTTGTATATGTTTTGTTGTTTTTGTGTATGAATTTGATTTCTTTGTGCATTTAATCTGTAAGGCAGTTTTAAAAGTGTCATTCTACAAGGTAGATAGTGGGGTTAAATCTCAAGTTTCTTTCAAGGGAAGGGTAATTCTTGAGTGAGGTCTCAGAGATTTCAATATTTGTGCATGGATTTGATGATATAGTGTACACATGAGAGGGTAATTTGTAAGGCATCTTATCTGGGTTTTGGGGTTATTTGAATGACAAAGTTTTCTGTAGATGTATGTTTATTGACTCTTATGCCCTAGGATTTGGCACTGGTCATTGCTTAGGTTGCACTATTTCACCATCAATCAATTTAAATAACAATTTACTTTAAAGTTTTATTGAGAGTTATATGTTTACATCTTTATCAAGCATACATATAATTGTTGTGATATTTGAAGAATTGAATCTAGTAGGTATACCAGCCTATAGCTTAGAGCTCAAAGTGAAGAAGGATTTAAATCCTTAATACCTTAGTGTTTATTACTAATAGATGCATTCATTGGGACTACAAGAGTTAAGAATCAAAGGCTTTCTAATTAGTTTTGATCATCCATAGTTTTAGGTGCTAACAAAATTGGCAACTTTGCTGGGGATTTTAAAATATTTCTGCAATAAAGCTTGTTACAGTTTTCTGCTGACTGTTTATTGTTGTATTTGAAGACTAGTTTATAAATCTATCCCCATAAGTGTGTGGGTGGTGACTCTAAAATCTGTCTTTACCAGTTGTTGGTTAACCATAAAGAAATTTATTTAGGTATCTTGTCAAAGTTACTATGAGTAGACAAAGAAACACTAGGTCATACTATAGGGATCACCCGAAAATCAATATGGGTGATGAACTGCATACACCTAGTAGAAAGCAGTGGTCTAAAAGAGGAGTATTCATCCATAACTCTCCTAGGCTAGCTAAAGAGCATGTTCCAATACTCATCCAAAAGGAAGTCTCATCTTTTTCTGAAAATCCCGAACTCCTTAGAAGAATGAACATTGAGTCAGTTAGTCCTCCTCAAGAAGATGAATTCATAGATTTAGGATATTTTCCTGCGAGTGAATATTTAGACTAGAATGAAGAGACTTCTACTGCTAAAAATATTTCATGTGATTCTGAGAAGTTATAGGATGAAGTCATAGCTCTGAGAAAAAAGGACCAGGAACAATTGATAGAAAATGCTAAAAGGAGAGAAGAGCAGGAACAAGAAAATTATGATTTGCTCATGGAAAGATAGGAGCTCATAAGAAAGACAAAGAAAAATGAACTTGAGGCTGAAAGTCTGAATCGAAGATCTAGGGGTTTAGACCCTGAGCTATTTGGTGATATGGAAGTTCTGAGAAAAAAGGCTAATAAAAATGGGCCTAATCCTAATAAGGATGAATTTGAGGGTGAAGGCCCTATCCTGAGATAGTTCCATCCAGCAAAGATCAAAAGAAATGAAGATCTCAGAAATAATGTGAAAAATGCATCTGACAAGGGAAAGCAAAAGATAACTAGGATCGGCATAAATGAACCCAAAAGGAATGATGATATCCCTAATACAATATCTCAGGCTAGCTTAGAATTAGAAAAGGCTAGAAAGGCCAAAGAGGATCTAGCTATCCAATTAGAGAAGTTGGAATTAGAAGCTGATGCAGATGAAATGAAAAGCAAAATAGCTTTCTTACATACAAATATGAATACAACTGCTAGTAGTTCAACCCTTGTTACTGGTGGGACAATACCATAGAGCCAACAATGTGGTCCTATTCCAAATCTCTAAGCTTCAGGCTCCAATCAAATAGTCCAAGGACCACTTTAGAATAAAAATCCATCAGCCCCTTTGGCTAGTGTTCCCATGGGAAATATGTCATGTCAAAATGGTGGAGGAGTGGGAGCACAAGTTCCACCAAACTTTCAAAGGAGACTAGTTTGCCTAGACAGATATCCACCATTGTTCTTTGATGGTATCCCTGGTCATATGAATGCTATCCCTAATGAGGTAAGAGACAAGATCCCTAAATTCACTGGAAATAATGTAGTTACATGTGAAGAGCATCTTAAATCTTTTTTCAGATAAGATAAATGACTATGAAATTGAAAATGAAGATGTGATAATGAAACTCTTTGTTCGGTCATTAGAGGAGGATGCTAGGGATTGGTATAGAGGTTTGCCTCAAAATAGTATTACTTCATGGGAAGAGTTTGTAAAAGGTTTTAAAGAACAATATGTTGAACATGTAAATTCTAGTTATATGCTTAATGAGTTCAATAACATTAAGAAGCATTTAAATGAGAACATGTTAGAATTCAATGCTAGATTTCAAAAGGCTATATAAAAATTGTTCCAAGTTTTGAGACTAGATGATGAGGTTTGTTTGACCACATACTTTAATGTTGTGGAGCGAAAAATGTCTTACCTTTTAAGAGACAAAAGCCCACACACTTTGAGAGATGCTTTCAAGTTAGCCATAAATATTGAAAGTAATAGAAAAGAATCTGGTCAAATGTACAAAAGGGATGAAGGGAGGTTGTGGAAAGAAACCAGACCACATGCTGTAAAACCTACCAAAGAAGATGACAAGATTGACAAATTGGCCAATATTGTCAAAGATATTTCTGCTAGATTTGATAAGGGTGGGAAAAGTTGTCAAGATAATAAATCACCATATCAAAGATAGGAAAGATTTCCTAGATTACATGATCAGCCATACAAAACAAATTGGAAGGATGGGAAACTTGTTTTTGACACCCATGAGCCACAAAAAGGCAAGGATACTCCTGACCCTTTGAAGAAAAACACAACACATAATATGGAAAATATCCCATGGTGTGTGCCCTGTGACATGCCTCACTCACCTTACCAATGTGTTGTAGCCCAAGCTCTAGGAGATGAGCCAGAAGACCCACTTGCAAGAGACCATGAAGGATCTAAAAAGCCTTCAGTAAATATGTTTACCACTAAAAAGGTGGAAGAACTTTCCTCTTCAAAAGATGAAGAGATATTAATTGATGTTGATCATAAAAGGATAATTCTCCTGATTCATGAGCAACAAATATTTTCCCATTCTGATCCTGAGGAATCTGATGATGACACTTGTCAAAAAAATATGATCAGACCAAAGATGGATGGTACGCACTGGAGAAGGCCCAGTAAAGAAGAAATCAAGACTTTGACTGTGGCTGCAATTTATCAGGTTAGATCCTCATATAACTGGAGAAATAGAAAAGTTGATGCTAATCAAGGAGTCCCAAGGTTAGTCTTTTTTAAGGATGATTCTCAGAGTAAGGATTCCCCTAAACCAAGTTCTTTCCCAAGCAAAATAAAAAACAACAAGCATGAACCTATTGTGGTTCAAAGTGCTAAGAAGAATGAGGAAAATACTATAGAAAAGAGAAACAAAAAGGTTGGTGGAAGAAAAGAGTTATCTGATCTTTCTACTGAGGCCCCAAATTTTGACATGAGACATGCTTTGTCTCAAATAAAGGTGTCAATCCATTTATTAGAAATGTTAAAAATAAAGGAGCATAAGGCAGCAACTTTGGCTTTGATAAATGAACAAGAAGACATTCTTGTTGTGTCAGAAAAGGTAAAGCCAGTGGCAAGACTTGAGATAACCAAAGAGGTTTCCAACTTTTGTGTTGGAAATATTGTGACCCAAGAGCCATCCTCCATTGATCCTTTTTATATCACTTTGGTTGTAAATAACTTATTGCTAAAAAATTGTATGATATACTCTGGTGTTGCAACTACAATGATGCCTTACCACATTATGAAGGAATTAGGGCTTCAAGTTGATACATCTAATGGCAGATGTTATGCCATGGATAATAGAGTAGTTCCTATGGTAGGTACTTTGGTTGGAATAGAGGTAAATATTGTTGCATTCCCTGAGGCTACTTACAAAATGGATGTTGTTGTAGTTGATACCAAGCCTCATTATGGTATGCTACTATCAAGACAGTGGGCAACAATAGTGGGTGGAAAGCTACAACTAGACCTGTCATATGCTACCATACCTATAAATGGTACTAAGGTAAATTTGTATAGAGAGCCTCGCTCCTTAGTCATGATTGAAATGGTAGCACTTGAGGATCTGAATTGTTGTATTGATATTGACATGGATAACTTCATGGTTGAAGAAATAGTGCCACAACTTAAAAATACTGATCCAATTGTTGATGAGTTGCTCTTACAACAAGATGGACTATGACAGCTGTACTTTGATGGAGGATGCTCTAAGGAAGGCTCAGGAGCTGGTGTTCTACTTATATCCCCATTAGGTACTACTTTTAAGTACTCTTTTTTGTTAACCTTCTAATGCACAAATAACATTGTTGAATATGAGGCTCTGATACTGGGATTAGATATTACAATAAAGCATGGTATAAAATGTTTAAAAGTTTATGGAGATTCCCAGTTAATCATTGATCAGATTAGATCACAATATGCTACAAAGGATGACAGACTTAAATATATAAATATGTTGTCTGGGATAGGATTGAATTCTTTGATGCTTTCAATATTCTATGGGTGGAAAGATCAAAAAATATTATGGCAGACTTCCTTGCAAATGTTGCATTGAAAAACAATGATGCTACTCTTATTGGTGTATCAAATTTAGAAATAAAGAGTAGACCTATTGTCCCTGATAATGTTTACAATTGGCAACTCTTTGGAGATGACAATGACATCTTAAGGTTCATTCAAGGGTTGGATCAATATGATGGTCAACAAATTGATTTTGATGCTTATCAAGAAGTTGTTGATGAAAATGATTGTGTCATGGGAAATGAAGTTGTTCAACTATCTTCCAACCATATCCCCAAAGGTTTAGTTGGCTAGAAGGCATGTTCAAAATAAATAAAAATCATATGTCTCAAAAATCCAATGCTAAGGCGGATGATCTAGAAGAAATAAACCTAGGGTCAGAAACATCCCCTTAACTAGTATACATTGGAAAAGGAATCAGTAGGGAGGTAAGCATTAATTTGATAAGGTTGTTGAAGAGGTATAAACATGTTTTTTCCTGGTCATATGATGATCTCAAAGCCTATAGGGTAGACCTGTTTCAGCATGAAATCCATTTGAAAGAAGATGCCAAACCTTTCAAACAAAAGCAAAGGCCTATTAATCCCTTGTTAGCTACCAAAATGCAAACAGAGCTGACCAAGTTAAGGGATGTAGGTATTATTGAGCCCATAAGACATTCATCTTGGGTTTCAAACTTAGTACCGATTAGAAAGAAGAATGGTGACATAAGATTGTGTGTAGACTTCAGGAACCTAAATGTTGCTTCACTAAAGGACAACTATGGATTTCCATATATGGAGGCTATGCTCCACAAAGTTACTGGTTGTGAGTTATTATCCATGATGGATGGTTTCTTAGGATATAACCAAGTGTTGGTCAAAGAATTAGAATAATTCAAGACAACATTTACTACTCCTTGGGGAACATATGTATATGTTTGGATGCCTTTTGCTCTAAAAAATGTTGGAGAAACTTTTCAGAGAGCAATGGATGTAGCATTTAAAGACTTTATTGATGTTCTCATGGTAGTATATAAAGATGACCTGACTGCATATTCTAAAAGGGTTGAGGATCATTACAATCACTTAGAGAAAGTTTTGGTCAAAGCCTTGGAGTTTGGCATATCTTTAAATCCTAAGAAATGTCATTTTGTTGTCACCGAAGCAAATCTACTAGGGCATATAGTGTCCAAAGAAGGAGTGAGGATTGATCCTGAAAGAGTTGAAGCCATTAAGAAGGTCCCTGCTCCTAAAAACCTCAAAGGTGTCCAGTCTTTCCTTGGACAAATTAATTTTGTCAAAAGATTCATTGCCAACTTTGCATAATTGGTCAAACCTATTGTCAAGTTGCTAAAAAAGGATGTGAAGTTTGAATGGAGTCAAGAAGCAAAAGAGGCCTTTGAGAAAATCAAGTAAACAATCCAAGAAGCACCAGTCTTGGTATCCCCCGATTATTCCAAACCCTTTCTTTATTCTCTTTTGCATCTTTCCACACCATTGCAACAGTCTTGTTACAAAAGGATGGGGAGGGATTTGAGCATCCCATTTCTTTCTTCAGAAAATCATTGTAGTCAACTGAGATGAACTATGAGCTGATGGAAAAATAGGCCTATGCTTTGGTAAAATCAATCAAAGCATTTAGACCTTATTTGGTTTGTGCTAAAGTAAATGCATATGTTCCTCATGTCGCAGTCAAAGATATTCTAGTGCAAAGTGAGGTCACAGTTAAAAGATGCAAGTCGATTAACAAAATCAAAGAGTTTGATTTAGAGCTTCACATTACTAAGCTTGTTAGAGGTCTAGAACTTTCAAAGTTAATGATAGAAGAAAATATGGACCTGATTCAAGTAAATAATGTTGACATGAATGAAGGAACTGTCACTAGCATTGAAATGCAACCTTGGTATACTAATATTGTATTTTTCCTTAAAAATGCTAGTTAACCAAAAGGCCTGAATGACAATTAGAGGAGAAGCCTTAAATTGCAGACCCAAAGGTATATATTGTTACAAGGTGACTTGTATTGGAAAGACAACGATGAGATTTTGCTATTATGTCTGGATAAGGGGCAATCTGGGAGGATTTTAAAAGAAATGCATTCTGGACTGTGTGGAGGACATCATTCAGCCAGGGCAACTGCTCACAAAATTTTAAGAGCTATTTATTATTGGCCTATATTATTCAAAGATACTCATACATTTGTTAGGAAGTGTGAACCATGCCAGAGGTTCTCAAATAAGCTAAAGTTTTTAGGAGCATTGATGTTAAATCCTGTGGTTGCAGAGGTTCCTTTTTCTATGTGGGGTATTGAATTTATTGGGGAGTTTACTAAAAAATCTAATGGAGGACACAGTTGGATACTTGTGGCCACTGATTAATTCACTAAGTGGATTGAAGCAATCCCAACAAAAAGGCTACAAGTACAGTAGTTACTAAATTTTTTATGGATAACATAATTACAAAGTTTGGTGTTCCTATCAAATTAATAATGGATAATGCCATGTGTTTCAAATCATAAGAATTCACTGAATTCTATTAAGAGATGGGCATAATATTGTCATATTCATCCCCATATCACCCATAGGCTAATGGACAAGCATAATCAAGCAATAAAAGCATTCTACAAATTCTGAAGAAAACTTTGGAAAAGAACAAAAGAACTTGGCATGCAAGGTTGAAATTAGCTTTGTGGGCAGATAGAATCACAGAAAAAAGAGCTACAGGCAAGTCTCCTTTTGAGCTAGTTTATGGTGTAAAATCTAGGCTACCTGTGAATAATTTGTTGCCTATTTACAAGTTTATGCAAGAGGAAGAATTAGAAATATGTGATCCTTTGCAAAATAGGACAATCCAACTAGTTGAGCTAGATGAGACAAGAAGAGAAGGTCAAAAGGAAAATATAAGACTACAACAAAAGATGAAATATCTTTTTGACAAGAGAACAACTGTTAGAAAATTTTAGCCTGAAGATCTGATCCTCCAATGGAATGCAAGGAGTGAAGACAAGGGCAAGCATAAAAAAATTGAATAATTATGGTTGGGTCCTTATATTATCCATCAAGCTCATGGAAAAGATTCATATTATCTGAGAAATATGGATGGTGAAGAACATGAATTTCCAGTGCATGGACAATTTCTAAAGTTTTTCTTCAATTAAATTTCAAGATTTTTCATGCACAATAGCTCTATAAATATGTATAGGTGTGTTTGTTTCTTGTAGTAGGTTAGTGTTAGGTGGTCTACTTCTTCCAAAGATTCTAAGTTCTTGCTATGCCTGTAAGAGACATACATCTCTAGACAGAGCCACTATTAGGCCATTTTCCCGTCATAGCCAAAATCCTAAGAAAATGGTCTATTCCTGCAAAATTTTGTGAGATTGTCATGCCCTACCTGCATCTTATTTTTATCAGTGAAGAAAATCTATCATGTTTTGCAGTCTGCGAGCTTAACCGGGGATAGTTCAAGATGTGACCATGCTCCAGTTCAGATCGCATGGCCTAATGTGCAAAAACCAAAAAGATATTACAATTTAAAGGTCTAAGAAGTAGATCTTTTCCATGATTAAGGGTTTTAAAATTTGTCTAAGTCCAAAAAAACCCTAGCCAGAATCTATTTTCTCATTACCTTTTCGGGCCACTTAAGTCCCCATTTTTCACATGTTTTATTTCCTAGCCTGGGCAGTTTATTCTATTTAGCGACTCCACTACTGAGGTGATCTCATGTTCTCCTAATTCTGGCGGTCCGTGGCTTAACATCTAGCAACCTGGCGGGCGGTTATCTTTTCCTTCAGTCATTGATTCTCCAAATGAAACGGCCAAGGCACTTAGCCTTTAGAGATTAAGAGAGGATCGTCGATGTTGATCTTGATCAACAGCTAGCACATGTTCTTGAGATGGAATCTAAGTTAAGAAAAACATCTAGCGATCCAGCAAACACTGCATTCGCATGTTCTTTGAATATAACTCTGGTCAAGCAAAGTCTTCAGTCACGTGTTCTTTAGATCCAGGATGAGTTAAGACAAGGTCTTGAGCTTCAATGTGCTCCATCGATGCATTCAAGATCTAACGGCTGGCACTAGATCTCCAGATTAAACTTTAGGTTAAGAAAAGACCTAGCAATCACACGAATGCTTTATTCGGGTGATCTCCAAATAAGATCTCGGTTAAGTAAAAGGTTATGAGATCTAGTGATTGCCTCAATCGTGTATTCTCGTAATGAAGGGTGAGTTAAGTTAAAAGACTTGGAGACTTAGCGTGGACTATTGATGTAAATGAAATTGGGCATTGGTCTCTTGTTCTCCAGATGATACCCAGGATTAAGGATATATTCAACGATCACGTGAATGCTTTGTTTGCGTGATCTCCAGACCAGACCAAGGTTAGTTAAATTATTCAGTGACTTGGAGATTTCCTTCAATCACGTATTCTATAGATCCAGTGTGGTTAAGACTTTCCATGGGTCAAATAAAAGATAAAGGTGGGTCCAGTTGCCAGGTCATGCATGTTTGCCCGTTCTTGATTGGTCACCAAAGATAGATGATGTGGCCAAAATTTTCAAAGCTCAGTTGACTGTTGCCAAATTATGAAGACCGTCTGATATGTCAGGAAAGGATGAAGATCAACGACCATGTTTTAAAAGTTAATCAGTTAGCCATTGAGACAGAATTTTAAAATTATTTAAGAGTTTTTGCCAGGGTTTGAGTCGGTGAAACAGAAGTGACAAGTTTGAATCAGTTTTATTTTCCAAGGATGGTTGCAGGTAAATAATTGATGAATAAGATATCAGGTAGCCTCTCAGATCAGAGTTGTTTTCCTAAAATGCCATACCAGTTAAATACAAAGGACTGATACTTTGAGAAAGGTAGCTAATGGTATTGTTTAGGAATCTTAAATAAGGAAGTTCAACATGAAGAGGGTGATTGGGACATTTTGGCAACACCTGGCAGAATTAGAACTATTTTTGGAAACTGTTACAGAAGACTTGGTGCTCAAATTAATGTACACTTTTGAAAATTGCAACTGAATGCAATATTTGTGCACTTTATGTCCTTTGTCTCATCTATGAAATCTTTGATACTATCAAAGCCATTTGAAGCTTGTTGCATCCTTTTCTCAAGGATTCCAAGATGCCTTTTTCTATATATAGTGAGTTCTAGGAATTTTGAAGAGGTGGTGAATTACTTGGTGTAATAGGAGTTTCTAGATTTAGTGTTTTGATTCTGAGGAAGCTTAGTTTCTGAATGTACTGATACAGAAGATTTGTTAATGAAAATATACTGAAATTCCTTGTATATGTTTTGTTGTCTTCGTGTATGAATTTGATTTCTTTGTGCATTTAATCTATAACGTAGTTTTAAAATCATCATTCTACAAGGTAGATATTGGGGTTGAATCTCAATTTTCTTTCAAGGTGTTGGCTTGCTTCCAACACCCCAAGTTTTGAACTTTTAAAAATCAGCCCCGTGAGAAAAGTTCCTAAATTGTCTCGATATCTTACTGATTTTTATTGCTAATGATGCTTTGGTAAAGTGTAATTTATGCAAGGGCAGCATTCAAGGATGTGTTGAACTTGAACTTAGAACCTCAAGGTTCAAAGTTCAAAGTTTGAAATGCAGTTTGCAATGTTCAAGATTCAATATTCAAAAGGCAAAGTTCAAAATGTGCAAAGTCTATCAATTCAAAGTTCAAATATTCAAGGTCCGATTTCAAAGGGTGAGCAGTTTAAAGTTCAAATTCATGCAAATCTCCAACAATATGGTATATATGGGTACACTTGTCTCATGGTCAAGAGAAGCCTTTCACCATCATACATAGTAGTGAAATCAAGTGTTTGAACTGTCATATGTGACTGTTGAATGGAAAGTAAAGTTGAAACAGATAAGAGAATTGCTTAGTTTTGATTTGGGACACATGAATACCATGAAGGGGTTTTTTCTTCTTTTTCCAATGGTTAGTTGGCTACAGGGGAAGGAGATATTTTCTTAAGTTCTGTAATTGCAGCAGGGGATTAGAGGATAGTTTATATTTTTATTTTTGCAGAGCTGGTTTTTGTTGTATAAAGATATAATGATCAGTTGGTCATTGTATTAAGCATCTAAGGATAAAATAGATTTTGTGTGTCTAATCAGTTGGTTCTGATACATGATTTCTTGATTAAAATAAATTAGTAGGTGATTTTAGTTATTCTTAAATGCTATTTTACTATGCTTTTTCTGGATTGTGTGTGCATCATAGGTCTGTTGGCCTTTTATTTCCATATACATGCAAAATATGATATTGAATTCTCCTTTACTCTTTTGTGTTGGTAGGATTAGATGAGTGATCATTTGGTCACTTATTTATTTCTTGCTTAGTTTGTAAAACAAATCGTATTCATTCTATGTTTATGGATGGATGCTTATAGGCTTTCATGTCTTTTGGTTAAAGACATATCAAGTTATTTTATTCATTGTAAATCCAAAGAAGGGAGCTGAGCCTTCATATCAAAACTTAGAAAGCACTTGCACATAGCCATTGCAAGTGACTCAACTATTAGTTCCAGATTTTGTCTTGTTATTTGGGCATATGTGAGTCATTTTGTGAACATTTGTAAAAGGGACAAATCTGTTTACTAACAAATTTTTGGTGACTCTGCTGGGGACCGAAAATGAAGATCAGTGTTGAATAATAGTTTCCTCAGTTTATATGTATATCTCCATGTGCAGGAGATTGGTGACTCTGATAAAGTGGTGACTCTGCTAATTCTTGATGCAAATCCAAAAGATTTGTAAAAATGGGAATAAGACCAAGCCCCAATATCCTGGAGATTCTTCGGATGAATGATAAGGTTCTACAAGATTTCTGGGAACATTATAAACAAAGTATTTCAAAGGCTGTGAAATTGAAAATAAGCCTTGAAGATGACCACACCTCTGCCTTGTTGTGGATGAGTTTGTGTCATAGATTTCATAAGCTCAAAGATTTGGAGGCATGCAAGAGAAAACTGTAGCTGCTCGAAAAAGAATTGGAGGTTGTGGAGGAAAAAGCTCTGGTGATTTCATCGAGTTATATCTCTTGCAACTACTCAGTTATGAGTGAACAAGAAATAAACTCGAGGGAAAAGCCTCCAAAGAAGCCTACTATTGATGAAATTAATTTGGAGAAAGATGAGATGCTCTAGTATCTTTGGAATGCCTTCAAAGGGAGCATTTGTGAAGCTGAAAGGGATAAGTTAAATCCCGCTGAAGATCGATGATCTACCATACTGCTAGAATGTGTGCATAAAAGATATAATAATCTCAAGAATTTTGATCTAGGAGTTCATATTGCTACAAAGATATCCAATGAAAACTATGAGATTAAAGAACCCTTGCTCTCCAATCTTTTGGTCTCCAAGGATCAACATTTTTCATCACCAATGGCACAATCATCAATGCCTTGGATTTCTGATCAGCAACAAGAGGGAAATCATAAACAAGTTAAACAAGAAGAGCCACATGTTCAAGAAAAATTTCTGGTAAATGTTGGTAAAGAGGTGAGCACTGCAGATTGTCAATCTTTATTTTCATTTGATAAAGATTTTAATCACACCCAAAAAGAGGAGGTTTTTCCTGCTAAATTTGATCCTATGATTCTTGAAAGTAATATCCAAGAATCATTGCCCTTAGCTATACATCATGATGATAGTTCATCTTATGACATGCAAAAAGAATCTTTGAATCTTGATGTTTCTTTTCTTCATCAAAATGAAAACATAATTGATATTGTAGCAGCTGAAAGGCAAATAGAGAAAGTTGATAATGAAATCAATTGGGGTAGTGTAAATGCCTTGTATTTACCTCTAAAGTTTAGCCAAGATTTTAAGATCAAGGATAACCCTCTGTTTGACTTTGTTGATCCTCAATTAGCTGATAAAGATTGGCCTCTTTTATATGATGGAGACAAGCTAAAAAAATGTGTTCTCAAAGGAGACAAAAGTAGGATCATATATGAACAAAATAGAGAAGAAAAATTTTTTGCTAATGATTCCTCTTTTGAAAATAAAATTTTGGTTGAGTCAGCATTTGAAGGGCATGATCGGACATAATTTATGGCTGAAAATTTTGTGATTTATAATATTGATGACATGGCTAGTATCGCTGATTTTTATGAGGAAAGGGCTAATCTAAATCATAACACCCAATCAGAATTTCTTATAGCAAAGAAGTCCCAACTGCTTGAGATGATTGAAGAAAGTGTGGGTAATGATTTCCCAAAGGTCGTGGAGGTGTATGATGAAGAGTGGTTGTTTGAATGCAAGCTCAAGTGCATGGCAATTTTTCACTCATCCAACATAAGATCCAATATCAGAATTGCTACCATATGCCAGAAGTATATGCTTGCATCATATGGTCATTATTTGTTGCTCCGTAAAGGATCCTACTTCTCACAGCCAGTCAATGGTTCACATGAGTAGCGAGAGGTACCTTTGGAGGTATGGGCTGCTAGCCCTATCTTTTTGTAAATAAAATTTTGGTTGTGCTAGTTTCTAGTTTGCTTAGTTTAGGGGCTTTGTTTTGGTTCCCTTGTTCTCTTCCACTCGCTCTGCAAGTAGCTGCATGTTCTCCATTTTTTCCTTGACTCTATCGCCCAATGGTTAGACACTGGCCTTTAACCAAAGATATCTTAATTCTTCATGCACCTTATAGCACACATCCCCAGTCAAAGCCAGTTGTTGGCTTGCTTCCAACACCCCAAGTTTTGAACTTTTAAAAATCAGCCTCGTGAGAAAAGTTCCTAAATTGTCTCAATATCTTACTTATTTTTATTGCTAATGATGCTTTGGTAAAGTGTAATTTATGCAAGGGCAACATTCAAGGATGTGTTGAACTTGAACTTAGAACCTCAAGGTTCAAAGTTCAAATTTTGAAATGTAGTTTGCAATGTTCAAGATTCAATATTCAAAAGGCAAAGTTCAAAATGTGCAAAGTCTATCAATTCAAAGTTCAAATATTCAAGGTCTGATTTCAGAGGGTGAGAATTTTAAAGTTCAAATTCATGCAAATCTCTGGCAATATGGTATATATGGGTACACTTGTCTCATGGTCAAGAGAAGCCTTTCACCATCATACATAGTAGTGAAATCAAGTGTTTGAACTGTCATATGTGACTGTCGAATGGAAAGTAAAGTTGAAACAGATAAGAGAATTGCTTAGTTCTGATTTGGGACACATGAATACCATGAAGAGGTTTTTTCTTCTTTTTCCAGCGGTCAGTTGGCTACAGGGGAAGGAGATATTTTCTTAAGATCTGTAATTGCAGCAGGGGATTAGAGGATAGTTTATATTTTTATTTTTGCAGAGCTGGTTTTTGTTTTATAAAGATATAATGATCAGTTGGTCATTGTATTAAGCATCTAAGGATAAACTAGATTTTGTGTGTCTAATCAGTTGGTTCTGATACATGATTTCTTGATTAAAATAAATCAGTAGGTGATTTTAGTTATTCTTAAATGCTATTTTGCTACGCTTTTTCTAGATTGTGTGTGCATCATAGGTCTATTGGCTTTTTATTTCCATATACATGCAAAATATGATATTGAATTCTCCTTTACTCTTCTTTGTTGGTAGGATTAGATGAGTGATCATTTGGTCACTTATGTATTTCTTGCTTGGTTTGTAAAACAAATCATATTCATTCTATGTTTATGGATGGGTACTTATAGGCCTTCATGTCTTCTGGTTAAAGACATATCAAGTTATTTTATTCATTGTAAATCCGAAGAAGGGAGCTGAGCCTTCATATCAAAACTTAGAGAACACTTGCACATAGCCATTGCAAGTGACTCAACTGTTAGTTCCAGATTTTGTCTTGTTATTTGGGCATCTGTGAGTCATTTTGTGAACATTTGTAAAAGGGACAAATCTATTTACTAACACAAGGGAAGGGTAATTCTTGAGTGAGGTCTCAAAGATTTCAATATTTGTGCATGGATTTGATGATATAGTGTATACATGAGAGGGTAAGTTGTAAGGCATCTTATCTGGGTTTTGGGTTATTTGAATGACAGTTTTTTGTAGATGTATGTTTATTGACTCTGATGCCCTAGGATTTGGCACTAGTCATTGCTTAGGTTGCACTGTTTCACAATCAATTTAAATAACAATTTAATTTAAAGTTTTACTGAGAGTTATATGTTTACATCTGTATCAAGCATACATATAATTATTGTGATATTTGAAGAATTGAATCTAATAGGTATACTAGCCTGTAGCTTAGAGCTCAAAGTGAACAAGGATTTAAATCCTTAATACCTTAGTGTTTATTACTGATAGATGCATTCGTTGGGACTACAAGAGTTAAGAATCATAGGCTTTCTAGTTAGTTTTGATCATCTGCAATTTTAGGTGCTAACAGTTTGAAGAGATCAAATTATTTCTTGGTTTGCAAATACAACAACTGAAGGAAGGCATCTATATCACACAGATAAAGTACATTAAAGAAGTCTTGAAGACATTCGGTATGGAAGACTCAAAACTTGTTGGTACACCTATGGTAACTAAATGCAATTTGACCAAGGATGATAAGTCAACAGAGGTAAATCAAACCTTATACAGATCTATGATTGGCAAGTTAATGTATGTTGTGCATAGTAGACCAAATATTGTACACACTGTTGGAATAGTGGCTAGATTTTATGCTAATCCTAAAGAGTCACACATGAATGTTGTGAAAAGAATCTTGAGATATCTAGAACACTAAAAACTATGGATTGTGGTATAAGAAATAAGGCAATTTTGAAATCAGAGTTTATACTGATGTTGATTGGGCTGGAAATATTGATGATAGAAAAAGCACTACTAGTGGATCATTCTTTTTAGGAGAAATATTAGTAACATGGATAAGAAAGAAACAAGGATGCATTTCTTAGTCCACTGTTGAAGCTGAATATGTAGCTGTTATTGCTAATTGTTCAAATATTGCATGGATAAAGCAATTGTTGGAAGGTATGAATGAAAAAATCACTGATCCAATGATAATCTATTGTGACCATCGAGTGCTATTAACATTTTGAAGAATCCAGTGATGCATGCAAAGACAAAGCACATATATATTAAATATCACTACTTAAGGGAACACGTTCAAGAAAAATAGGTCAAATTGGAATATGTGAAGTCACAAGAGAAACTTGTTGATATATTCACAAAACCTTTACCGAAGGATACATTTGAATACTTGAGAAGCAAACTAGGGGTCCATCCACTATCTAATAGTTAGGTGCTATGGAGTTGCATCAACCTATACTTTATCAGAAGATCTAATGATGTTGATGCATGATGTTCACACTTTGGGATTCCTAAGGTTGTAAAGAAGATGGAAGACAAGTTGAAACTAAATATATGTACATGCAAGGTACATGAATCTAAAAATAAATAACAGAGATCCTTATTTGGCTACTAAAGAGCTGATTATTTTTTGGCATTGTTGTTAAAGGGAGAGATGACCGTGAAATATTAGAGAGATGAAGAGATGAATATCAATGAGGAATGAAGCTAACTGAAAGGGAGAGTGTGTAGTGATTAAACATATTAAATGCGTAAGATAAGGGAGAGCATAAAGACTGAGTTGTAGAGACTTAAGATGTTTGGTATTCTATGGCATATTTCATATTGTGTTTGTGTTGCCATCAATGCCAAAGGGAGATATTGTTAGACTACAAATTATTAACTACTTCGAGAATAGAATGGAGAATGTGAAGATGATCACCGAGCTACTAAAGTATATATGAGACATTAGATCAGTTATTATATTGTCATTGATGTTAACTAGTTTTGAATGTACTTATCATGATAGTTGCAAACATCTTTAAAGAAGGTAATATTGGTGAAGGAATGAGATATTAACATGAAGATAAGATGTATGGGTAAGATATGATTATGGTATTCAAAGGGTAACTTATTGATGTGTCTATAAAAGTATGATAGTGATTTGATTGTATTACATGATTCTGTTAAGTATTGAAGATCAAGAATGTACAAGTTAGTGTGGTTGGTAAATGAAGAACTTAGTATACACCAAGTAGACATAGTGTACACCGAGTAGGTGTAGTGTATATCGAGTATAGTATTAACTGAGCATGAAGTAACTAACACATCACAACATTGACCGAGCAGGAGAAATAATGTGGAATATGTAATTTCTGACATGAGGTGATGAGCTGGACAAATCTGGAAGATTCTAAGGATAAAGATAATGTTTGTTATGAAGATCTATGACTAACAAAATTCAAGAAATATTGGATGATGAAGATTGAAATGTTTTTAAGGTACAAGTTCCAAGGAAGGTTAAAGATGTAAAATCAACGATGGAGATTAAGAGGCAAAATTTATGGCTGAGAAGAAAATGATTTATCATGTCTATATAAGGAGACAAGAAATTCAAAATGAGTTAATACATGTGAGGATAAGATTGTACATCTGAAGATGGTCAGACAAGTTGAAGTAAGAACCGAGTAATTATGCAGACTACACCGAGTGTTAGAAG
Source organism: Chamaecyparis obtusa (assembly GCA_027943335.1). Lineage (NCBI taxonomy): Eukaryota > Viridiplantae > Streptophyta > Pinopsida > Cupressales > Cupressaceae > Chamaecyparis > Chamaecyparis obtusa. The sequence goes on from BSBK01005636.1 coordinate 510,776, forward strand.
GAGATGACTGAGCAGAACAAAGTTGGAGGATAAAAAGATATTGAAGAGATTATGATGGCTAGAGGTATATTAATCTTAGCATAGATCTGAATATCTGAAAAGGAAGTTGCATTTGAATAAGGTCATATACTGTTGCATTATAACCATTTCTACAGACAAAATCTCTTAACCGAGTGGGACTTAACAGTCTTTATTTATTTCTTAATGACATTCAATGAATGTTGATTATTTTCTTGTTGACCCAAGTGAATGTATGGTCACAGAGAACTATTAGTGATAAATCCTCTAACAAGGTCACACCTTATAGTGTGTTTTGTAACCTTTAACAGGGTTGGCTCTTAATTAAGCTCACTTTAGAAGAGTAAAAATATTTCGGGTACTGATCCTAGGTGGTTTTTCCCATAACATGGTTTTCAAATTAAAAATTAAGTGTTAAATGTGTATGCATGTGATGTTTTTCTATTTTACTTTACACATTACAATAATTGGTTTGATCGATATATACCAGATGATTTATCTTACAGTCGGTTAATGAATAAAAAAGGAACATACAAGTTTTTACCGAGCTATTTAGTTTATTTATTGAAATGGTTTTATACATCTGAGAGTAAATTGGGACTATAGGATAATTGGACTTAACTGATTCACCCCCTCCCCCTCTCATTTATCTAACACCATTTAGTCTATGAAAGAGAGTTTAGTACTCAACAATCAATATGTAAAATATAATATATTATATTATTATCCAAAAATGTGTTGACCATGATCTTCTATATAAATATCATCAACATGTGATTATCCAAAAAGGTGTTGGTCATGATCCTCCATATAAATATCATCAACACCTGCAAATAAATGGAGCTAGTTATAAAATTAATTTCTAAATTAAAGACTTGGAATTGATAAAATTTGATTGTACACAATTTATTTACCATCTCCACTTTTCATTGTGTCACTTATTGTTATTGTTTGATTAAGATCAAGAGAAAATGGTAACATATGGTCTTGGTTGTTGTATTGATATTTTAAAACTGCAATAACATTCACATTTAACAAATCAACATATATGAAATTAATTTATATATTAAAGACTCAAAACTTAACTTATGTATTAAAGGAACAAAATTTATGAAAATGTGTTTCATTATTTTATTACCATTTGTAACTTGCATTTCATCCATTATTGTTGTCTTGGGTAAGATATCTTCTTGAATTTTTTGTCCACCATCTAACACTGCAATAATATTGTACATTTAATACATTGAATCATATAAAATTAATATACAAACTAAAGACTCAAAATTGATTGATTGTTTTTTGTAATTTCATTACCATTTCTAGTTTGGATTGTATTTTCATGACAAAAACTCACCCTGACTTGATCATTTTCATCAACCAATGGAGTAACATCATATGTAATTTAATAAAATTAATTTAGTTAGTTTTGAAAAAACATAATAATTGTTGGAGTTGATGAGAAAATAACTCACAACTCCCAAGAACACCTACATGCAAACATCTGTCACAGAAAGAGAGGGAATCAAACAACTATGGAGGCCTGAACGCATTGATCCATGAGAGAGGAGAAATCATTGATGTGCAAAAATAAGTTACAATAATGTATTATCAATTCTGTTATGAAAACAAATGAGATCAATCCTTATAAAGGAGATTTGAAACCCTCAAAGGGTGGAGAAACCTAGATTGTATTATAATAATTAATAAAATAATTAATTATTATATGCCTAAAGTTTAGCTTAAGTAATAAAGATATAATAAGTGACTTAATAATTAAATCAATATGATTTAATTAATAAGAAAAATAAATTATTACTCTAACACCCCCTTTAAGATAAACTTAGGGAGTAGCTAAAAACCTAGAACTACTACTGAAAGCAAATGGGTCCCAGTAACAAAGGCCTGATTAGGTACCCAAGTACAAAAGAGAGTCTCTATAAAGTAGATAAATAGAGAAAACCACATCAGAAAAACTCTACTCCAAAAAAAGACAAAGACTAATCTAAAGGACTGAAGAAGCCTCCAAAACTAGGAATGTTCCAAAAAATAGGAACAAGGATGAACATGTAGAACGTCACTGAAGCAAGAAGCTGCAAACTCTATCAAGAAGTAACTATTGATCTGAAGATCCTCCACTAAAATAGAACATGATCAGGTAGAGAAGACTGAAATCTGCATGAATGTCATCAAAAGACACTACTCGAATCAGGAGGCAAACAAGGAAAACAACTGAACTCAGAGATACAAAAGACTGTAATCTACATGAGTTCCATCAAAAACACTGCTTGAATAAGGAGGTAAACACCTAAAATCAAAGATACATATGGCATAAAAATACCAAAGTCTAAAGAGCTGATCAATCAAATTTGGAAGAGTCCCTCCAAAAATAGGAAAGAATAGAGTGTCCATATGGTAAATGATCCATCTCATTGAAATGAATAGGTACCTAGCCACTGCATCTGCCTAGTACATAGGAACAAATACTAAATACATAGCTCACACTATCAAATCAAGGAAGTAGAAGAATTGACAATATAAACCCCCCGTAATGCTAACAAGGGAGTAATGATAGGTACACTGAAAAGAATGTCCAATATGAATTGGATGATGAAAAATAACAAGGAACATCGAAGGTGCAGAGAGAGTACAAACATTAATAGAGATACTCGAGGCTAATGTCATTGGAGGAATGCTCACGTGACAAAGGTAGATGGAAAACAAAGGCAAAACATCAAACGCCCCATGGCACTTTATAATTGAGTGCAAGTACAAAGAGCATGAACATGTGCAAGATCCCATACATGCAATAGAATGACACTTTATCTCAGCGTATGTGCATATAATAATGCTACAAAATGATGTATACATTGCTCAAAGAAGAGTGAAAGGCTGTTGAAACAAAAGAACAACCAAAGAAAAGCCATCCCCTACAGGGAAGAGATGTCAGGACCTGAAATATCCAAGATATTAATTAGAGTGCAGAAATGCAAAAAACTAAATAAAATATACTTGGAGCAGAATCTGGAAAAATGACTCATAACAATGGAAAGATCGTTGAACAAGCTTTCCAATGATAGCTTGTTTGCAAAAAATAGAGTCCGGATGGGAAAGTTACGCCCCCAGGAAGGCAAAAAAGAAGCTCTGCCTTTGAACTCCTGGTATGAAAAATAGAGGAAAAAACTCTGAAATCCAAAATTCTATGAAATCCACCTTTGAACAAAGCTTTCCAACAGTATCTTGTTTGCCCGATTTTGACATTGTATACTCAAGTTATGAGCAAAAAACCACAAGCAGCTTCAGAGGGCCCAAAAAGGTGTCTGAAGTGTGTGATGAAGTGTTGACATCATCACTTCACGGGGCTATATTTGATGGCTAAATGGTCGTTGTGGCAAAAAACCAATAGGCCCCTAGTCATCTGGGTGACTAGAGGGCTGGAAGGCTGAGGGTTGGCACTGGGGGCTAGTCCCCATGTGATCACAGGCTAGTGGATTTTGGGGTTGGCATTGAAGGTTATCTCCCATCTAGCGGTTAACCCCGATAGTTAGGCTAGTCACCACGGCAGTGACTGCACGATCACCGGTGACCATGGCAATCACTTGCGGTGACCCCAATGTGGGCTACTAGCGATGACCATGGGCCGCTGAGCAGACACCGCAGGCCACCGCTGGTGCCTGGGTGGAGCCCAGGTGGCGTGCCCTGCATTGATTTTTTTTTTGAATACGCACCTCGGGATGCTTGTCAGGGTCATACGACCCAGGTACACAAACTTTTTTTTGCTCTCCCTGCAACGTTGTCCAAATCAAACAAATTTTATATCAAAATAGGGGTTCTTGGATGCTCGGAGCTAAACAATGAGGTTTGTTTAAGCCCAAAGTGGTCCAAAAAAAAGTGATATCTTCAAGATATGTGCTAGGGTCGAACGACCCCGATGTAAATTTTTTTTTTCCATAGAATGCAACTTTGTCCAAATTGGACAAATTTATAAGGAAATAGGGGTTCTTGGGATATATGAACGCAACAGTGAGGTCCATTTGAGCCCAAAGTGACTAGAAAAAGAGGTCCCCCATATCTGACAAAAAAACCTTTGAAAACGTAGATCTGACGAACAAGACCGAATCTCTTAGGAAGAGAATAGGAGCACGAAGCTTTGAAGCTTTGATGCCATGTTGGAGTTGATGAGAAAACAACCCATAGGTCCCAATAACACCTGCATGCAAACACCTGTCACAGAAAGAGAGAGAAGAAAACAACTATGGAGGCTTGAATGCATTGATCCGCGAGAGAGGAGAAATCATTGATGTGCAAAAAAAAAAGTTGCAACAATGTATTATCAATTTTGTTATGAAAATAAAGGAGATCAATCCTTATAAATGAGATCTGAAACCCTAAAAGGGTGGAGAAACCTAGGTTGCATTATAATAATTAATAAAATAATTAATTATTATATGTCTAAAGCTTAGCTTAAGTAATGAAGAGATAATAAGTGACTTAATAATTAAATCAATATGATTTAATTAATAATAAAAATAACTTATTACTTTAACAATAATCATTAAAAATAATTATCATATGTAACTTGTCTTTCACCTATGACCATTTGGTTTAGATCAATGGAGAAAGGTAATCAACGTCATCAAGTACTTTCTTGATCATTCAGACCTACAAAATGATAGATGTTTATCATATATATATATATATATATATATATATATATATATATATATATATATATATATATATATATATATATATATATATATATATATATATATATATATATATATATATATATATATATATATATATATATATATATATATATATATATATATAAAGTACTAAAATACTTTTGAATAAATGTACTTACCTTTCTGCATGATAACATCTCTTTCATGTTGTATTGTTATGCATGATCGATTAATGACCTTCTTTTTCTTTTGCTTTCTTCATCCTATAGAGGGGAATTGAAAATTTTCATGTTCCTTAGCTCTTTCATTTGAGTTTTGAGATATGTCATTACTCTTTTGATGAGTAAAATGATGTTTATGCATTTTACTTGGACTAAACCACGGTGATGTTTGTTTCATAGGCATGTTCTCTGAGCTAGGGATTGATTTGAATTTGGAAGATGAAGAAAAAGTTGCATGGATGTCTTTTTTAAATCTCTCAACACACTGACTAAACATGTTTTTTTCATCTTCTTTAGTTGGTAAATTTTGAAGCAATGAAGTTATGTAGTAAGCTGAATTTTGAAATTTATCATTTGAAATATTCAATGATTTCCAACCATCTGTAATAGAAATAACAATGATTAAGTTAAAAAGTATCTAAAACATTCTAATGCTTTATTATAAAATTATGGTTTTGAAAATTACCAGTACTTTGAGATTCACCAATGACAACCCCAAGCACATCTTGATCTTTTGAAGGTATGCAACCATCTATAATTGAAATAATAATTAGTTAATTTTTAGAACCATAATATTATATAACACTTAATTGTAAAAATATTAACATTACCAATGGTATCATTTTCATGACAAGATCTCCCTCTAACTTCATCATTTTCATCAACCAGTGGAGTAACATTATCTACAATTTAATAAAATTAATTTAGTTAGTTTTGAAAAAACACATAATAATCATTAAAAATAATTATTAAACTTAAATCACAAATGAAACTTACCACCAATTTGTTTTTGCTGGTTTATTTTATTTCTCTTTAGAAGATCTAAAATTTTCAACACATGTTTGCACATATTTGCTCTTTTTGCCCACTGAGTATCACATACATGTAAATTTGGTCCAAATTTCCTAATGAGGTACCATTTTGTTGGATCAGTTTGGCTTCTTATCTTATATGTATCAAGAAGAAGATCATGGGGATAACAATTTGTATCAACTATTGCTTTTGATCTCTCTAAAGCAGTTATGTAATATCTCTCCTTTTTGAAGTTAGTCAAGAATCCAGATAAATGTATATATCTTTTATTTTTATAGTATGGCTCCACCCTATGGAGAAGTGTATGAATTAGCCAATCCATTCTCCTTGTGCATTTCTTAGAACAATCACTTAAATAGTGACTCTTAGTTAGAAAATGGTATGACTCTATAGCTACATTAGTTTCTTGGTTTGCATGAGAGAAACTTCGAAAAAAAATTACCCACATCTCTATACAAAAAACATATGATGTCTGAGCTTACACTATAAACAAGTTAAAAGATGTAAATGCATGTAAACCATAATGGATATTTTGATGAACTTAACAATGCGTCTCTTATTATGACACCAAGTTTTCTGAAAATACTCAATAAATTTCTTCTCTTCTTTAAACTCATCTATATTATTTTTTATCAAATGGGTAACGATGTCTACATTGTCACTCATTGCATACATTATTCTACCAAATCTATTGAATATTTTTGTTCCAATATTCCTATTACTCACAAACCTGGATTATAAAAATTATATTAGGCTACGATGTTTAAGCATGTGATTTTTCCTACACTTCAATTGAATTTTAACTTACATGTATACATTCTTTAACCATGCTCTATGTGCATGCCAAATACATAGAAGTACTCGACAATCAAAGGTTGATCTACAAGTTACATTATAAAATTCGGTAAATAATAATTGCATTATAACATAATTGATTGTTAAATGAAAAATTAATTCTTGTCAGAAATTAGGAAACATATATTTTTGTAAATGAAATATTAAATAATTACACTTTTATAAATATAAAGTAAGGTTGATAAAACCTGATTGCTTCAATCTCAGCACTAGCATCATCCGTAATGAATGCATTGACATGCCAATCTTCTTTATATTCTTTCCCTCTTTTGTAAACCTTTGTTACCCATTCATTTATATCCTCAATTTCATTTCTTGAGGATATGGCCCATGCAACAGGTACACCAACTTCTTGTTCATCAAATACAAGCAATGTATATAACTCATACTGAACATGAATAAATCAATGATACATAATTATTTTTGGATAAATTAGACTAAAAATTGAATTAAGATCCATAAATAAAATTAACATTGTTCTACTCACACCATATTTATTTGTTGAGAATGTAGAATCCATTGAAATGATTGAGTTATGTGAATGTTTCACCATCATCTCTCACATCCATGGTGTCTGGATGCCTATGATAAATGGAATATTTTCCACATTGTTTGGTGTTTTATAGTAGAAGAAGTTATCTTTATCCTCCACATGCCACAAACATACACCTTTTGCATCATCTTCATTTTTTTGTGAACTTAGGGAACACAATCTTTTCCATGCATTCAACACATCCTCTCTCAATAAGCATGTGTCCCTCTTATTCATCAACTTTGTCAAACCATAATTTAGGTAATGTTGTTCACATATTGTGTCTATCCCCACACCCATCAGTAATAAGGATTCTATATGATTTACACTCATTCGACAACCTTGGTGCAACACTACTCCTTGGATCACCATAAGGGTCATCCTTTCCATGACAAAATTCACCACTAGCATCTTGATGGATATGTTCATTATATGTAATAATAACATCTTGTCTACCATACATAACCCTAACATGAAAACGTGCTTGACAACCCCTTTTTTGAATAAACCTTTGTTGACAGACTACAGCTGATTGACTAATGTGAAGATGATCAACGAGCTACAAAGGTATATGTAAGACATTAAATCAATTATTATATTGTCATTGATGTCAACTAGTTTTGATTGTACTTATCATGATAGTTGCAAACATCTGAAGAAGGTAATAATGGTGAAGAAATGATATATTAATGTGAAGATGAGATGTATGAGCAAGATATGAGTATGGTATTCATTGGGTAACTTATTGATGAGTATATGACATTATGTTAGTGATTTGATTGTATTACATGATTCTATTAAGAATTGAAGATCAAGAATGTACAAGTTTATGTGGTTGGTAAATGGAGAACTTAGTATACACCGAGTTGAAACAATGTACACCGAGTAAGTGTAGTGTATACCGAGTACAATATTAACTGAGTTACAAGTCATTGATACATCATGGTATTGATCGAGTGAAATAAATAACATGGAACATGTGATTGTCGACTAAAGATGATGAGCTAGACAAATGTGGATGATTCCAAGGTTAAAGATAAAGTTTTTTATGAAGATCTACGGCTAAAAAAAATCAAGAAAGATCAAATGATGAAGAATGAAACATGTTTAAGGTTTCAAGGAAGGTTGAAGTGTCAAAATCAATAAAGGAGATTAAGAGGAAAAATCTATGGCTGAGAAGAAAATGGTTTATCATGTCTATTTAAGGAGACAAGAGATTCAAAATGAGGATGCATGTGAGAAGAAGATTGCATTCATGCAAAGTTGGTTAGAAAGGTTGAAGTGAGAACTGAGCAATTCTACAGACTACATCTAGTGTTAGAGAAAGGAATTAACCGAGCAGGACAGAGTTGGAGGATAGAAAAGGAATTGAAGAGATTATGATGGCCAGATGTATTTTGAGCTTAACATAGATATGAAAATCTGCAAAGGAAGTTGTATTTGAGTCAGATCATTTACTGTTGCATTCTAACCATTGCTACAGATAAATCTCTTAACCGATTAGGACTTAACAATCTTTATTTATTTCATTATGACATTAAATGAATGTTGATTGTTTTCTTGTTGACCCCAAGTGAATGTATGGTCACAGAGAATTGCTAGTGATAAATCATCTAACAAGGTCACACCTTATAGTGTGTTTTATAACCTTTAATAGGGTTGGCTCTTAATCAAGCTCACTTTAGAAGAGTGAAATTATTTCGAGTACAGGTCCCAGGTGGTTTTTCCCCTAACAAGGTTTCCACGTTGAAAATAAAGTGTCATATGTATATGAATGTGATGATTTTATATGTTTCTTTACACATTACAATTACTGGTTTGATTGGTATATACTAGCTAATTTTACTAGTATTCAGTTAATGAATAGAAAGGCACATACAAGTTTTTACCAAGCTATTTAAAGTTTATGTTGGATTTATTTTATACATTTGAGAGTGTTTAGGACTGTAGCATAATTGGAATTAACTGATTCACTACCCTCTCAGTTATCTAACAATTGGTATCAAAGCAAGAGTGCTTGAAGGAAGAAGTTTGAAGGACTTAAGTTAAATATCACAAGATGTATAAGAGAGCGGTGCCCAAGTTGAACAAAGATAATTTCTCAATATGGCAAAGCAAGATGAAGTTGTATTTATCAAGGATTGGAGATTATTCACTTTACTACTTGGAAAATGAGTTTATAACTCCCACTGGTCCTTTGACTATTACACAGATGAAAGAAAGACAAGAACACAATGATATGATGATTGAGATTGTTTCATCTCTATCAAATGTTAAATTTGAAGATATCAAGACCTATACAACTTTAAAAAAGATGTGGGATAAGCTTACACTAGTTCATGGAGGAGATGTGAATGTGATCAAGGTAAAGGTAGATAGCCTAAGAGGAAAGTTTGATGACATGAAGATGAAAGAAGGTGAAAACATCACTCAGTATAACAATTGAATCAAGGAAGCGGTGAATGTTATCCAAGGAGTAGGTGGAAATATTGAAGAAGACACTATGGTAAGTACAATTCTAAGAACACTATTACCTACCTATGCTATTAGAGTATCAAAAATACATGAAATGAGAGTAGTTCCCAGAAGTGATATTTCTCTTGATAGTCTAATCAGTAGATTGACTGCATTTGAGCTTAATAATTATGATAACAATATTTTACCTATGGTAGAATCTACATTTATATCATCTCTTAATATTGGAAGATCAAGCAGTAGACATAAGATAAGAAATGAAAGTGAAAGTGAAGCTGAGGAAGATGAACTTGAAGAATTAATGGCTAGAAGGTTACCAAAGGGAAAATGAATACATAGAGGAAAGCTACCCTTGGTATGTTTTAAATGTAAAGAGGTTGGTCATATTATTGCAAGATCTCATGACAAGAAAGATGATGAAAGATCAAATGAAAAAAAATGACATAAGAGACTACTGAGATTACAAAAGTAACTGACAAAGAGGTAACAAAGACAATCGAGATTGCAAAGATAAAGGCAAGAAGACATGCTACCTAGTTGAAGATGAAGATGATGACACCGAGACTGAAACTGATGAAGACATATAAGTGGTATTTGTTGCATTGAAGGAAGATTCTGAAGAAGAAGAAATGAATGTTGAAAAAGATCTTATTTCTAAAGTTAGCAAGAATGATACTTGAATTATTGATAGTCGTTGCACACAACATATGACTGGTGATGAAGAAAAAATTAAATATCTTGAACATTATAATGGTGGATCTGTGAAAATGGGAAATGATACACCTTGTCAAGTGAAAGGTAAAAGAACTATAATGTTGAATAATAAGATCAGATGTGAAAATGCATATTGGGTGAAAGGACTTAACTATAATTTGTTGAGTGTAGCACAACTGAATAACACTGGTCACTGAGTTTATTTTGAGAAAAGAAAGGTGAAAATCTATGATGAGGCTAGAAAACTAATTGGTACTGGTGAACAATCAAAAGGTAACTTATTCTATCTAGACAATGTTTAAAATTCTTGTTTATTGGAAAAAAATAAAGATGTCTAGTTATGGCGCAAGAGGTTATGTCATGTGAACTTTGACAACATGGTTAAGATCAGTAAGGAAAGTAAAGTTAGAGGTTTACAGAGTATATCTAAACCTGACTATGTAATGTGCAAACAATGTCAAAAGAGTAATATGTCAAAGTCTAGTTTCAAGAGAAAACATTGTTCATCCAATGCCATTCTTGAATTAGTTCACAGTGACTTATGTGGTCCAACGAGAACTCAAAGTTATTAGGGAGATAGATATTTTATCTTATTTGTTGATGATTTCTCTAGGATGATGACTGTCATGTTCTTAAAAGAAAAATTAGAAGCTTTCAAAATGTTTAAATGGTACAAAGCAAAAGTGGAAAAAGAATGTGGTAAGAAACTGAAATGCTTGAGGTCAGATAGAGGTGGTGAATTCATTTATCATGAGTTTACTAATTTTTGTAATGAGTATGGAATTAAGAGACGGGTATCTGCATCGAGGACATCCCAACAGAATAAGATTGTTGAAAGGAGGAATAAATCAATTGTTGATTGTGCTAGAACATTGATGATTGAAAAAGATGTTGCACAAATTTACTGGATAGAAGCTGTTAGTACTGCCATTTACACACTGAACCAAGTTCAACTAAAGAAAGAATCAAACAGGAAACCTTGTGAGCTATGGTATGGTTACACACCTAATGTGAGTTATTTCAAAATATTTGGAAGTAGATGTTACATTCTGAAAGATGATAGAAATGTAAAAAATGATTCAAAAGGTGATGAGGGGATATTTCTAGGATATTCTACTAGAAGTAAGGCCTATAAATGTTTGCATAAGGCTACTAACGAGATGATTGAAAGTGCAAATGTGAAAGTTGATGAGTTTGCAGAAGAGAATGATGAAGAAAGAAAGAAAGAACCGAAATACTATGGTAGATTTGTTTATATTGAAAATCATGAAACTCTATCTGAGCAACAGTTTAGAGTCACCGGGCAGCAGAATAATGCTACCGAGCAACAATCTATATAGATGATGCAGCCAAAATTCCTTTAACAAGTAACATAAACATTAGAGAGAAATTTTTTTTCTTTCATAACTTTAATATTTCTTTATTATCCTTCCACCTACTCCATTGCTATAATGAGAGAAAACACTAATTTAAGTAAAAATTGAAATTACCTTTTTTGGCAGTTTTATTCATAAAACTATTTTTTACCATTTGTTGTCATTTTTAAAACAACTCGAAAAAGATGAATTTTTCCACAAAGCTTCCTAAAACTAAGATAAGATGAACTGCCAACTAACCTTCAAAATTGAAAATAAGAATTTGAAGTTGTTAAAAAAAATAACTTTTCTTAAAAACTTAAAAAACACTAAAATCTTAAAAAACCACTAAAAGCTCTTGCATCATTCTCCTTTGGTTGAAAAGAATGTTGCTCCTGCAAGTTTTTTTTTAGTGCATACTTCTTTTTTTGGATCTAATCCTTCCCATTCTAACAAATATCTATTTTATTGACTTGGAGAAAAGAAAATTGAAGTCCTCTTGAGTGCAAGTCTGCTCCTTCTTAAAGGTCTTACAATTCTTTAGAAATTTGTCATTCATCTTTGCAACTATCCCTAGATCCTTCTTCCCCTTCTTTTTCTTAACCCATCTCATATTTAGCCCTAGCTCAGCTTTTTAGATTCTAAAATTCTATTTCTTGTGCATATACTTCAATAGCATCATTATTTATGTCTTCATCATATAATATAACATCATATTCTCCATTACCACAATTTGCATAATACCCTTGCAAATATGCATATACCTCGTTAATAAATAAATCTACAACATTTTCATTAGCAACCTTATTATCAATAGACGTTTCCACTTGCTCAGTTTGAACATCATATTCAAATAATTGAAAATGATAGGGAGATTCTTCCACAACTATGTGTACCTTATCTTCTTCAATGCTTAATGTCAAAACAACCATAGGTATACTCACCATTTCATTTTCTACCTCTTCCTCTATTTTTTCTATCCTTTCTTTCATTTTCCTCTTTTGAATAATCTTTCTAATGAGCCATGTGATCTTCTTCTTAACTGGTGGGTGCCATTTTTGCATCTCTAAGGAAAATCTTGTCACAAATTCTTTTAAGGCTCGATCCAACCTTTGTACCTCCTGCTTAAAATGTTCTAAACTTGCCTTGTCATCTTCCTTCTTCACACTTGTGTCTTTCCTCTTCTATTATTTTTATTATTTCTTCTTTAATGAGCTCTCACTCTGCAAGCACCTCTTCAACAAATCCATCTCTTTAAGAAAGTCCCTTTAACCTTGCTTCCACTTTATCTTTGCCTTACCTAGGTCTTTTCTCTTCTCTACCTAGTCTTTTGGCAACGAGGTTCTCTCGTCAACCTGCACAAACACAAACACACAAACACCAAACTATCTTTCCTAGACCTTCTGGGATTTGATACCAGATGATGCAGCCAAAATTCCTTTAACAATTAACATAAACATTAGAGAGAAAAAAATAATATTTTTAGAATTTCAATTTTCTTTATTATTCTTCCAACAAATCCACTTCTACAATGAGAGAAAACACTAATTTAAGTAAAATCTAAAATTACCTTTTTTGACAGTTTTATTCATAAAATTATTTTTTGCCATTTTTAGTTATTTTTAAAACAACTCGAAAAAAGCTTAATTTTTTGTGAAGCTTCCTAAAACTAAGATAAGATGAACTACCAACTAACCTTCAAAATTGGAAATAAGATTTCAAAGTTATTAAAAAAATAACTTTTCTAAAAAACTTAAAAAATACTAAAATCTTAAAAAAGCACTAAAAGCTCCTACATCAACAAACCGAGCAACAACAAATAGTTACTGAAGAAAATAATGATCATGCACTGAGTGGAGAACACATTGAAGAACAAAGATCTGAACATGTACTTGCAAAGCATGTGAGAAGACACCATCCACAAGATCATATAATTGGAGATAAACAAGCGGGAATGATGACTATAAGTAAGTTAAGAAACAATAGATGTTTAGTTTGTAAATTTGAGCCTCAAATTGTTAGAGATGCATTGGAAAATGATGAATGGATCAAGGCAATGAATGAAGAAATTAAGAAAATACAGAAAAATAAGACATGGACATTGGTATCAAGACCTAAAGACAAAAATGTGATTGGCACAAAATGCATATTCAGAAACAAATTGAATGATAATGGAGATGTAACAAAGAAAAAAGAAAAAATAGTTTGCAAAGGTTATGCACAAGAAGGAATTGACTATGGAGAAACTTTTGCGCCCATTGCTAGAATTGAAGGAGTAATAATACTACTTGCATATGCTACTTACAAAGGATTTAAGGTATATCAGATGGATGTGAAATCTGCATTTTTGAATGGGATACTTGAAGAAGAGGTATACATTGAACAACCTAAAGGTTTTTTTGATCCTAATCAAAAGAACATGGTATGTAAGTTGCACAAGGCATTATATGGACTAAAGCAAGCACCAAAAGCATGGTATGAAAGACTACATTCTTATCTCATAAAAATTGGATTTGTTATCTAATAAGTGACAACAACAATTTGTATTTGAAATGTGAAACTGATGATAAGATTCCTATTGTTGAAATTTTTGCTGATGATATAATATTTGGAGGTCATGATAACCTATGTAAGTCTTTTCCTGATGTAATGAGAAAATAATTTGAAATGTTGATGTTTGGAGAGATCAAATTCTTTCTTGGTTTGCAAATACAACAACTAAATGAAGGCATCTATATCACACAAGCAAAGTACATCAAAGAATTCTTGAAGACATTTGATATGGAAGATTCAAAACCAGTCAGTACACCTATGGTAACCAGATGCAAGCTAACCAAGAATGAAAAGTCAACATAGGTAAATCAAACCTTATATAGATCAATGATTAGAAAGTTGATGTATGCATTGCATAGTAGACCATATATTGCACATGTTTTTAGAATTATGGCTAGATTTTATGCTAATCCTAAAGATTCACACAATTGCTGTGAAAATAATTTTGAGATGTACTTGAAGAACACTGGAAATTATGGATTGTGGTATAAGAAAGAAGACAATTTTGAACTAAGAGTTTACACTGATGCTGATTGGGATGGAAACATCGATGATAGAAAAAACACTATTGGTGGAGCATTTTTTCTTAGGAGAAAGATTGGTAACATGGATAAGTAAGAAACATAGATGCATTTCTTAGTCCACTGCTGAAGCAGAATATGTTGTTGTTGCTTCTAATTGTTCAAATATTACATTAATAAAGCAATTATTGGAAGGTATGAATGAAGAGATCACTGATCTAGTGATAATCTATTGTGACAATACAAGCACTATTAATATTTCAAGGAATCTAGTGATGCATGCAAAGACAAAGCACATATCTATTAAGTATAACTACTTGAGGGAGAAAGTTCAAGAAAAACAAGTCAGATTGGAATATGTGAAATCACAAGAGAAACTTGCTAATATATTCACCAAACCCTTACCGAAGGATACATTTGAATACTTGAGAGGTAGACTAGGGGTCCATCCCCTATCTCACAGTCACTAAGGTGATATGAGGTTGCATCAACATGTACTTTATCATAAGATCTAATGATGTTGATACATGATGTTCACACTTTGGGATTCCTGAGGTTGTGAAGAAGAAAAATATGATGGAAGACAAACTAAAACTACATATGTGTACATGTCAGGTACATGAATCTAAACTAAACAACAAAGATACTAATTTGGCTACTGAAGAGCTAATTACTTTTGGTATTATTGTCAAAGGGAGAGAGATGATCATAAAATATTCAATAAAGATCTATAGGGAGATAGATGATCATGAAGCTAACCGAAAGGGAGAACCAAAAAGGAGAGTCTATTCAATTGATGTTGTGTAGTGATTAAACATATTAAATGCATTACTGAGTCACAACATATAGACAAAGTTGTAGACACTGTATTTGGTATTCTATGGCATATTTTATATTGTGTTTGTGTTACCATAAATGCCAAAGGGAGACATTGACAAACTAAAAATGATTGACTAATGTGAAGATGATCACCGAGCTACAAAGGTATATGCGAGACATTAAATCAGTTATTATATTGTCATTGATGTCAACTAGTTTTGAGTGTACTTATCATGATAGTTGTAAACATTTGAAGAATGTAATAATGGAAAAGGAATGAAATATTAACATGAAGATGAGATGTATGAGAAAGATATGAGTATGGTATTCATTGGATAACTTATTGATGAGTCTATGACATTATGTTAGTGATTTGATTGTATTACATGATTCTGTTAAGAATTGAAGATCAAGAATGTACAAGTTTATGTGGTCAATAAATGAAGAACTTAGTATAAAATGAGTTGAAACAATGTACATCAAGCAAGTGTATTGTATACCAAGTACATTATTAACCGAGTTACAAGTCACTGATACATCACAATATTGACCGAGTGGAAGAAATAATATGGAACATGTGATTGTCGACTAAAGATGATGAGCTAGACAAATGTGGATGGATAAAGTTTGTTATGAAGATCTACAACTGAAAAAATTCAAGGAAGATCAGATGATGAAGAATGAAATGTGTTTAAGGCACAAGTTCTGAGGAAGGTTGAAGCATCAAAATCAACAAAGGAGATTTAGAGGGAAAATCTATGGCTAAGAAGAAAATGGTTTATAATGTCTATTTAAGGAGATGAGAGATTCAAAATGAGGATGTGCGTGAGAAGAAGCTTGCATTCATGTGAAGCTGATCAGATAGATTGAAGTGAGAATCAAGCAATTCTGCAGACTACACCAATCGTCAGAGAAAGGAATTAACTGAGAAGGATAGAGTTGTAGGATAGAAAAGGAATTAAAGAGATTATGATGAACATAGGTATTTTGAGCTTAGCACAGATATGAAAATCTGCAAAGGAAGTTGTATTTGAATCAAATCATTTACTGTTGCATTCTAACCATTGCTACAGATTAATATCTTAACCGAGTGGGACTTAACAATCTTTATTTATTTCATTATGAAATTCAATTAATGTTGATTGTTTTCTTGTTGACCCCAAGTGAATGCATGGTCACAGAGAACTATTAGTGATAAATCCTCTAACAAGGTCACACTTTACAATGTATTTTGTAACCTTTAACAGGGTTGGCTCTTAACAGAGCTTACTTCAGAAGAGTGAAATTATTTCGGGTACTGGTCCCAGGTGGCTTTTCCCCTAACAAGGTTTCCACGTTAAAAATCAAGTGTTATATGTGTATGGATGTGATGATTTTTTATTTTACTTTACACATTACAATTACTGGTTTGATCGGTATATACTAGTTAATTTTACTGGCATTCAGTTAATGAACAGAAAGGCACAAACAAGTTTTTACCGAGCTATTTAAAGTTTATGTTGGATTTATTTTATACATCTGAGAGTGTTTGGGACTATAGGATAATTGGACTTAACTGATTCATCCCCCCTCTCAGTTATCTAACACTTTGTATCCTTTTCTTTTTTACATTCTTGTTTTCATGTGCATTTCTATCATCTCGAGGCCCAAAAAAACAATGATAAGTATTTATACATGTACAAAAATATATATTAATCGATATAATAAATAAATAAATAAAGGTGACATGTTTAATTAATTTATTAAATCTATAAAAACCTTGAATACATCTTTGTGGCATGGTCAAAAGGTTCTGTCAAATTATACTCCATGTATTTTTTGCGTATAAAAGTTGTTTCTATGTCATCTAATAAACCTTCTCCTTTCACAAAGTGAGAGATTGTCTGTCAAGAGGGATATAAACACAAAAGTATATCTTTCAAGTATTATCATCTCCAATAGGTGTCCATTCAAGTTCATAACTTGAGAAAAGATTTCCTTGATTGGTTTTGTCTTGCACGTTTGGATTGATAAGTGGTTCCCATTTATTCTTTCTACCCAACCTGAATAATATCAATATTGTTAGAGGGCCTCTATTTTTTTGAAATGTATAGGAAAAGTTATATAGTGATGTCATTGTATCTATATATTAATATCCTCAACAAAATAATTTACTAATATCAAAATCATACATACTTAAAAAGTTAACTAAATGTTGAATTCTTCATAGAATTTTGAAGTTCTTGAAGCTAATATGATCAATAAAATAGAATGACATATGCTATGATGGTATCCTAAACATAGGAGATAAATATTTATGAAAAAATGACAAGACAAAGTGATACTATGGTGGTGTAAATCTAGGAAATAAATGTTTATAAAGGTGTTAACCTAGCTTGTAGATAGAAGAATATTTTTTATTAATAAAATAGAATGGATATCCCATGGTGAAATTTTTGTTTGATATTATTGTAAGTGGATGTAACTATTTTATCCCATTTTGGTTGAATTTTTTGGTCTAATATTTGTCCATTAAAAATAAAAGATGGTGTTTGATTAAATGTGTTGGTATAATAGGATTCTTTTGTGGGCTATGATGATGGTAAGATACAAGGTACTATTATGGATGTCAGTGGTGGAGTTGAACCTAATATATTGTTAGAATCAATGTGGTGTTATTACTCTATGTATGCAATGAGGAATGTTTGGACAAGAAAATATTATGACATGAATAGAGACATAATGGCGCAAGATTGGGATAAAGTTTATATATTGTATGATAGGGATATATTTATAAAGATGGAAGTGATTGTCTAACATAATACAAGATAGTCTATGTATAATAATGGATGTGTATGCGGATGTTATGATGGTGTAATTAATTATCCAACCTAACAAATATATGTCTAGATGAAGATATTATATCACAATGAATAATATGATGGTATCCTAAACATAAGAGATAAATGTTTATAAAGAAATGGCAAAACAAAAGGATGATGACAATTTGGATGATGATCAAACCTAGAATAATAATGTTTATGATGATTTGATCAAGGTAGGTATGAATCTATAGGAAATGTAAACCTATCTTGAGTTAAGTAAAAGCTAAGACTTATTGTATAATAGATGTATATGAAGATGTTATGATCATGTAAGTGAATCTATAACCTAGGACATGGATGTGTTTGAATATGTTATGTGACTCCTAGTATGGGCCCACTAAATGTTTAATTCTTGATTAAATTTTGAACTTTTTAAAGTTAATACCTTTGTCAAGTATACTAAAAAAATTAACTAAATGATTGAATTCTTAATAAAATTTTAGTTCAAAAAATACATATAAAAATGAGAATTAGTACGCAAAAGTGAGTGTAATTTAATGTTTCAATAATAAAATACTCAAAGAACAAACACATTTTTCTAGTTGACTAAAAATTTAAATGATATTTAGATAAAATAATTAATATTTAAATATTAAATTATAATATTGTTAATAATATTAAACTATCTATTGTGTGCTAAAATGTTGACACACTTCTATGAGTCATTAAATCCAAAATTGCTCAAGAATGAGGTCTCAAATGGTGACTCGTAGCTCTCTATTCATGGAGTGTAAGGGTTTATAATGGAGACCCTCAGATTAGACCTAGTTTGTGCCCATGCAAGTACACCATAAAATGAGAGATTCAAAAAGGAAAAGCAAGAATGCTAGTCTCCATGATCATCAAATATGCATGCAGATGAAAATGAAAGCTATTTTATATGATAACAATGCACACAAGAAAACTAATCTATGAAAGGAAATGCTTATGCAAGATTATTCTATGAAATGAAATATGAATCTAATCTAATATGCAAGTGCAAGATTAATCTAAATGGATTGCCATGGGGCATGAGAGAAGAAGACAAGAAAAGAGAAGTTGCAATATCCAAGCTCAAGTGCTCAAGAATCTTCTCCAAAGTCGCTCTCCAAACCCGCAGCATAACAATACAAAAATCTTCTATATCTAAAAGAGAAGGAGAGGGATCCTTATAAAGAATCTTGGACAGTCAAGATTAAGAGGCAAAAAGAAATGAGCAATGGTGGAGATTAAATCTTGGTTGATCCATGTGCTCAAGATTCTTTAAGAGGCAAAAAGATGAAAAAGGCCCACCACTTAAAAGTATGTGCATTCAAAGTGGAGAGAAAAAGAGATTTTTATTTATTATTTATTTATTTTATTTCCTTTTTCAACACTAAGAGAGATTTAAGTGGGGATTTTATTAAAAGAGGAATTTTATTTTAATAAGATGATTTATTTAATTAAAAAGGAAGTTTTCTGAAGCTTAGGATAAAATGATCAAACCTTAGGAAATATTAAAATAATTAAATTAATTATGATTTGATCAAGGAAATTGATTTAAATTGAAAATATTGCCAAACATTGATTCATGAAATTGATAAATTGATGAATAGGGGCCCAAAGTCTAGGCGACCATTTTAGGGTGCATACATTTGCCCCTCTTTGACTAATGTGTGATCTTTATGGGAATACATGTAGTCAAAGAATGAAGTTGAAATGTGAGATCAATTTGGGATCACAAAACAACCCAGATGTGTGATCGACGAATGGGAACACATCAGGACAAAGATAAGCTGATTGAAAAAGACAAGGCCAACACCCTTGTAAATAGGTAATTGTCAAGTCTCAAGCAAGGTTTAATTGATAGGTTTGATAAAGCTAAATCAAGGATTGAAGTTTGATAGGTACTTCCCCCTCATGATCAAAATCAAAATGAGATAGAGGAGAAACAACAAATTGATAAATTTGATCAAATCAAACTAAAAATAAGGTTCTTGATGTAAGATGAAAGATATAAAGATCACAAAACCAAGGTAGATCATCAAATAAGAAATACTATGCCCCAAGGTTGAATTAGAAGAAAAGAAGTGGGGTGAAAGCGAATGAGAGATAGAAGTTTGGAAGAGGTGAAAAGAAATGGAGAGAAGAAATAGAATTTGCCTCAAGAAAAAGAATGCCTCAAAATCAATCAACTGTTTAAGATAGAAAATTTTGATTGAGATCACGAAAGAAGATAAGGAAATGAAGATCAAAATGTGATCACAGTTGCTTAAAAGTCCAAAATAAAGATGAAGGAAAACCCTCTCAAACTCATAATGCAACCTAAAAATGCAAATTAACATGAAGTCTAACAATGCAAACTACATGAAAATGCAAAGGTGTACTTGCAATAGAGCAACTGTAACATAGGATTTTGTGTTCATCATTCATTAGAGAATGTTAAGGAACTTATTTTCATCATTGGGCCATTATTAACGGGCATAAAAAAATCACACAATCATCACTAGTCACAAGCGCAACTATGAAGATATGAATGTGATTTATATCGGATTGGAATGTGGAAAGATTCTAACATAAGCATCAAAGACATAAAGGTCAAGATGACTTCGATGTTAGCTTACCCAATTTAATATAGCAAAACCACGTGCACATCAAGGCATAGATGTCGGGATGACCATAAGAACGATTGTGCAAAAATAGTCAAGGATGATGCCTCAAATCTCCTAAGTGTTTCAAGGGAACAACAAGAGACACTCAAGAGTTTCAAGACCACACCCACAAGCATAAAGCAAATAAAAACATTCCCCATGCCCCAAGTCCTATAGCTATGCATCCCAGAGAGACTTATTAGACAAGGACACTCAAAGAAAATCAATAATAGTTAGTACACAAAGAAAATATCATGACATAGCTCAAGCATTAAGCGATGCATTTAAAAATTTAAGTGTGTTAACTGATACTGAGTTCCGAGGATAAGGATCGAATGCTTGCAAGAAGGTAAGATCACATGACAAAATTGGGTAAGACCAAACTGATAAGTGTTAAAAAATACTCAATGCCAAGGGTTGTGTTGAAAAACATAGTTGGGGAGGTGTTGAAAAACACCATTTGTGAGGTGTCCTAAAGACTAACGCATCCAAGAGACCAAAGCTAACACAGTTATGCCCCCTAAACAAGGACAAAGACCAATTCCAAACCAAGGCAACAAGGACAAGGCATGATGGAGAAAGGCTAAGTGTCGAGGACACGTGCTGAGAAACATGGGTGCAAAGGCCTCAAGTAACACCCGTTTCCAAGTTTGCACCACTTGGATTTTTATTGCAATTTTTTTTTTTCAGGACTTTTTATAATTTTTTTATATTTTTGCTACCAAGGCGCCTATTTCTAGGTTTTCACCAAGGCACTTTTTCTATTTTTTTTGAATTTTTGAATTTTTCTGATTTTTTTGGTATTTTTGGAATATATAATTTTTTTTTGAGATACATCAAAATGCCTATTGCTAGGTTTTCACTAAGATGATCATTTTTTAAGGACATTTTCCAATTTTTAAATTTTTTGACAATATACCATTTTTGGGGATTTTTTTAGGATTAATAAGTATGTACAAAGGATGCCCCCAGACATAATGGGCATCATGGATAGAAATTCTTCAGGTGCAAGACATTGATAGGATCAAGGAGTTGCTCTCCCTCTTCAGTAGATATTAAATAAGAACCTGTCCCAAAAGCTATTGTAATGATGTAAGGTCCAAGCCAATTAGGTTCAAATTTGGCCTTTTGATCTCTATGTTGTTGATTCTTAGGATTTTCATGTAGGACAAGATCTCCCACTTGGAATTCTCTACGATGAACCTTTTTGTTGAAGGCTTTGGACATACGCTTTTGGTAAACCCTCATATGGTCAAATGATGCTTGACGTTTCTCATCTAGAAGTTCTAACTCTTGAAGTCTCATGGTGCGGTAGTCTTCATCGGTAACTAGACCTTTGAGGGAAACTCTAAGTGAAGGAATCTCAACCTCTAAAGGTAACACTGCTTCAACACCATATGTAAGGGCAAAAGGAGTAGCCCCAGTAGGAGTACAAAAACTCATTCTATAAGCCCACAAAGATGGATTTATCTGTAAATGCCAATATCTACCATTCTTATGAACTTTTCTATGTAGGATTTTAAGAATGGTTTTGTTTGATGCCTCTGCTTGGCCATTTCCTTGTGGGAAGTAAATGGAGGACCAATGTTGTTTAATCTTGAATTTCTTGTAGAGTTGTTTAAGGTCCTTATTTTTAAACTGACCTCCATTATCAGTGATAATCTCAGAAGACACTCCATATCGACAAATGATATGGTTCAAAATGAATAGAGAGACTGTCTTGCCTGAGGCAACAAAAAGTGGAACAACTTCTACCCATTTAGTGAAGTAATTAGTAGCAGTGATGATAAACTTGTGTCCACCTGATGAGTTGGGATGAATCTGCCCAACAAGATCAAAGGTCCAGCGTTGAAATGGCCAATGAGATATAGAAGGAATGAGCTCCCTGCCTGGAGCATGTATCAAGTTACCATGTTTTTGACACTTTTCACATGACTTTGCAAAAGCTACTGCATCATAGGCCAATAGTATCCCGCCCTAAGCAACCTTCAGGCCATGGTAAGACATTGGAATGTCCCCCACAGATGCCCTCATGAATGTCAACTAACACTTGGTTGGATTCTTCCTTTTCTAAGCATCTAAGAAGTGTTCCATCTATACCCCTCCTATACAAATCACCAGAGATAAGGGTATGGGGAGAGGCATTTCAGGTAAGGTTTCTGCGTTCAGATCAGTTAAAGGTTTCAGGTATAATGCCATCATGAAGGTATGAGTAAATGGCACCATAATGGGATGACTCATGACCAACACGGGTACAAATAACATGGCTTTCTTGGGAGTCATAGATAGGGTGATGTAGTTCTTCCACCAGGAATTCAAATCTGGATTCATGTTGCTCTAACTGAAGGAGCGAAGCAAGTGTGGCCATAGCATCAACTACTTTGTTTTTTGCTCTAGGGATTTGTTGAAATGTGGGTGCCAAAAATGTGTGCTAAAATGTTGACACACTTCTATGAGTCATTAAATCCAAGATTGCTCAAGAATGAGGTCTCAAATGGTGACTCATAGCTCTCTATTCATGGAGTGTAAGAGTTTATAATGGAGGCCCTCAGATTAGACCTAGTTTGTGCCCATGCAAGTACACCATAAAATGAGAGATTCAAAGAGGAAAAATAAGAATGCTAGTCTCCATGATCATCAAATATGCATGCAGATGAAAATGAAAACTATTCTATATGATAACAATGCATAAAAAAAACTAATCTATGAAAGGTGATGCTTATGCAAGATTATTCTATAAAAAGAAATATGAATCTAATCTAATATGCAAGTGCAAGATTAATCTAAATGGATTGTCATGGGGCATGAGAGAAGAAGACAAGAAAAGAGAAGTTGCAATATCCAAGCTCAAGTGCTCAAGAATCTTCTCCAAAGTTGCTCTCCAAACCTGCAATATAACAATACAAAAATCTTCTATATCTAAAAGAGAAGGAGAGGGCTCCTTATAAAGAATCTTGGATGGTCAAGATTAAGAGTCAAAAAGAAATGAGCAATGGTAGAGATTAAATCTTGGTTGATCCATGTGCTCAAGATTCTTTAAGAGGCAAAAAGATGAAAAAGGCCCACCACTTAAAAGTATGTGCATTCAAAGTGGAGAGAAAAAGAGATTTATTATTTATTTATTTGATTTCCTTTTTCAACACCAAGAGAGATTAAAGTGGGGATTTTATTAAAAGAGGAATTTTATT
>BSBK01005636.1:542500-704238 GCA_027943335.1 Chamaecyparis obtusa
CACAATAAAATTTAACATCTAACAAAGATCTGTAAATATGTCGAATAGCATGTAGTCCATTCATATTTATAAAATCCAACAAAAGAGCTGTGAAAAAAATACTTGCAAGAATTTTGTGCATTAGTGAGAATTGCCAAATGGTAATGCAAAGATGATTTTCCCATAAATGATGATTAATTGTAGAGAAATAAAAAAATGCCCGAAATACTTCAATAAAATAAAATAAGACTTAGAAACACTTCATTTATAAGCTGAATTAGCTACATAAATAGCCAGATATTTGCACACGGATTGTAGAGAAAAAATGGTGGGATAGGCATTAAACAAAAGCAGGTGGGCAAGTTGGCAACGCCTTTATTAAACTTAAGCGTCAAATTCCACAAGATTTTTTTTGATGTTGTGGAGCATACGTTGATTTGATTGATGGACGTCGATGTGACTGCACCGCATAAAGGTTTAATTTATTTGACATGGGCATGGGATGTGCCATGTATATCAACTTGGGCATGGCATTGGATGGTGCAAATTTTTGACCAGATAGCCAATGCCCCAGGAAAATGAGAATAATTGTAACTTTAGGGAGTTTTATATGGTTTTTCTATTTTGAAGTCGACTAGTGTTATATAAAACATAACCCAAAAAATAAAGAAATTGAAATAATAATAATAATAATAATAATAATAATAGCTTGTGTCCTGCCCACAAGAGTACTGCATAAGTTGGTCAATAGGTACTAGGTATTTGTTTGACTTGCAGATTATGTCACTCATTGTTTCTTTGATATTTACAGGTCTAGTGTCCCATTCTTTTGGATTATCAATTTAGAAGGGGCTTCAATTCCTTGGGGATTTTTACAACTACAGGTACATTTCATTCAATTATGGGTAGTTATCATTGTTATTGGTTTTTTTTTAAAGCCAAAGTGGATGAGCCACCATAATTTTATTTATATAAACTAATTCAAGGACTCATCCGTGGAAGAATTAGGAAGAAACCCCAGAGTCGTAATCTAATACAAAAAGGTTGATATTTACAAACACTGCATTTTTACATCCAATCACTTCATTTTTACATCTAGTTGGCTACATCATGAAAAATTTCCATTACTACAAAAACCCCTTATATGATGGGATCGAGGAGACGAAGCCACAAAAACAAAAATTTAAACCATCTAAACAAAAAGCACCTATTCACAAATGTCCATGGGACTGGTAGAAGAGGGGCACCACACATGAAACCATGCCAATTACCATCCTCGAGGAGGAGCTGAAGGTTTGATCGATTCCCAGCCATCATCGGGAGCCAAAGCCACCAGAGGATCATTTGATGATAGGGCCGACGACAGAGTAACATTGAAGTCTGGAATCCCTGTAGAGGCTACAATACATGGTGGAGGATGAACCAAAGGCAATGGAGAAACAAGGAGGTCCAAGACCATGTGCGTAAGGTGCCTGATGTTTTTTGAAAGCTCCAAATGTAACACAGGGCTTACAATTTGCAAGTTAGCCCAAACAGTCTGAAAATTGCGTTGTTCCATAGCCCATTTGAAATTGTCATATGCCATGAAGTGTTCATGGCTGGACAAAAGATCATGATGAGAAAAAATCCCACCCACCAAAGCTTTCCTTGACCATAGGTCATATTTCTGCAGGGCACTCATAATCAAGCTCCCTGAATTGAATTGAGGGTGAACAATTTTGTTAACAATGACAAAAACTAAATCCACCGATTGAAGCAGATCCATCAAATTTGACAAAAAGATTGAAAGAAGTTGAGAGGGGAAAATAACTAATTTGGTCTGCAGTGAGAGCACATGCTCTCTAATGACCCTTCTCAGAGCCCTAAAATGTAACATAGACTGGCACATAAAGACCTGATCAAGCTCTGGGCCATTGATGCAATGCAAAAATGCGGTTTCTGAGATAGACGGTGAAATGAGGACCCTGTAATTTTTGGGAAGCAAGTCTGAGTGAAATTTACCACATGAAGAGCAGTTATCAAATTCCATGTTTCAACCAAAAACCAAAGAACAACCCGAGAGCCAAAGCAAATAAAAAGACAACTACGATGGAGTAATAGGGAAGTGAAGCCATAATTATATAGAAATTCGATCAAACAATCCCAATAAATTCACACACTTGAATTCATTTGCGGCCATCATGAAGAGTTGCTATTGTTGTACACCCCAACATACGTGGCGAGTGCAAGAACCATAAGAGTTCCAAAAACCACGTGAAGCACTAAATTTAGGTGTGGGAAAATTAATTAGTCTCCTTCAAAAATAGAGCAATAGTTAAATCAGGCAAACCGAAGCTGTGTGACGCAATATATTTGGAGAGGTACAAGAGGGGCGTCGTGAACATAATAGTCAGTACCTTAGCATGTCCAATTTGAAAACTTCAGGATATGCTTTTGATCCTTAATAATTAAGGTCTGGAGCTCACTATATAAAGTTGACAAATCTAGTGGTTTAAAATGTTCAAGGTTCATTCCATCACATCCTAAATTAGCAAGATAATCTGCAACCGAGTTCCCTTCCCATAGAGTATGAGAGAGATAAATTTCCCTGAATGAGTCTAGTAGCCACCATATTTGCTGAAGGATATATGCTATTTTCCAATTGAAGGACTCTCATTTGATGCATGCATTAATGATCATCATAGAGTCACCTTCTACATGAATATGTTGAAAACCACATTTTTTTGCCAACACTAACCCTACAAATAATGCATATGCCTCAACCATGTTGTTTGTACCTGGCAGAATTGATGAGGCTTTTAAAGAAAGAACATGACCACACTGATCTCTGATACAGGCTCCAATCCCAGATTTACCTGGATTACTTCTGGATGAACCATCAAAATTGAGTTTTACTAATCTAGAAGAGGGGGGAAGCCAATGAATATTGTCCCTAATAACTGGAGAAGAATTCTGACTGCGATAAAGCCAACCAATAGGAATGTGAATGTCTTTCCATTCTCGAATAACAAAACTATCCCAACTGGTGAACACTGGATTACATTTTACTCTATGGTGACTGACATTGATAACTTCTGATATCAATTTCTCAATACCAACTAGCACAACACTGACTAAGGAAGGTTCCCTCTGGAAGATCCTTTTATTTCTTTCCCACCATATTTCCCAGACAACACATGCAGAAATACATTTCCATAAACCATGAAAAAGTGACGAAGCATAAAGTGTTGGCCAGGCTTGAAAAAGATCCTAGAGATTGTTTGGGAGTGGAGTTGAAAACTGAAGTTTACTAAGGACAAAAGTCCAACATTGATGAGCAAAGGAGCATCTAACAAAAAGATGATCTACATCTTCCATAATTTGATCACACAAGACACAATTAAAGGGATGAGCAATATTAAATTTAGTGAGATGATCACTTGTCAAAATTCTCTTTTTCAAAGCTAGCCAAGAAAAGCACCCTACTTTTGGAAGAGTAGACAAGTTCCAGCAGAATTCATATGCTCGAGTAGCGTTGACATCATATGCCTGCTATTGAATAATCTTATAGCCTTCTTTTATGGTATATTGCCTTGACTTACCTGGAGCCCATATTAATTTATCTTCCTTCCCTGATAGAAAAATTTCTCTTTCTGACAAAACTTTCAAGAAGTTCACTTTATCTTGACTGGATAGTGGAAGTTCATTTGGATCTTTCCAAATGATCTTTCTTGAGAACAGGCAAACTGCAGAAACGTAGTCTATTAATGATTTACCCCAATAAGTTTCAAAAGAGGTCACTACTTCAGTCAAAGATTGTGAGTGAATAAGAGGAGGCATCCCACTCCAGGAATCATGCCAAAAGCTGATACTACCACCATTATTTACTTCCCAAGTAACATATTATGTAACAATGTCTCTAGATTCCATCATAAAGTTCCAAATGGTAGACCCTTTAGGAGGATTTTGGATGGAAAAGATTCTCGATGGGCTCGAATTATCAAGATATTTTTGCTACATAATTTGACACCATTTGGAATTCATTTTAGTATACACCTGCCAAACTAATTTCCCTCCAAAAGCTTTATTTCTCATTGTCATATCATGTAACCCAGCACCCCTAGAATCTTTGCCTTGTGACATCTCATGGAGGGAGATCAAGGGAATTTTTTTTTCTGCTGAAATGTTACCTGCCCAAAGAAAATCTCTCATAATTTTTTGGATGGATTGAATAACTGATGCAGGGGCCTTGAGGACTGAAATATAATAATTGGGGATTGTTGCAAGCACTATCTTAATGAGAAGGATTTTTCCTGCAAGAGAGAGCCATCTGGTTTTCCAGGCCACTATCCTTGCCTTAATCCTTTCAATGATGGGAAGCCAATATGTTGTTTTATTGACTCCAATAAAAAAGGGAATGCCTAGATATACTGAAGGAAGGGATTCTTCTGAGAAACCCAGAATTGAAACAATTCTGTTTGTGATAATCAAATCAGAGTTGAAAACATAAATCTTTGATTTCTAAGGATTGATCTTTTGCCCTGATGCTACTAAATATAGATCTAGTGTTAGCTTAATTTGTTTAGCCTCCAAAGCATTGGTAGAACCAAATAGGAGAGTGTCATCTCCAAATAAAGAATGAGTAACTGAAATGTTTGCATCCCCTAGTAACACTCCTTTCCATAGGCCACTAACATGAAAGTACTGAATGAGTCTACTGAAAGCTTCTACCATTAAAATAAATAGGGCTGGGGATAGGGGGTCACCTTGTCTAATGCCTTGTGTTGATTTAAAAAATCCAGCAGGTGATCCATTGATAATCACAGAAAAGGCTGCCCCCGAAATACATGATCAGATCCAATTACACCATCTTTTGTCAAAGCCAAACTTTCGAAGAATTTTAAAAAGGAAATCCCAAAAAACTCTGTCATAGGCTTTCATCATGTCTAATTTGATGATGAAGCTTGGGGATTTGTGTGTATCAATCGAGTGGAGAGTCTCATGTGCAACTAGGGCACTCTCCATAGTTTCTCTTCCTGGGACAAAACCTCCTTGTTCTAGAGACACAACACTAGGAATCAAATGCTAGAGTCTCATGTAAATTACTTTAGTAATGATCTTATATATTGTATTGCAGAGAGAAATAGGTCTGAAATCTGAAAATGATCTGGGAGACTTAATCTTTGGAATGATAGCAATATTTGTTGTGTTGAAAATTTTTAGCATTGATTTACTTTTTCTTGATTCTTCAATAACACCCAACAACTCCCACCCAAGGAAATCCCAACATGCTTGATAGAAGGCTGCTGAAAAACCATCTGGGCCACGGGATTTATTAGGTGTTAATGAGAAAACCACCTTTTTTACCTCAAAAATTGTGAAAGGAGCCATCAGATTGATGTTGTCAGCCTCTAAAATAATGGTAGGAATAGCTTGGAGAATGTCTTGCATTTGGGGAGTTGAAGGATCTGGGTGGAGAGATGGCGCAAGAAGATCCTTGAAGAATTGAACCCCTTCCTGACAAATGCCTTGAGCATCTATAATTAAGGTGCCTGACTGTGCATTATGAATGGAGAAAATCCTACTGGCAACATGTTTTTGCTTTGCTGATGCATGAAAATATTGTGTATTTTTATCTCCCTCCCTTAGCCAAAGTTCTCTTGATTTTTGACGCCAATATATCTCTACATGAGAGCATAATTCTTCCCATTCTGCTTGTAATTTTTTCTCGTTAAGAAAATCCTCCTTATTGAACCCTTGCTTAATCATTTTATCCAAAATATCTGAGAGTTGCTGTTTAACCTGATCTTTCTCCCTAAAAATGTTTTTGAAGGAAACCTCATTCCACTTTTTAATTTCTTTTCTAATGAATTTAAGTTTTTGGGTGAATTGATACATTTTAGATCCCTCACATGTAGGTGCATTCTCCCACCATTTTTTCAAAAGAGGAAGAAATTGAGGATGCCTAAGCCACATCTTTTCGAACTTGAAAGACGGATGATGTTGAGGGCCTGATGTGGTCGAGGGCAGAGTGAGCTGTAAGGTGATGGGAAAATGATCTGAACCCAGGCTTGCTAAGATCTCTGATTGGAAAGTAATCCCAATGAGCTTCCATTCAATAGTAATAAAAAACCTATCCATCCTAACTGTAATCTGAGAGAAATCTGCTCTTTTATTTGTCCATGTGAAAGAGCTCGTGACAGGCTCAATGTCTAGAAGTTTATTATCTTCCACAAAGTTTGAAAAATCAAAGATACTTTTTAGTGGTGGAGAAATGCCCCCAATTTTCTTAGATGCATTTAATATGGCATTAAAATATCCCCCCACAATAATGTGTTGGCTGGGCTGAAGCTGAATAAGACCTGTCAACTGCAACCAAAGAGCTTGTTTGTCATTTGTAGCACTGGGGCCATACACGTTGATTAAGATAAAGGACAGGTCAAAGATAGTGACGTTTAACATTTGGAAGTTATCAAAGTGTGCTAAGCGTTGTGCTTGAACAGATTTAGGATCCCATAATACGGCCAAGCCCCCTGAAACCCCAACACCCTGCTGCTGGACAGATTGCCAAGCTCTCCACTTCCCTATTGACTTGTCAAAAGTCTCTTGAGACATTTTTGTCTCTTGTAATAAAATAATGTCAGCCTTCGTAGAATCAAGTTCTTGTTTGATTCTATGTCTTTTTTCAGAGGCATTCAAGCCTCTGACATTCCATGATGCAATCTTCATTGTGGACAAGGAGAACACTTTGTCCTCCTCGTCTCTCTTTTTGATGGTGTGAATTTACCATCTAATGTAGACTGAATACCTACATCAATCTCCACGCTTGTTTGAGAATTCTTTAGCTTCCTTCCCCGCTTCTTAGGAGTCGAAGGCAACACAATTTTTTGATTTAGAGACTGTTCAATTGATAAAGAGACTTTATGATCAAAATTCCTCCCCAGAGGACTGCTATGGCCTGAATTTTCAGCTTGGAATGGCTTATCCATCAACTCATGTGAGAAATGGTTTTATTTATCATTAGTTGATTGGTCTTTGATATCCCAAATGGCTTCATAATTTAATAGGTCTATTGGGGACTGATTCAATTGAAAATCACTGTTACAGGAATTCTGGAGCATACTGAGGTTTGGGAGAAGCTCATCTTGATCTATAGGAAGTAGAGCTACAAAATTTGAAACTTGCAACACTCTAGTTTAGTTTGTAGACCCTGGTTCCATATGGTGCTTAAAGTCCTCATGGTGAATAATACCCTCCTCCTCTATAATTTCATATATGATTCTAGGAGCCAATTCAGTCAAAAGTTGTTCTGACAGATTCTGAGCTCTAAGATTGACTAATGCCTCTTCATTAAGTATTTCTCATGATATGGGCATCTCAATAGGTGAGGCTTGATACATAAGGTGATGAACTAAATTATCAATCTCTTGATTAGGTACATGTGACACCTCCTAACCAATGGATCGAACCTGAGTGGAGTAATGCTGTAAAGAGAGGAGAAAACTCACCGCAAACATGAAAAAGATGGACATCTTGTAATCATAAGGAATGTCTTGATAATGCACCTGCTTGGCAGGCTTAATAAGCTCTTCACAAGAAAGATGAACATGATCCTGTCTATGATGGGCATAAAAAAAGGAACAATTTGACAGGTTGGTGCAGTGGTCCTCATACACCCTCATGATTGACTTAGTCAAGTTATTACATTGTGAAGTGAAATGACCTAACTGATGTTGATGATTTTGAACTGAAGCCTCATTTTGAAGAACAATAGACTGCTCCCAAGCTCCCCACTTAGATTTCAAAGTGATAGCATTTGGAAACTTCTTGGAAGGATCAACAAGAATACAAATTCTAGTATCTTGAAGAGGAAGCTCAAAAGGCAGCAAATCATGTTTAGTAAAAATGCCAATCCTATTGGCTATAATTTCCACAATTTCAAGCTCCTTATATTCTAGGGGCAGTTTTGGCAGACATATCCAAATAGGGAAATAAAGGGGGAAGCTACTGTCCAATCTTAGATTTGGGGTCCAAAGTGCAGTAAAAAGGCTAGACCCATTACAAAACTAGCTTTTGACCTTATGAGTATCATCCCTCTAAACTGAGGAAGAAAAATTAGCCATAAAGAAGTCCAGATAATCATCTAAACTAAATATGTCTAACAAACCCCTCTAGTTCTGAAAAGCCCAGTCCTTAATATCAGAAAATAGAAGGGCATTGTTGGAGAACTTAACAATGATAGCCATTTCCCATAGATGATCAATTTGATCCTGAAGTAGATTTTCTGGCAAAGTGATACTTAGCCTATTAGGCCCGTCATTGCCAAAAGAAGAAAACACTTGATATGTTGTGGTCTGCAAGGGTTTTGTTTGCCAAACTTGATACGATTTGTTTGGTTTAAAGGGTGCTCTAAAGTCCACCTGCTGAAAGTTGTGTGCTCTAACCCCTCAAGGGTTCTGAAGAACATTAGAATGTTTGTCCTGGCCTGTCCTAGGACCAGGAGAGTGATAGATAATGATAGGTGATCTAGGTGGTGTACCTTCACAAATGTCAAAAATCAGTTGAGGATGAGGATACCGAGCATGACCTTTCCTGAATCGCCCATGGAATGATGATTTTTTGCTCCAAAAATCATGATGGAAATTTGAAAGTTTTTCCCACCCATTCTGAAGATTGACCTGAGGCTACCGATAAAGGTGTTTTCTAGAATAAATAACCTGAGCAAGATGACTAGCAACTTGAGCAGATGTTTCCCCTTTCTCAAAAGTAGAGGGAATGGGATGCTCATTTGAAAAGAAACCCCTTATTCACCTAAGGAGGAGCCTAAAAATGATGGGATGGAGGAGGTGAAGGTTTAATATGGAATCTAGGATTAATGAAGAAAGGCTTTGCAGGTTGGACAATAGCTTTACCTCGGAAAATATTGGAAATAGTGGAAGCATCATTATGAGCCTGACGCCCAAAATTTTTTTGCTAGAAAGGACAAGAGCTAAAGCCCTAGGAGAGTTGAAAAGGTTTCCACGAAGTAGTAGGTTGGACAAAAGGAGGGCCTCGAAAGAGACTAGAAAAATCATGGAGAAAGGAGGAATCCTGTACTTGATGCTAACCCCGCCTGAGTTGAGAACTAGAACGGTCTTTGCCAAGATAGAACTAGTGAAACATCTGACTCTGAGATGGAAGAGGATGCCTTCTGTCATGCATTATCCAATCCTGATACCCTTCCTACTTTCCATTTGCAAACTGTGAATGACCTTCTTGTTTCCTTCTCGCGAATGCCATCTATCATTATTATTGTTATACTTATGGTTATAGAAGTAATAGGATTCAAATCTCTATTATGAGGAGTGATGAACTAATACATGTTCAATAAAGGTTAAGACATCTGCAAAGGTTAGTTGGATGCATGTTTTGTGTATTGTGAATATTTATTTAGTGTTTGGAGATTATGTCATATCTACCAATGAGAGTATAAGGAAGTGATGTGCCTATGGTATTTGCAACTTTAGTGCTTGGGCATAAATACAAAATACAATGAGGAAGTTTATTAATTAAAGGTTTGATTTATTAGAGTCAGACTATGCCTATGCCTTACACTGTGTCTTGGGGAAGATAATGAGTATATATCTAGCCACTACAATAATCAATCAACCAATATTCATATGACACCACTTTCATCTTTAATATGGAACCTATGGAATATAATGGTTATTGTGGAGACACTTGTCCACAAATGGGTAGCTCTTCCGTCGCTTGTGGGTGGGCAGAGATGCCTATCCATGGATGAGAAATTCCACCACCACCGTGGGTAGGTGAAGATGCCTATCCTATCCTAATGGGCAGCTCTGCCTCTGCCTCTCATCCTTTCTTCCCCCAGATGCCTTTTAAAAAAAAAAACTCTCGATGCCTTTTATAGTAGTAAATTCATTTTTCCCCAGGACCCCACAAGGGGCGCTTGCCCCTTGACCCCATCATGGGGACACTACCCTCAAACCCTTGTAGAAAAATCTGGGGAGAAACCACGCCGATAGAAGTGAAAAAAAATAACCTTAGAGTCTTATTAGGCTTCACATAGCAACACTCACTAACCCCTAGTTTTCATCCCGGTTCTCGTTCTCATTTTGTCATTGCAGTCCCCGTTTTGTCCCTTTTTCCTCAAATCATGCAAAAGACCTGATTCTCTTTTATTTCTTTTTCCCCCTTTCTTCTTTTTTGCCCTTATTTTTTTGAGAAAATTGACAAAATCATCTTTTTTTCCAATTTTATCAAGGGGGCACATTCTCTCTCCGTCATCATTTAGGCATGACTCTTGGGACATCTCATTTTATTTTCTTTGATGCAATGTCGATTTGACACTACATCAAAGAGGGAAAAAATGTAGACACCCTAAATTATCAATTCACACTAATGTTAATTTTTATTAATATTTTCCCTTAAACATTATAGTTGTTTTTTATTAATTAACTATATTGTTTTTTGATTAAGATAACAACAGGTTTTGAAGGGACCCCAAAACCCTTTACAATACTAGGACGAAAGGTAAATCTATTGAAGTTCCATAAATACAACAGTCTAGCCAAAAGCAAAGGACCAGACACCTCAAGAGCACACAAAAGATAATTCATTACAAGCACCCACGATGAAAAAGTCCAACCAAAAGAAGGAGGGACACTAAGACCAAATCACACAGAGAAGCCTTCAAGCGAGGCCTAAATCCCCTTTTTATGAGATCGGAGGGTCATGTAGAAAGATGAGGAGGATTTCTTTGAATTTTTCCCTTTGACAGTAATCTAGCCATCTTTGAATTTCACTGCCTTCTTCTGCCAGCAAACCAAATCCAAGGAAACAACCCCCAATAAAGAATTTGAATAGCTCCCAGCAAGAGGGACAATGACAACATTAATAGTAGCAAAAATCATACCAGCATGAGTGGCAGGAAAAGCAAACTCAGGAACAAGGCTTGCTGGGCTTCCAACAAGAGGAGCGACAACACCAGAATCCACACTAGTAGGGCTGGCAAGAACAACGTCCACTGAGTAGAGCTAGCAGGAACCACTGAACCACCAACAAAAGAAGAGACAGATCCTTGCAAAGGCACAACAAGTCTAGCAGGAACTCCAACCACAAAGCCACTAGTAGGGGACCTAGGAATATCTGAATCCAACGAAGACTCAGGAGAGCTTTTGAGAACTGTATAATGTTCAATGAAGGCATCCTTCCACCAAGTATGAGGACATTTCTTCACTTTGAAGTCAAAATCAAATTTTGAAGCATGATGACCTATTTTAAAACATTTTCTGCATCTAAAGGGGATACCCTCATAATCCAATTGTTGCAACCATGAACCTTTAGATGATTGAATATTAATTTTAGTAGGAAGACCCTATGAAATATCAATATCTACCAGAATGCGGGCATAGGTAGAATGGAACATATTGGAAGTATTCTCATCCAAAATCAAAAACTCCCCTAGAGCTTCCTCCGCCTCCTCCAGGACAACACCTTGCCAAAGATGAAGATGAAGATTAGGAAGCCTCACCCAAATAGGCATATTGTTAAAAACTTAAGAAGAAGGATTAAAATCCGGGTTCCATGGTTTTAAAATAAGCAAGAATTTATCCTCCTCCCAGGAAAATAAATTTTCACATAAAATTTTATTTATATCCTTAGAACTATCAAATCTAGCAATGAAAAAACCTTTACCTAAAGGGATGATATGAACATTATCTGAGAGTATTAGTTCCCATTTTCGGGAGATCCAATCATGAAGTTGGGACAATGTCGGCCAGAACCCCCAAAATTGATAGATCAGAGCTAGACCCATAAGGATCTTATAGCAAGAATCTAGCTCCCCAACAACAATAGGAGAGAGCTGGACAGAGAGGGCTCCAGAGGCAGGAATTGATACAGAAGAAGGCACCCCACAGGAGGAGCCCCCAACCCGAGACTGAGCCGAGGAAACAACTTTAGCATAAGATCCCTTCACACCATGAGCTGAGGCAACAATCACAGGCCTGGAGGAAGCATTGAATTTATGGGCATTCATAGGATCCAAAGCCACACCCTCAGGAACAGGCCCCTATGTAGAAACAACAATAAAATCTAGGCCACCAGACACTGTATTTTGAAAAGTGTTTGGGCGAGAAGGAGGAGGCCCCTTCAAACCCAGAACCTCACCCGTCGAAAACATCAAGTGCACAGTTGAGGAAAGACTCACGACAATAGGGGCTAGAAGCAAGGCGTCTGCTGCCAGAGCAACCGAGCATCCAACGCAGGGCACAATGGGAGCCCTAAGCACTGCATTCACAGGCAGAGCGCCAGGATGCACAGTAGCAACTGGAGACATAATAACACACATAGGTTAAGTTGTTATGATCCTTGTTGTTGTTACATTCTTCCTTTATTAATTAACTATATTTTTATATTCCTCTATTTATTTAATTAAATTTAGTTTAATTAAATAAATTGATTTTCCTTTTGTATTTAAATTTTATTTAAATACTATAATATATTAAGTTTAATTTACTATATTATCCCTCCATTTCTTATTATAAAATAAATTTTACTTATTTTATTCCTCTACTAGCCTAAAGTTCTTCTAAACTTTGATTAAATTAAAATTTATTTAATTTAATCCCTTTTCCTTTTTTCCTAATCTAATTTTTTGCTAATATTCCTCTAATCTTGATTAAAAGTTGGATTACCTTTAATCATGTGCACAATCACCTTTTCCAAGGTAACCACCTCTCCATCTTTTTTATCCTCTAATCATTTTGAGTTCTTCTCTTTTCTCCATGAAAATGAAGTTTGACTTTTGCATGTTTTGCCTCTTAATCCTATCCACTCATTTCTTTTTCATCTTCATCTTAGCCACTCCCCTTTTGTCTCTTAATCTTGACCATCCATTCTTTTGCCTCTTAATCTTGGCCACCCATTCTTTAAGCCATTCTATAAAAAGGAGGCCTCACTCCTCATTTAGAGACTTAGGCATTTTTTATAATTAGACATTCTTAAGCACTTGAGCACTCAAGAACTAAGGCATTCTTAGCATTTTCATGGTTGTTGTATTTTCATTACTTTGTTGCATTGTAGTTTAGAATTGCTTTCATAGTTTAGCTTGCATCTCCATTCTTAGTTTAGTCTTTTTTCAAATCTAGTCTATTAATCTCTTGTATTGCACACTTAGCATAGATCTTTCATTTTGCATTTATTTTGTGAAGCTTGGGGCAAGTTCCTCATACTTGTTCTCAATTATTTCACTCCATTAGTCATAGTGGGATTTATTGTATTGTGTTGGGAGAGCACACCCACAAAAATATCTAAGAGAAAATCAAACAAGGTTTGGGTGCCCTTGTTTTAGCTCATCGGAGGTTGTAGTGGAAATTTAGCTGCATTAAAAGTTATTTAGCATGTTTATTCTAACTTAAGTACTTCATATTTCTTGTATTTGCATGATTTGGTTTATGGTACAGCTGTAGGGATTTTCATTGCATACACTTTCCACCACAATCATAGAGGAAAGATAAAAGATAACACATTATGCATATTGAGGTAATGATCAACTATAATAGATAGACACTTCCAAGAAAGGAAATGATTGTAACAAAAAATATCAATCTCTAGAAAAGAGATAGATCTTAGAATAAAACAAGTCCATGCAAGGAAGGACATCACATAAAAATTGATACAAATAAAAAAGAGATAATGAATCTTTTGAAAAATAAATAGGAACACCATAAAATATCTAAGTGAAAGATCATTTATAATAGACATGCCCTTTGAAGCATGACAAATATTGTTAACAAAGATGAAAAATCCTTGCATGAAACAAAGGATTTCATGCTAGAAAGAATGTACCACTATAAAAGATACAAATTCACAAAGGAAAAATAGATCTTATGGAAGGAGGGAAATTTGAAAAAGAGAAAAGAGAAAGAATGTCACATTATGAATTCTTAGTGGATAATCAATTACAAGAGATATACACTTCCAAGCAAGGGAGAGGTTGTAAATAAGGATACCAATCTCCTAAAGAGAAATATCTAAAACAATCAAGGCCACACATGGAAGGATATTGTAGTATAAGAGATTTAACCAACAAAGCTCGATAATGGATCCTTTAGAAGAAGAATTAATAGGATAGAGAGACATTTCCCCCCAAGAAAAAGGACAAGGGAAAGGACTTATTGTGCTACTCATAATGAACATCATGAAAAACATAGATCCTCTAATGAAGTAAGATATTAAAATTACATGATGGAGAATAACATAATAGGAAAGAAGAATGCTAGGGTATACTTTATATATCAAGAAAAAATATAAAATCAGTTGTTAAGAAAATTAGAGATCAATCTAGTAAATCTTGAACAAGTTGTCTACACTCAATGCAATCAACAATATAATATTTATTTCTTCAATGGAAAAGACAATGAAAATCACCATTATGAGATATTCGATTATTTGGAAAATTTCTAAAAGGAAAATAAATTTTAGTATCATATTTAAGTCTCCAAAATATTCTCTTAGCCAAAGCCAAATGATCATCAATAGGAGGTGTAACAATGGAAGGTGTTGGTAAGATAACATCTAGAGGAGGCTTTTGTTGTGATGAAGAGGAATCAATAGGACTAGAAGAAGAAGGCAAATTAGTGGGTTGAGATATAAATCCTAGACCACATCTAATGACTTGTGTAGGGGGACCTATAGGGACTTGGCCCATCTTTCCAAGATTTTTTCCACTATAAGCTTGTGTATAAATCATGTCATAACCAATCTAATACAATGTCTTTGGTTTATAAGGTGTAAGGATTTCATCATAAAGTTGATGAAAAGGTGTTGTTGAGGAATCTATAGTAAGAATATTGATCTTTATAGGTAGTGATAATCTACAACTAATTGAATAACCTGATGAACTAAATGGATAAGTGAAAGATAGTGATTCAAGATCACTGAGCTATTAAAGTGATATGTAAGGCAATTAAATTAGTCAATATGTTGTCATTGATGTCAACTAGTTTTGATTATACTTATCATGACAGTTACAAACATCCGAAGAAGAAAAATGGCAAAGGGAAGAGATATCTACATGAAGAAGAGATGGATATGGAGATATGGCTAAGGTATACATTGGGTAACTTATTGATGAGTCTATGACATCATTTTGTTGACTTGATTGTATTACATGAATTTGATTATGTATTAAAGATCAGAATTGAATAAGTTAATGTGGTCGGTAATTGAATATTTTTGTATACACCAAGCCAGTGCAGTGTATACTGAGTATTAGTAATAATTGAGTTAGTATTCACCGACACATTCTATATTAACTGAGTAAGAGAAAATAATTAAATGTTATAACAACCGACTAAATTGACGAGTTGGAAAATTGTGTATGATTCCGAGGTAAAAGATAAAGTTAGTATGAGGATCTAACTACTGACAAAATTCAGAGATGATCAAATGGAGAGGATTGAAATGTGTTGTTGACACATCTGTCGAGGAAGCTTGAAGCGACAAAATGGATGAAGGAGATTAAGAGGCAAAATCTAATGGATGAGATGAAAATGGTTTGTGACATCTATTTAAAGAGACAAGAGATTCACTATTGAGTCTGAAGCTTATTGAATCTATAAGAGAATTTGTGTGGAAGGAAGTTTTCATGCACCACCAATCAAACTGGTTACAGATAGAATCGAGCAGAACTGTAGGCATAACCGAGCATCAGCGTATTGTTGACCAAGATGAATATGATGGAGTGAAGCGATTATTGATTAGAGGAGGTATTATGAGCTTATCTTAGATCTGAAAATCTACAATTTTAGTTGTATTTGAATCAGATCACTACTGTATCAGTTTAACCATTGTTACAACTAAATCTCTTAATTGAGTGGACTTAACAATCTTATTTGTATTTCAATATGACATTCTATGAATGTTGATGGTTTTCTTTTTGACCCCTTAGTGAATGCTGGTTAAGAGTTAACTGGTAGTGATAAATCCTTTAACCAAGTCACACCTTATAGTGTGCATTGTAACCTTTAACAGGGTTGGCTCCTAACTGAGCTCACTTCAGAAGAGTGAAATATTTTGGGTTACCGGTCCCAGGTGGTTTTTCCCTTAGCAGGGTTTCCACATTAAAATCCTTGTGTTATGTGTTATTTGATGTGATTGGATTGTTACTTTAATTTACACATTTCATATTTTGGATTAATCGGTAAAGACAATATTGATTTTATTGGTATTCGATAAATGAACAGAAAGATTGTTATTGCTATCTTACCGAGTTGGTTATTTATTTGAAAAAGTTTCAATATATACATCTGGGAGTTTGGGATTGTAGGATAATTGGAATTAATTGATTCACCCCCCTCTTAGTTATCTAATAGGTACATGTTTAATCCCATCAACATTATTTGTGTCCACATTAGTAGGTTTATCTAGGTATTTATCTTCACTCAATGGTATGTTAGGAGATAGATCTTGAATAAAATGCATAAAATTTTCTTATTTCGAAAGAGATTGATGGTTATGATAAGATGTATGAGAGGGAGGTAGATCTAGAGGTGTAACATGATTAGTCTCTTGCACCAAGGTACCTTTGGTAGGAGAAGGTTTACTACCTGCTAATGTGAAATTCATAGGAGGATTAACGTTGTCTTTATAGGAAAAAGATACCTTAAGAGAGGTGAAAGTTTGATTCATCAATGCTTCATCTATGAGAGATGTGTCATGTGGATGTAGTAAAGGTAGAGTGTCCTTAAGAGGGTTAATGTCATTTTCTTGCTTAAAAATGTTCCTATAAGAGGATCTTTAGAAGAGGGACAAACATAACTCATTAAGGCCTAGTCTATAGAAGTAATGGAAAGGAAATGTATAGAAAGTAAGGTATTATTAGGATAAATAGTGATGATATCATCCTCTTGTACCAAATGATCCCAATAAGGAAGGGACATTTTAGGAGAAATATCACCATTGTTCTTGAAGGCCTCTTTGTTAGGAGGGAGATCCTCAAAAGAAGTGGTGATAATCTCTTCTTGTACCAAAAAATCCTTATGGATGGGATAAATTTTGGGAGATGGTATATTATGGGAATGGATGAAATTAAGATCTAAGTTATCATCATATGCATGAAAGGGAACATCTTGAAGCTCTTGAAGAAAACATGAAATTGAACTAGAAAATGAAGATAACAAATCCATTCATACAAGTCAAATTGAGATAAATGAAATACAATAACAATGCATGAAATAAAATATTTTGTACTTTTTATTGTTTTTGGCAAATAAAATGCAATGCAATGAAAGGATGAACTAGATCTATGAGACAAGGGATAACAATGCAGATTTTATGTCTTTTTTAACCAATGCAAGTATACTAAATGCATAAAATGAAATAATGCAACACATGTAAATGAGATCTAAACACCAAATTACTAGTGAAAATTTTATGGGTTAGGTTCAATAAAATGTACAAAAATAAAAAGGATGGGAGGAGGATTAATCCTATTTCCTATTGTACATTAGGAAGGAGAGATAACCGAATAGGCTTAGGAGGGTCAAAGCATTGAATGGGTATCAAGATTCCTTCACTAATATGGACAATTTATAGGAAGATATGAGAACTAAGATGAAATGAAGGAAATGATTGACTTTCTATGCACACAGATTGGCAGTAAATAAACAACTTCATACAAACATTGGAAACATAAACCAGAAGATGGAACTAACCCACAATTCAAATTTGGTGTAGTTTTAGAGGGAAGAGGTTGCTTGGGTCAACCTGTTCCTGAGAAGAGGTTGTATGGGTTGACCTTTTCCCTGCACTTTTGACTAAACTTAGTTGTAGACTATTTGTGGGGTCCTAAACTTCCTAGATTCAAGATGGTGTGAATACCACCTTTACCTACACACACAAAAAAGGAAAATATTGTGTGAAGAGGGGTTTTCCTTAGTCAAACCCTTGTTTGGAATCAACCTTGTAATGAAATGAAATAAATAAAATTGCACTATCATATAGGAAAGGCTAGATCTAAAATTAAGTGTATTATTTCTTGGGAATGCAAATGTTTCTTTGAATATGATCAAGTACATATTGATGCAATAAATTTGACTTCACAAAAAACCACAAAAGGAAACCATGAAAGAAAAAACCTTGTGTAATGGATGTTGTATTTTGCCATAATTCTTGATGGAGATAGAGAAGAATGACTTGAAGAGTTGAATATTTGAATGCTTGTATTTAGATGGATGCTTGAATGTAGGTAGATGAATTCTTGTACCATGATCTTCTTCCTTGATGGCGGGATCATTTTATTGGCCTTAAATGATGGAAATAAGGTTGATCCATGGAGAAGAGTGCCTTGAAAATGCCTTAGAATGTTTGAGATCTTTCTTGAGAATGCTTGGATGTGAAATTGTAGGAGAACACTTGAAATATTGATTGCTTAATTTTTTGCTTCATGTCCAAATGAGGAGAAGTAGGTTGTTTTTATACCTCACAAAATATTTTAGGGCTCAAAACTCAAAGGAGGCCAACAAGAATATGGAAATCTTGCTTAACCAACAAGA
This sequence comes from Chamaecyparis obtusa, assembly GCA_027943335.1. Lineage (NCBI taxonomy): Eukaryota > Viridiplantae > Streptophyta > Pinopsida > Cupressales > Cupressaceae > Chamaecyparis > Chamaecyparis obtusa. The sequence continues at coordinate 561,022 of BSBK01005636.1, forward strand.
CATGCCCTTAATTTGAAATTTGAAGAGAAAACTAGGGAAGAGGTTGGCCTGAGCACCCTCTTCCCACCAAAAGGAAGTGAAATTGAATTTGGAATTTGGGAGTATAGCTAGAGAAATTTAAAAATGTAGGTAGTGCAAAGATGGGGTACCATAAATTAATGTGGGAGCCCATACATGCGAAAATGGGGCCTAATTGAGCATCTAATTATAAGTGCTTATAATTTAGTATGGTGCAACTAGGACATTATACAATATTTTCATGAACATAAGCATCGATAATTAGTTGTATTTTTTAAAGGAAATTCATCTTATCTAAGAGTAACTATTGATCAATGCTTAAAATCCTAGAGACTTCCCTTACAAGAATCCTTGTTCATTTCCTCTTGTTTAGTTAATTACAAAAAATTAACCAATAATCCAACATAAGATCTTGACGTTTATATGAAGGGTAAGTTGGAGTTTTGATAGGCTTGAGGCTAATTATAAATAAATATTTATCCATAGTACAAAGAAAGATGAAATCCACAAGATTGTTGTCATCAACAATATCTCCTCTGCAAGGTAATAGATGCAGTATGCAAGAATATGAAACTCTAATATCATATCAAAAAATATAAATTGATTGTTTTAAATGTAAAACCTCACAAATTTAATTATGAAATGGAGATTACATGTTAGGGTAATATAAAATAATGCATCCACTAGTAAATAAAAATACTAAGAAAATCATATAAATAAATAAATAAATAAATAAATATACATACATATATATATATATATATATATATATATATATATATATATATATATATATATATATATATATATATATATATATATATATATATATATATATATGATTTATGTGTTTAGGTCACTCTGTCCATAGGTTTCCCTCTATATCTCTCCCTCTTGATTACCATATAAGTAAGATAATTTATATGATAGAAAATATGTGTCCTTATATATCCTCTAGGGAAGAGAAATAATTATAATATAGGTTAGTGGTGAAATGAGAATAACTAAAACAATGAAGGACTCCTCATGCATTATTATTCATATATAAATAAAGATATTAGCAAAATATATTACATAGTAATATTATGCAAATTGCATTACAACACACACACACACATATAGACACAAACATGCATATAGACATAAACATGCATATATGTACACACATATATACATATATCACACACACAGACACATACATACATACATACATATAGATATATATATACAATAAAATCTTAATCATAAGGACTATATTTTTTTAGCTTATATTCATATTGTAAATTTTAATATTTAATGAATTATATATGCATAAATATTAGAGTATAGTTATAACATTATTACTATTGGGCCTATCAAAGTCCATCACATGATTTTGTTGGTGCATGTATGACTTTATAAGATAGTTAGAACCATATGAATGACATTGTGCTTTTTACAAGATATATAGCTAACTACCATAATGAATTTTCTATCATAATTAAGATGGATTTTCAATTCATATGATACATAAGAAATTTAATGGTTGAACTTTTTCATGTAATATTACAAATATATAAGACAATGTATAAATAATTTCTTTAACATTAGTATCTAATTGTACATCAAAAAACACTTGATCCTGGTATAGTTTATCTCTCATAAGATTTGAATGGTTGAAAGAGGGCGATACAAATTAGATAATGGACACATTGTAAATAGTGGGTTTAAGTAATAATTGGTAAAGCAGAAGATGATAACATTGAGTTAGTGATGAGATTGAATCTTTTGAATATTGAGTTTGTTCTAATATTGAAAATGTCAAAGCACTAGGGTGGAAAAAGAGCCCTCAATTAGGGGATCAAAATGAAACAAGTAGAATGATCTCTTGTATGTAATGAACAAATATCAATATGATTATGATTTTTTTTATTCATCATAAGATTATATAATCATAATTTTTAATCTTTCAATTTTTTTAAAAAATTTTTTTTGCTAATTATTTTTATGGAGAAAAATAATGGTCATTTAAGAAAAATACATATAATATAAATTTTATATCATATTTTAATTAATTTTGATGATAAAAATTTTAAATTGTTTAAAAAATATTAATCGAATGATGATTAGTATTTATTTTTGAATATTTTTAATGTATTGATGATGACAATGCATTGAATTCATATGAAAGGAGGGCAACAAAGGTCATGACTTATGGCTAGTTCTCTTACATTAAAAGATAGTTTTTTGTCTTTTATAAAGGACATGATCAATTAAAAGAATGTAGTTTTATTATAATAGGCTAATTTTGAAGTGTTTAGATTATGGAATTTAATATTTAGACAATAAACATCATACATCACCAAATTGTATATACACTAGAAATTATTTAGAGTGGTATCTGACTTTGTTGGATTGAATATGCAGTTTTCAATGTATTCCAAGCTTCCTCAAAATGAATGTGCACTTTTCATAAATCTTAAAAAATATTATTGTTAACTTAATCCAAACATGATAAGACATGTAATATGAGAAACAAGTAAATAAATTAAATTTACAAACAATAAATGATTAGTACATCCTAGTAGGCATTGATACCTCATTAAAACTTGGGATCTTAGAATGATAATCATTATAAGAAAAAAATAAAATAAATAAGATGAGAATCACGCAAATATAGATTTAACACATTACACAAGATATACATGGGGGTACCCTTTTGTGTGAAAAACCCCATAAAACATTATTTTATTAAAACACTTAAATATAGACTAAACTTGGGATGTTTCTCCTTACTTCCACATGGACAATAACACCTTATGTGCATAGTGATATAACTCATTATAAAACACCAAATTCACATACTCAAATGAGAGAGAACCTCTTTATATATGGGAGGAAAGGTGAAAAAATACCTAAAGTGGTATAAGTTACACCACTTCAATAACCTTCATTCATAAATAATATTTAATAGTTATCAAATTATAATCATTTTAAATGGGAAATCCTTAATAAAGAATATAATATATACGATCGTATAACCTTAAATATAAGAACAATATATAGATGTTATTAGGGTACGACCCCTAATAATATTATGTTCTAATAATTATGTATAATGAACTACCATTTTCCCTCTTTCGATCATATACCACAAATTGTTCTACTTTGAGCCAGACATCTATAACCTTGATAGATTTGCCTCTAATCCTTTCTAAGCATGTATCTGCTACTAGCTAGGTGTTTGTGGCCTCAATAGAAAAACTTGAATCATCCTAATATATTGATTTTATGCAATATTTTCTTTGATTCAATATTACTCTTTTATCATAATTATTCTTTCAAATTCTTCCTTATCCCCAAAATATGAATTCTTGATAGTGGGTTAGGGGCCAAAGTGGACAATCTTGAGAGTAGTAGGACTATAATTTTTATTTAAGAACTAGAAACTTCATTTGGAACCAATTCTCATGTGAAAATCTTATGATGTGTTGAATGTGTTAGTTTATTAACAATTCCCTATGAATATTTGTAACTCCAAACCTCAATCATGTACCTATACTCAAATACTTGTAACTCCCAAACATCTATCTTTTGTGAAGATGGTCAATTCACCCATGTAGGTGATAATACATTTTCTAATCAAGTTTTTAAAGGTCGAGCACATGGATCTCTGAATGGTAGTCCCTACATTTATTAAACCAAAAGGTATTCTTCTATAGGCAAAGGCTCCCAACTATGTGGTAAAGTTCATCTTCATTTTTTCCTCATAACTAACCAAAACCTTATTACATCATGTTAGCCTTATTTTGACATGACCCTTTCTATGTCAAAAAAACAAATATTATCATGTATCAAAATACTTTGTTGAGTCAATTCTAGTTATGAAATAATAGTCCCATACATTTTATAGACTTGTGATTGTCTTTGTCCATATTCAACATTCATCTTTGATTGGACTCATGTTTAAAAGTTAATTTTAGCTTGAAGAAGAGCCACCCTTCATCATTTTATAGGAACATTCCTAGTGAAATTTTGGTCCTTTTACAAGAACATTTATAGTGTTATTTTGATTAATATAGAAACTTTTAGACTAAATTAACTTCTAGCTGATGAAATAGTAAAACTTCAACTTTTTGCAATTCAAGTTGAAGAAATTATAACATCAAAGGTTTGATTCAATATAAATGGAATTATATTTACAGATTTTTACCATAATGGAATTATTACTGATGTGGCTAGGTTTCATAGGAAAATATTGATCCAATTTAAAGTTATGCATGTTTATAAATTTGATAAGTTATGAATAGTTTGAAATTTTATATCAACTAATGAGTCTATTCAAGTTGTCAATAGAAGTCATGAACAACCTCCCTCAAGATGAAAGGTTACTTGCTTAGTTTAGAAGTTGTCAACACCTTTTATACTAGTTCATAACTTTACTAAAGCATCGAAAGCTAAAGGAGAATGTAAATTCATTGCATGTTTTAAACGAGTCGATAACTTTGATTTAAACAATGATGAAAAGTAAATCCTAAATGTTGATCACAAAGGAAAACAAACACTTGTCGGTAACAAGTTACAAGTTAATAAATCTTTTGTAAGTGTCATTTTAAGTTCTTAACCTCTTTGTCTTTGGATGTGTAGTGGCATAGTTAAAACACTTCATTGGTCAAACAACCACCAAAGTTCAAATCCACTTTGGGCCACTATTCTTTTAGGCATTGTGCCTTCATTGGGCTATTGAGATCGCGGGTTTGAATAAGTGAAGTGTGGGGATGTGGTCCCTCATTTGTGGCCTCACCAAATCATAGTTTTGAGTCAAAAGCATTTCACATGGAGCAAGAGGGTGTGTCATGCTAGTGTCATCAGTCACATTAAAAAGTTTACTAGGCATTAATTTTTTTTATAAAAATATTCATTACCTCTTTGAAAATGTTGATGAGAAAGGGAACTCAACAATTTTACATAACTCAACCATCCTTCTTCCAATGCTAATAATGAGTGCAAACTAAGGTTTATGATAATTTTATTCAAGTTGGGAACCTATCTCACATCACCAATTAAAGGAAATAAAAATGAGTATTCAGTGATTTCATGCCACTTATTAACTCATCCTCAATCATCAATACAAGCTCAGAAGTGATTGTTAGTGAGGACATTTTTTTTAATTGAGAGTTAAATTTGAGTTTAAAAATCCATGCATAGCATCAAATATTCATGAAAATAGCTTGAAATGACTAAACTATTTATTGATGAATTATGTAGTGCCTACCTTGTTGGCATCTTGTTATGTACCTATTATTTTGATATGAGCTAGACTCTTGATGTGCTTGTGTGATACTCTCAATTATTGATCTATTCTTTTGTCCATATGATGTCATTACTGATGTGAGTAGTTGATTATTTAGGGGATTTAATATTGATCATATATGCATGATGTGTATGCAAGTGATGCTATGGTGTTGTATGATGATGACTAGATTCACTATAATGTTTTGATTTTGAGACTAAAATATTCGTACATTCTGTAACTTGGTATATTGTTTTCTATGTTACGGATAGATTTATTGGTTATTTTATGCTTTATGATTCACAAGATTAATGATATGGTTATATGATTATAAATCTGATATGTTAGGGAATACTTGATGACATATACATGTTAGGTGGTTAGTATACATGCTTCTTGTGACACCTGATGATGTTTAATTTCAATTTATGAGTTAGATGGTTTTTCATGATTATTATTATATTAATATTTTATGATCATGTCTAATGTGTTTGTACAAAGAGGGATGAATTCACAACCACTTATTCATGAGATCTACACAATGTCTCAATCCCCTTTATTGTTTGCTATTTCATATGTACGTGTGCTTTGACTATCATACTAACATGGACATGTATTGAGCATCGACTTCACCTAAATTGGTAGGGATGAGGGTGCCCAACATATAATTAAATAATAACCATGATGGTGGTTAAATACAAAGTTAGTCATGTAGCCAAAATAGACTAGCCAAAATTATCATTCTAGCTTTAGGATGATAGTTTTCCCCAAGACACTTATACTCATTGATTGCAAGGAGGTGACATACGACCATGAATGTTATGTTTGGTACGATTGTGTGTGTTAAGTGTACTCCCATGTAATTAATCATTTCCCTATTTGTGGTTGGGATGCATAGTGTAGCCAGTTTATGTGCATGGGCGTAATTGCTATTGCTGATTAAATTTTAACAAGAATTTTATTATAATGAGACTTTCTTATTTTCTATTTTGGCCTTTGGATTTATTTTATTATGGGATGAAATTTTATTGAAGAATTGATTTTTATATTTTACTAATAAGTTTTAAGTTGTGGGGGTTAAATAAAAGGGAAATTTTTATTCATTTCTCAACTTTATTTTATAATTTTTGAAGATTAGTTGCTTGTGTTTCTAGATTTGATTGTGTCTGTAAGTTTTTGCATCAATGTTTTGGATCACACTCTGTCGTAATTTTTGAAGAGTTTTTCTGAAAAATAGACTTGGAAAATTGAATTTGGGAAGGAATGGTAGATTTTGGTGGTGAAAATTTTATGGGCATTTGATTGTTGTATTTCATTGGGCATTTCCTCCATCTTTCCAACATTTCGATCCTTTTGGTGAAGAATTGTCCAATTTACAATATTTTGAAGGGTTTCTTGGGTGTTTGAGAGGTATGTATAATTTCTCTATGAAATTATTGTTGGAGTCCATTTTGGTAACTTGGAATGGCTTTGAATTGATGAATCTATGGAGTTTTTGGATGCAAAGATTTAATTTGGGTAAAGAATGTGAAATTTTATAGTCTATTAGATTGTACGAATGCATATGAGGATTTGAATGTTTTTCTTGAGTTGGAGATTGTATGCTTGATAAGTTCAATGATGTAAATACATTTTTGCAATGTGTATTCCCTAGGGTCAAATGGGTTTTGGTATTTTCTTATTATTTGAGCTTTCAATTTTTGGTGAGTTTTGGATTCCCATGCCCAAATCCGACTTTAAAACTTTCTATTGTGGTTTTGTGGGATGTTTCTTATTGCCATGATTGAGGATGATTTCTTGGGAGAGTAATGGTAAAATCATGGCTATATAATGCATGAAAGCTCTCCATTTGATGGGGTGATATTATGTATGTAAGCATTTGGACATGTGAATTTGGTGCTATGGATCTATGTGTAAACTATTGAGTATGAATTCTATCATTTTGCATGGTTGGCATTTAGTTATTAGAGTTGAAGAGTACACCACCATTACACCATGTATGTGAATGCAATTAAACTCATCAAATAATCATGTGAGTGTATGCTTGAGTAGGTGTATGGCCAAGCATGTGAGTGGTTCTCAACGAGGGGACCAAGGCACAAATGGGCCACTAGGGTAACCCATTGATGAGTACTAATCAAGTGAAAACACATTATATAATAAAACAAAGGTGATAAAATAACTAACTAAAAAATATGAGCATTAATTATGTTGTCCTGGAGGATGCCAACCAAGTTCAAGTAGGTCTGGAAAGTGTTGACCTTAATTACCTCCTACGTGCCTTATATGACATGGATGTGTCGACCATGAGCATAGTGGAGAAGTGCCAAGATGTTTTGGCACGTCAAGCACCTCATAACCATGAGAGTGATGACTCTTCACTGCATGAGATGGATGGACATGCGATGAAACTCCCATGTTTGGACTGTGCACCTACTATGTGGTTTGTGTGATAGTGGTTGTTGTACCATCTCTTGATGCTTGCATGGTGTATTTTTTTTGCTCTTGTATGTGGTATACCAATTTAGTGTTATGATCCCTCTTGATTTGGGTGAGCCATATGATGGAAATTAGTGCACTATGTAATCCTTGTGTGTGTCTATGTACCTAATGTGTGTGTATCCTACTTGTGTTGTGTGGGCCACATGGTTATCTTTGTAAGCACGGTGGGAGAGGGCTTGAGGATTTCTCGTGGTTAGGTGGAGTGACCAACCACCACTAGGGATTTGTGTATAGGTATCAAGTGGTCCCAAATGATAGTGGAAACCTCCCTAGATTTTGATACACGTGGCATTGTATCCTTATTTGATCTCAAGTATTGTATCACTATGATTCATTCATGACCCATGGGCGTGACTACTTCCTCTTTGCTTATGATGTTAAAATGCAATTGGATTTGATACTAGAGTATTGTTTATGGTTGTACTCCTAGTGTTTTCTTCTCTATCACATAGTAAAGGCATTATTGTTCATGGATACTTCATTTGCATAACACATTTATGATGGTTACTAGTAAATTGTATATATAGACATATCTTCAGATGATGAATGCAATAAACTTAGATAAATATTAATGTACTCATGTGCTTGATCTCTTAATTGAAGTGATTTGACTCCCTTGAATGCTTTTGAATCCTACCAAGAAGTTATATGACCCTAGTGTGGCCTTAACTAATAGTCTAGACACCGAAAACACAAAAAAAATTGAAGATTTTGACCTTTTCTACTAAATGACACATACGTTCCTTAATGCTGCACATTTTTTTTGTCCTACACATCCATCCATTTTTGTTGCACATCCATCACTTTTAGCCGCTCATATGTACATTTTACACCCTGGCAACTCACATGACCTGTTCTCCACATATATGACCCTGTTCTACGCATCTGTGAATCGCAAAGCTGCACATCCATAATATAGAGAAGATTCTGAGAATTGTGCAAGTTTGATTTGTTCATTTTAATACCCTTTTTCCTCATGTTTCCAATGGTACCTTCTCAGTAGACTCCTGATCTCGCTTCGTGTGCATTCTAAATGAATCTTTGCCCTTATCTGATAACGGTTTCTTTACTAAGAATCAAATGACCTTAGGTGGAGCCACTAAAGTTATATGAGATGTTGATTGGGATATATGACTTATGTTAGAGGCCTAAACACTCTCTCCTTGTCTCGTGAAGTGGCCTTAGCTTGCTAGCTAGGAGACCATTGGGAATACCAAACTATACTTTGTTAAGACAATATTATACATGCTATCTTTTCTTATGTTAATAGTTAATGTTTGTCGACACATCTTGTATGGTTTATTGTTTCATTATGATAGTAGTCATGTTGTTGATTTCGTTAGTTATTCTAGTCCCCTCCTCCCCCAAAAAAATTAAAAAAATTGTGATGTTTGGTTTGTCATTGTTTCCTAAGGGTTCACGACCAAAGTGTGACACATTTACATAAGTTATGAATTGATCTTCAAATTTTAATGTGCACTATTGGTAATTTCATACAAGCTACACTACTAGTTTTGTGAGCATGGAAAAATTATTAGAGTTGTTGAGAACCTTCAAGTATGTTCTGATAGTTACACTGCACCTAAATTCATCTCTAGCCTTCTGATAAGAGAAATTATTTACAAACATGTTATCCATTTCTATTTTTTTGAACACGAACAATGCATTTGTGGGGATTATCAGTGGTGCCAAATGAAACATCATGAAAAATAAGGTTTTACTGCAATAATATGACATGATAATATGATAAGAACAAAATGGGATTGTAGAGGACATCTCAGATTATAATCATTACATTGTTTGAGATATAACATGATAAGCACAAAATGGATTTATTTAAAATATTTTTTGAAAACTTTAATGTGGTTGAAAAATTTAAAATAGAGCACCATGATCTTCAATGACATCCTCTCAACTTTTTCTTACAAATTCTCAAAACATACTTGCATGTAAACTATAGAGATGTTGATAGTGCACCAGACTTACAAATTGCTTAACTAAATGCCTTGAGGAAATTTATTTTGCATGCCTTGGAATATATGTGAATAAATGTCTTGTGGAGCCCATCTATGATGACTATGACTACATAATATGGATACAAAATCACCTTCATGATATGGGGAAAAGGATTGCACCTACATATATTTACTAGTTGAGAATGTTCTAGAAAGTGTAACTCCTAGTTTGAGGGTTAGAAGTCCAAAAATCCATCTTCCCACTCAAGATGATATTTTGTTGAGTACTAAAAATTTGGATTTTAATAGAAGAACTTCTAGAAGCCATAATTTTTTATTTTACCATTGGATTTTCAATCAATATATATTGTAAGAAAAATGTATTATAGGAAGAAATTCGCACATAGCTAGGGCTTTTGTGAGTGGTGGTAGCGACCTTGTTTAAGGGGGGGGAGATCACACCATAAGGTCTGCATTGTTAGTGAGTTCACATGTGTTTGGATAGCCAATTACAACACACTGGTTTTTAGAAGAAATTACAGCTTTCAGATATATCAGCGGTTGTATGAACCACCAGCAGAGGCGTCTGAAGGAGGAAAGATCCCAGTTGATATATTGGAGGAATCGCCGCCCCAGGCTGAGAGAAATAGCGGTCTGGAACAGTAAATTGCATAAGTTTATTAGTGATTGTCGAAAAAGGGTTGCAAGGCTTCATTGCTTCATTTGTCAACTCTGTCATTGGTGGATGGTCTGAACATCAGTAAACGATCACACTACAGCAGAAGCATTCAGACTTGCTGAGTCCAAATTACTGTTTCAAATTAAAGGAGGTGTGCTTCGGCGTCAATCTGGCTCAACCTTTGTTTTCAATTTCAATTTGCAGATCTGAACTGGAAGGTCAGTCATCAACTCGCAGAAAATAAAGCAAGCTAGTCTGCAGAGCTAGGGCATCATAAAAAATCAGAATGCGAAATGCGAACATCACACCCTAAAAGGAAATCTGCATTTCTTCAACGACAAATAAACATAGGTCTCATGCATTCAAATCTTGTGAAGAATGTTGCAGGATGCAACAAGGCAGTTTTTAGGGCAGAAAAGCCCAAATTGGCGACAGAAGCTCCAAATAAGAAAGACAAAAAATAGATTTTTACAAGTTATTGTTTTAACTATTGGCTCTACGGTCATAAGAAAAAAGAATGCAGAAAGCCAGTGCAGGACCATCCGACATATGAGCATTTGAAAGAATTCACAGCAAAATAAAGAAGATTAGTAGATCAAAATATAGATTGGGATGTGTATGCATTATTCTCTCGAATTCCCATAGAGGATCTTGTTGTGAAAAGGCTCTCCATTGAAAACTCTAATGAGCCTTCTCTATCAGACAATAATACAAAGGGATCACAGAGTAAAAATCTGAAGGACAATACTAGGGATTTTGCTTCAGACAATAAAAGCCCTTCTAAAGATACTAGGGTTGAAAAACCCGCTTCTATTTTAAGGGCAAACAATAAAAGCTCTAAGCATATTAAGGATGCTAAGCCGAAGATCTTCTTAGTCCAAACCTTGGACAATCAGATAAATATTTTCACAAAAACAAAGTATGTGAAACTGGGCATAAGCAACGGGGTTGCTAAGGTGGGAAGACCTGAATGCAATTCAGACTGCAGTTCCAAGGAACCCATATCTGCTAAAGGGGAAGGTAGGTTCTTACCTACCCAAGCACCTCCTGTGTGCATGAAGAAGAATGATTTCACCTGGCAAATGGTAAAAAACAAGAAAAAGGTAAATAGGTACCCGTTAACTCACTATCCTTTCAGTTTAACTCTTAATAATCCCTTTGATTTGCTTAAAGAGGAAGGAAATGGTAAATATTCGCCCCCCCACAAAAGGAATGGGACCTTTGGGGATAAGGGATATAGGGCATGGCAGAGGAAGATGGATTTGGTCCATCCAGAAGCCACAAAGCCCTACCCTTATCTCACAAAGATCCCACCCTTCTTTGGAGGGAACTCTAATCAATATGGTACAATTTATGGTAGTGATGTTCCAATGATTAAAAACCCAAAATATAGTCCTCCTCACCGTAGAAGGATGGAGAGGCAATCATGATCTATGATTAGTAATAATAGAAGTAACTGTGATTTTTGTAATGACTCATCTCATGAAACTTTAAAGCATGCAACTTATACACTACCACATAGGCGTATTATTCAGCAGAATCCAGGTAAGAATAATCATAGCAGTCATTATGTTTCTATCATCCTAGATAATGATGTTATTATGCAGCAACAAAAACTCTTGGCAGAAAGAGGTCTGATCTGTATCTGGAATGGTACGGGAGTATCTGTCAAGAATGTAGTGAAGGAATTATCATTACTGCTACCGAGGGAGGTGAGTATATCACACCTTATGGATCATTTTATTTTTATAGACTGCACTAAAAAGAATATGAAGGATAGCATTTTGAATAGAAAGGATATTAAATTTAGGAACATTCCTTTTTCCTTTTTTGAATGGATGCCATTGTTCAATCCAATGTTGTTAAATGATTTTAGAATAGAAAAGGCTGTCTCTTTAAACAACCTGCCTATAGAAATGTCTAACAAGGAAATCATAAGAACTATAGGGAATAAAATTGGGAAATACATTAGGACTATAGAGTCAACCTTTAATCAAACCAATAAAATTATCATAGTTGAGATGGAATTTCATCAAAAAAGCATCTTACCCATCCAATTAAACTTTAATTCAAATTCTATCATAATCAATCCTAGAATATTAGAAAATTTTATCGAAGAAGGTGTGTACACCCAAAAGCCCCACAAAAACATAAATCTTATAAATCAACCCAATAAAGATGTGGAGATAGAGTTATGTAAGGACAAAGGGGGTTTTATAATTAGGCCTACAAAGACTCAAGGACTGGATAGGATCCATCCCACAGCAGAAACAGGTTTAAATACCTCGTTATCAAACCAATTTCAGATCAATAAGATAACAGGAGTAGAAAATATCCCTGAACCTCAAGAGCCATACAACATTACAATGAGTGTATCAAAGGATGAGGCCCATCATACAAATGCTGAAATAGATAGAACAATAATAAAAGAACAAATTAATAGATCAATGAATGAGACCATAAATGTTGAGGTCAAATCTCCCCTACCTTTATCCTCGGAGCATAAGAATAACCTTAGTACTCAGAGTATCAAGCAAGGAATTTACACTGAAAATACCTCTTACAACCTAAATAGAATCTCCAACATTCCAGAAAATGAAGAGGGATCACTTATAAAGGACAATAAAAAATTAGAAGAAGAAATAGTCGAGATCACCAATGAATTAATGGATACCCTTATAGACGAAATATGTGACAAAGAGGAACTTGATCACCAAAAAAATTTGCTAATTAAAAGCATTAAGGAGATGTTAGCATCAGACAACACTCTGGAAAATGGAGAGGAGGACATGGAAATGGAATGCTTACCAAATCTAGATGAGATAGGAGATATGGTAACAGATCTTGATGATAGTAAAGGTCCCTTGTATGTTAGGAAAGAAGATATAAATAAGACAAGGAATCAAAATGTGGAAGAGATCAAAATTTGCATAGAAGGTATCAACAATGATGACAGACAATTAGGCATGGCAACAACCATTGATGGAATCAAACCCGGCGACAATCTTCCATCAGTTAAAGACTCCATAGAAGGCCTCTTTGGTATCACCAACGAAGATAGGTAGTTAGATATAGCAATGAAAAGAGGAAGTCTGAGCACCCCTAATATCAATAGAATTAAAAAGAAGAGGGGGAGGAAATCCGTAGTGGAGTTAAGAACTATGAGTGTTAATGCAGGAACCCAAAAAGAGATTGCAGATTTTCCTAATATTGAAAAAAACTCAGAGCTCATCCCCTCTGATTCTTGCCTTCAGACAAAAGAAATGCAAAAAGAAAGAATGGAAAAATCCCCCTTAGAGGAGACCTTTGACCAAGGATCACTGCTAGATTTTTTAGGATTGGATCATGCCTCTATTTTGGAGGAGTCTAGAAGTAACGATATAATAATAGGAGTATTATGTTCGCTATCGAATGAAGAAATCTATGAGAAAAACAAAGAGAACATGGTTAGGAACAATACAAAAACTTTAGGTTTAGGAAAATCAATTAAGGGCAGGTTAGAAGCTGATACGGGGAAAATAGTCAAACCAAGAGGAAGAAAATCCCTTGCTGAACTAAGAGCAAAGGTAGGAATGGCACCAGGTCAGGTTAAAATTACCGATATTCTATACTCTGGGAAGGGGAAGGTCCTTCCCGAGTCCTCATGAAAATCATTAGTTGGAATGTTAGGGGTATAAATGCCCCTAACAAACAACGCCTTGTAATAAGGCAATTAGCAAAAATTAGACCAAATATGGCTATGATACAAGAAACTAAACTTTCTAATGAAGGATATGAGAAAATAAAAAAGAGTATAGGAATAAGAGAATTAGTAGGATATGAGGCAGAAGGTGCTTCGGGTGGAATTGGTTTTATTTGGGATCCAAGAGAAATAGTTTTCAATATTCATGAAAAATAAAAAAATTGGATGGGAGGTCAAATCAAAAGTTTAAAGTCAGATTTAAAATTTAATATAATAAACATGTACACTCCTAAATTCCTACATGAAAAGAGAATTGTATGGCAGGAGATTAAGGATTATATAGAGAACTTCCCGAATGAAACATTTATACTAGGAGGAGATTTTAATGCTATCCTATCCTTGGGAGATAAACAGGGTGGGACGAAACACATATCAAAAACAACTTTAGAATTCCAAGACTGGAGAAACATTATAGAGGCAATGGAAATTGAATTAGACCGAGGGAAATACACGTGGACTAACAAACGTAAAGACACAGAGTTAATAGTAGAAAAATTGGATAGGTTCTTTTTTATAGGGGAGTTGAGGAATTTTGATTTTAATTTTACTAATGAGGTCCTACCCATTGCCAGTTTCGACCACTTTCCTATAGAACTAGTAATTTCGAAACCAATCAGAAATAAAAAAATCTCATTTACATTTGAAAAAATGGGGTTACTTAATGAGGAATGTTTGGATCTAATTAAAAAATGGTGGACAGAGGCAAGGTTCGAAGGCTCCAAGATATATAAAGTCATAAGGAAACTAAAACTAATAAAAAGAAATCTGTCACAATGGAGTAAAAACACTATTGGGGATATATTTGTGAAAAGAGACCTTATAGAAAAAGAGTTGGAAAATGTGAATAAGGAGATTACTGAAGAAGGAAAACAGACTTCAGACGATAACATAGAGAAAGAACTATTATGTAAATACTATGATTCTCTTTCACAAATTAGCGCCTTCTGGGGGCAAAGAGCGAGAGAAACATGGCTCAGGGAAGGGGACCGAAACACCAAATTTTGTCACAATAGCGTCAAAGCTAGAAGGAATATTAATAAGATTTCCAAAATCAAAGATAGCAATGGTAATACAATAGAGGATCCCAAAGAAATTGCAGATTTAGCAGTCTCTTCCTTTGAAAAATCTCTAAATAACTTAGGGAGTGTGGATTTGTTGGACCAGGCCAAGCTGGTAAGAAACATCCCTTGTATAATAACTCCACGTCAAAATAACCTCCTAAATGCCGCATTTACAGAAGATGAAATACTCAAGGTTCTAAAGGAAATGAACCTGGATAAATCCCATGGTCCTGATGGATTCCCAACTTTTTTCTTTCAAAAGTGTTGGTCATTTATGGGCAAGGAAATTACTGATGCTCTAGAGGGAATGAGAAACTTAGGACATATTCTTAAAGAGCTAAATAACACATTCATTGCTCTTATTCCCAAAAAGGTCAATGCAGAGAACTTTAACGAGTTCAGACCTATCTCCTTGTGCAACACTTTGTATAAAATCTTCTCAAAAGCTTTGGCAAGCAGAATGAAACAACTTCTTCCATTGATTATATCTGAGGAACAAATGAGATTTGTCCCTAATAGGTCAATTCTCGATGGAGTGATTATTGCTCATGAGGCTATACATTCAGTAACAAATAATAAGGATCCGAGTATGTTGATTAAGTTAGACATCAGTAAGGCGTATGATAAAGTGGACTGGAGATTTTTGTGTAAATGTATGGAAGCTTTTGGATTCTCAAAACAATGGATCAATATGATTTTTGAATGCATCTCCACCCCTCACTTCTCAATTATGGTGAATGGGTCTCCCGAAGGCTTTTTCAGCTGCTCTCAAGGTTTGAGGCAAGGAGATTCGTTATCTCCTTTTTTGTACATTATTATGGTGAAAGCTTTGGGGAGAGGTATCAAGAAACTTCAGAGAGAGGATAAGGTTAAAGGAATCAAGATTACTTCAGGAGTCGAGGCTACTACTCATCAGCAATATGTTGATGATAATCTCCTTTTTGGAAAAGCGCTCTTAGAAGAAGCTCAAGCTTTCAAAGAAATTTTAAATACTTATGCTAACGCTTCTGGACAATGTATAAATGAGGAAAAATCAAATTTTTTTTTTATCAATACTGAAGAGAGACGAAAGAATGAGATTAAACATATTCTAAACTTCAAAGAAGGTTTCTTCCCATGTAAATATTTAGGTTTACCTCTGGATAAGGGGGTCAAATCAAATCACTTATGGGAAAGTACAATTCAAAATATCTCTAAGAAACTAGATTAATGGAAAGGAAAATGGTTATCAAATGTGGGAAGGGCTGTTATGATCAGGTCAGTCCTCTCTGCAGTTCCTATTTATCAGATGATGAGCATGAGAATCCCGACAGGTATTAATAAGGAGATAGTTCAAAAGTTAAGGAGTTTTTTTCTGGCAAGGGTCGGAGGAGAAATCTAAACTAGCTTTAATTGCTTGGAATAAGATTTGTAAGCCAAAAGAAGAAGGAGGTTTGGGAATAAAAGACCTTACGCTTCAAAACAAGGCCTTGGGGGTGAAATTAGTATGGAGAATGATTAAAAACCCAAAGGCAAAATGGGTTAAAATACTAAGATATAAATACTTACTAGGAGAAGAGGAGGAAAGTGTTTGTCGTTCTGATAATTATCTGACGGGCTCACGCATATGAAACTTCATAAAAGAATGTAAAGATATAGTATTAGAGTCCCTTTCTTGGGACACAAAAAGTGGGAATAAGGCTCTATTCTGGGATGACTCATGGGGTGGAAAACTAGCCCTTTGTGAAATTCTTGGGAACGATCAGCTAATTGAACTAATCAAACATAGTAAGGGAGAGCGGGTTAAAGATTATTTTTCACAAATCAATAATAGTGAGGGAAGCAGCTGGGCATGGAAATCTCTAGAGGAATTCAGACTTCCCCTTGATTTCCAGGATAAACTTAACAAGGCTCTACAAGAATGAAACTTCTATCCACGCTCTGGGGAGGACATAATCATATGGGCTGCCTCAAAGAGTGGTGTATACAATTCGAAAGAAGGTTTCAAAGTTATAGCTGGGATAGATAACCCATCCACCAGTCTTCCCATTGATCTATGTTGGAATAGAAACTGTCTTCCTAAGGCAAGTCTATTCTCATGGGCTGCTTTACAGAAAAGGATTTTCACCGCTGAATGGTTTGAAAAAATAAGGTACCATGGTCCTTCTAGGTGTGCCCTGTGTGAGAAAGAAAGTGAGATGATAAATCATATTTTGTTAAATTGTGAGTATGCCAATAAATGTTGGCTTTGGGTTCTGGAGAAATTAGATCTGAAGACTGCTCTTCAAAATGATATCACAGAAGTTTTTATTTCATGGCAAAGATCACGTAAGGAGGATTTATATAGTAAAATGAGATACATAATCCCATCTCTGTTAATCTGGGAATTATGGAAGGAAAGGAACCGTAGGATTTTTCAAGATAAAAGGATGAACATTGAGAGATTTTTGAACAAGTTAGAGGCAAATATAGTAGAAATTACAAACAATAGAAATATACTGGGACAATCAATGATGGAATTCTCACTAGAAGACAACTACCAGAGAAAGAAGTGGTATGGCTTGAAAGTTCCTCCCTGGATTGGATCTAGCATTGACAATAAATCCTTATCAAGGGTGAACTGTAAATGGAAACCATCGGAGCAAGGATGGATTAAGTTGAACTTTGATGGGGCAGCTAGGGGAAACCCAGGGGTGGCGGGAATAGGGATATGTGTACATAATGTGGAAGGAAAGTTATTAGGAAGGATAGCAAAACCTATAGGAATTAAGACAAATAACGAAGCTGAAATAAAAGCTATAAGATTAGGTCTGGCATGGTGCAAAAAATGGAGGCTAAAAAGAATTGCGATTGAAGGAGACTCAGCTATTATTATAAATGCAATAAGACAAGGTAGAATGCCGAACTGGAAACTAAATAGTGCTATTGAACAAATAATGGAATCTCTTGAAGTTATAGGAGATTATATAGTGAATCACATTTACAGGGAGGGCAATATAGACACAGATAAGTTAGCTAACCTAGGAGCTGACGGGCAAGAAATTGAAGAAATTCATGAGAGTTTGAAAGAAGAACTCGAAAGGTGAAGAAAAATGATTTCAAAATAGGAAATCAAGATTAGATGTAAATAAATGTAAATGAATTTAAAGGTAAACAAGTATAGAAACATTTGTGAGTATAAGATAAAAATGCAAAAATACACACACAAACACGCACAAACACACACTCATATATATATTGCCCTCTTACATAGTAGACTTCAAGATAGGGAATGTAAGAAGTTAACGTCTCATTTAGTCAAAACAATCATCATATATTAGGGACATGCCAACCTACAATGAAGTCTCATCGATCACAAAAATGATAATCTTTAAAATAGAAAATGTTATGACAAATTAAAAGGCTCCTAAAGTGCTCATAAATTTCTTATGTCATAATAATGAAATAAAGCTTATAGCATGATTGCCAATAGAAATGGACTTAGATGGTAATGTTTTATTTAGTAGACTAACTCATGGATTAAGATTTGCAATTACATTATTTCATCAATACCTAACCTGAACTAGCTTAATGAGGATTGAATCATGAAAATGATTAATTAACTGTAAATTAGGAGAGTAGAGGTGGCATGGTGTCTATCTATTTTGCAGGTATACAGGAAAACCATAACAGACCAAAAAGGCAGAAATAAAGAAAAGGAGGCTCGAGAACTTATCAAAGCTAAGGCAAATACTCGAAGAGTGAGGATGAGAGAAAATAACATGATTTTTCAAAAGCACAGTTAAAGTTAAAGGAAGGCTCATTAGCTCTAAAGATAAGAGCAAAGTACATGTAATCTCAATATAAATAAATGTACGGCACAAGATGGGAATGCTCATTAGTTCTTCGTAAAAGAGCATTGTATTTAAAAGATTAATGAATATCTGTGTTCACTATCATGGAGGTATGCCTCCTTTAATCTGTATTAAAGAGGGAATGCCCTCTTCAACTCCATCAAGTGGAGCTTTGTAATCCTACGCTTGTAGGAACTCTAAACTTGATATATTATTTTTGGACTAAAGTCCCGGGCCAGACTAGAGGTTTTCTTCCCCATTCTTTCCTACCAGTGCCCGCACGAACGGAGGAAAATGTAAAAAGATAAATTTTAAATAAATAAAATCAAGGCTTTGGCCGTTTACTGATAAAAACAAAACAAAACAACAATATATATATTGTAAGAAAGCTCATGAAGAGATTCATGCCATCAAATCATGTGATGCAAATTCATCTAACTTTTAGACTTGTATGAGGCTTCTAAGAGCCTCAAATTTGAAATTGAAATTGTATTAGAGAAATTCCCCATAACAATAACTTTAATATCTCTTGTAACTACATGATATTGAGATCATTCTTTCACCATTCACTTCATATTTTAGTTTTGCTCCTTGGGGTAAGTACCCAAGTTCATAAGTGCACAAATGTAAACTAACTACATTTAGTAGCCCTACTATTTCAACCCTTCTTGAAAAATAAACAATACTTTTTTGGGTGATGCAAGATTGGTCTTACATCTTGGATGATCCCACACCACAATTAAACACTGGTGGTATTTGAAAATATTTTTTAAAAATAACTAGATCACGAGGATGAAACTATTCTAGGTGAACACCTTGACTAGACCAAATTTATAGTTGTGAAAATGATTTTAAAAAATAACATTATTTACTAATTCACATGCCTTAGAATGGTTTGATACAAAATGTAGTTTCTTTTAGTATTCTAAAGTGAAGTGTTTCTAGAAGGTTTCTTCTCTTTAATGCTCAAGATTTTTTTACAAGAATTGGATGTGAATAATACACATTGAATACCTTTAAATACCAAGACAACAATTAATTGTTCAAACAATTATCAAGTTAACTCATAACAACTAGTGGAATAAAGGAGAATCAACACATTTTGATTTTGAAGTTTCAAATTTTGGAGGTCAATTACACATGGTGTAGTATTGGATCTAGATCACACACCCCCACACACAAGAAGACATGCAAATGTAGATAAGATAAAATTGCATACATTGAAGGATGCATACATTAATTATACAAAGGATTGAAGAAAGAGCTCAACTCTGCATAAATGTACACCATTTATTGATCTATAATTATATTAAATCATTACATCAAAATGAGTCAAGAACTAAAGAAAATTAACATAGGAGTACAAATTTCATCATTACAATGATACAATTTAGACAAATTATATCATCTATCTACTTTAATAAGTAGTGTATGTGAATTTCAAATAAAAGATGCTATGTCTTTATCATTTCATAATTACAATTTCATTTTTATAAAAAAACTTTTTCTTAATAATTTCTTAAAACTATAATATTTCAATTGTTTTGATTTATATTTTACTATGTATTATTTAAATTTCATTTAAAATAATTGTTATCAAAATTTTAATGACAATCTTATGAATCACTCCTTACAGATCGAGGAATAACATAAAATCAGTCACTCATGTAGAACTTGAAAAACAAACTAATAGTAACACATGCAAAGCCTAAAAAACTAATAAACAAAAATAAGAATACGCTACTTAAGTGACAAGACAACACCAGACGATGGTAGAGGAGGTCTGTATCATCTAGCATACTTTTAAGATTCAAAATCTTTTAAATTTGAATGATTTATACCTCATTACACATCATCAAAATCCTATATAAAAATAAAATTATTTTCCAAAATGATTAATAACTCCAATAAAACAATCATAATGTGTAATGTTATAAATATACCCATAAAACAATCATCCTCCACACACATAGTGCTTCCATACTTAATTGTCTTTTTGAGTTTTTTTCTAGTCTGCTTTCTTTTTTACTGTCCTTTATGTCACACTTCCACTCTATCACCATCGTGGAGTCCCATGATATTATTAAGTTAGACATGTTTAAGTACATAAGATAAAATTGAATACGCTTTAAGAATATCAAAGATATAATTAAGTTTCATCAATTATTAATTTACTATAGTTCTTAATTTTTAGAAAAATATTCTTTTCATAATATTGACTATATACATTTATTTGAGAAATTTTTATTTAGTTTGATAATTATAATTAAGTTTTAATTCTTATAGAAAAAAATAGGAGTGAGGGTATATATTATTTATTTCTAAGGATTAATTATTTCATTTATAATAATTTAATAATAAAATAATATTTAACTTAAAGATATACTTACTAATCATATTTAAAATGTTGATATTTACATATAAATTAGTATTTCAAATTATTAAAAGATGATTTAAATTTGAAATGGTATCTAATAAATTTAAATTTTTCATAGATATAATTAAGATATAATTTTCTAGTGATGATGGATCATGGAATAAATATAATATAATTTTTTACATATTAATATATTAATTTCAATAAATTCAATTTATTATTAGATAAGAGTATTAAAAACATAACTATAGTGTTTGAAATTCCTATCGAAGTTACAATCTATAAGTCTTAAACATATAATATATCTACCATAAATAAATTATAATATTAGATAAAAATAATTTTTAGTATTTAATGTTATATTATAAATATCTTATAATAATAAATTAAATTTATTGAAATTAATATATAATCTGTAATATTACTTGAGTGCATATTTTAATAAATTTACTATTATTAAATAATAAATAATAAATAATAAATAATAAATAATAAATAATAAATATAGATTTTTACATAAAATACATAAATAAATATTACACATCTAATATTTCTAACATAAACAAAATATAATACTTAATAAAAATAAATTTAATAATTAATATTATGTTAATGAAATATTTACTAGTAAATAAGGGGAAACACTTAGTTTTTTTTTCAAAGTTTGTAAAAATTATATAAAGAAAAAGTGGCAACTCAACATATAAATGGCAGTTGCGTACAAACTGGCTTCGACAGTTTTAAAAAAAATGATTTAATTAACATTTTACTTCCTGCAAAATAGTTGGACGACTGATGGTACGAGAGAAATTGATTTGATTTGACTTAAAAGACATGGCATGTATGGTCATTGGCATGGCACTGGCTGGGTGCAAATTTTCGCCCAGTTAGCCAGTGCCATCACATAGCGGTTTCTGTCCTAAGAATTAAATGACCTTAGGTGGAGCCACTAAAGTTATATGACTTATGTTAGAGGCCTAAACACTCTGTCTTGGAATCGTGAAGTGGTCTTAGCTTGCTATACATGTTATCTTTTCTTATGTTAATAGTTTATGTTTTTCGATACATCTTGTATGTTTTATGTTTTCATTATGATAGTAGTCATGTTGCTCATTTCATTAGTTATGCTAGCAAACCAAAAAAAATTGTGATAACTTAGTTTGTCATTATTTCCCAAGGGTTCACAATCAGGGCGTGACACATTAACATAAGTTATAATTGACCTTCAAATTTTAATGTGCACCATTGGTAATCTCATATAAGCTACACTATTAGTTTTGCGAGTATGGAAAAATTATTAGAGTTGTTGAGAACCTTCAAGTATGTTCTGATAGTTACAATGCATCTAAATTCATCTCTTATCTTTTGACAAGAGAAATTATTTAAAAACATGTTATCCATTTCTAATTTTTTTGAACATGAACAATGTATTTGTGGAAATTATTAGTGGTGCTAAATGAAACATTGTAAAAAATAAGCTTTCACCACAATAATATGACATGATAATATGATAAGAACAAAATGAGATTGTTGAGGACATCTCAAATATATCATTACATTGATTGAGATATAACATGATTAGCACAAAATGGATTTATTCAAAATATTTTTTGAAAACTTTAATGTGGTTGGAAAATGTAAAATAGAGCACTATGATGTTCAATGACATCCTCTCAACTTTTGCTTACAAATTCTCAAAACATACTTGCATGTAAAATGTAGAGATGTTGATAGTGCACCAGACTTACAAATTGCTTAACTAAATGCCTTGAGGAAATTTATTTTGCATGCCTTGGAATATATGCGAATAATTATCTTGTGGAGCCCATCTATGATGACTATGACTACATAATATGGATGCATAATCACCTTCATGATATGGGGAAAAGGATTGCACCTACATATATTTACTAGGTGAGAATGTTCTAGAAAGTGTAACTCCTAGTTTGAGGGTTAGAAGTCCAAAAATCCATCTTCTCACTCAAGATGATATTTTGTTGAATATTAAAAATTTGGATTTTAATAGAAGAACTTCTAGAAGCCATAATTTTTTATTTTACCATTGGATTTTCAATCAATATATATTGTAAGAAAGCTCATGAAGAGATTCATGTCATCAAATCATGCGATGCAAATTCATCTAACTTTTAGACCTGTATGAGGCTTCTAAGAGCCTCAAATTTGAAATTGAAATTGTATTAGAGAAATTCCTCATAACAATAACTTTAATATCTCTTGTAATTACGGGATATTGAGATCTTTCTTTCACCATTCACTTCATATTTTAGTTTTGCTCCTTGGGGTAAGTACTCAAGTTCACATGTGCACAAATGCAAACTAACTACATTTAGTAGCCCTACTATTTCAACCCTTCTTGAAAAATAAACAATACTTTTTTGGGTGATGCAAGATTGGTCTTACATCTTGAATGATCCCACATCACAATTAAACACCGGTGGTATTTGAAAATATTTTTAAAAAATAACTAGATCACGAGGATGAAACTATTCTAGGTGAACACCTTGACTAGACCAAATTTATAGTTGTGAAAATGATTAAAAAAAAACATTATTTACTAATGCACATGCCTTAGAATGGTTTGATACAAAATGTAGTTTCTTTTAGTATTCTAAAGTGAAGTGTTTCTAGAAGGTTTCATCTCTTTAATGCTCAAGATTTTTTTACAAGAATTGAATGTGAATAATACACACTGAATACCTTTAAATACCAAGACAACAATTAATTGTTCAAATAATTATCAAGTTAACCCATAACAACTAGTGGAATAAAGGAGAATCAACACATTTTGATTTTGAAGTTTCAAATTTTGGAGGTCAATTACACATGGTGTAGTATTAGATCTAGATCACACACCCACACACACAAGAAGACATGTAAATGTAGATAAGATAAAATTGCATATATTGAAGGATGCATACATTAAATGTACAAAGAATTGAAGAAAGAGCTCAACTTTGCATGAGTGTACACCATTTATTGATCCATAATTATATTAAATCATTACATCAAAATGAGTCAAGAACTAAAGAAAATTAACATAGGAGTACAAATTTCATCATTACAATGATAAACATTTAGACAAATTATATCATCTATCTACTTTAATAAGTAGTGCATGTGAATTTCAAATAAAAGATGCCATGTCTTTATCATTTCATAACTACAATTTCATTTTTATAAAAAAACTTTTTCTTAATAATTTCTTAAAACTATAATATTTCAATTTTTTTGATTTATACTTTACTATGTATCATTTAAATTTCATTTAAAATAATTGTTATCAAAATTCTAATGACAATCTTATGAATCACTCCTTACTGATCGAGGAATAACATAAAATCAGTCACTCATGTAGAATTCGAAAAACAAACTAATTCGAAAAACAAACTAATAGTAACACATGCAGAGCCCAAAAAGCTAATAAACAAAAATAAGAATACGTTGCCTAAATGACAAGACAACACTAGATGACGGTAGAGGGGGTCCATATCATCTAGCATACTTATAAAATTCAAAATATATTAAATTTGAATAATTTATACCTAATTACACATCATCAAAATCCTATTTAAAAATAAAATTATTTTCCAAAATGATTAGTAACTCCAATAAAACAATCACAACTTGTAATGTTATATATATACCCATAAAACAATCATCCTCCACACACATAGTGCTTCCATACTTCATTGTCTTTTTTATTTTTTTTTCCACTCTGCTTTATTTTTGATGGTCCTTTTATGTCACACTTCCACTCTATCACCATCGTGGAGTCCTATGATATTATGAAGTTAGATTAATTTTCTTGGTAATATCATAACACACCTTAAAGCATATATGATAAAGACATAATTACACTTTTATTGGTCTACACTCCATCCAATGGACTCTTTTTTTTTTGTCAGTACTAAACTAAGATAGCAAGAAAAGGTAAAGTGGGTATGAAAATCCAAAACATTTAAAGCTAAATATTCTCCTCTCTGGTACAGCAAAGCATCTAGCATCATTACGTGCAATTCTTTTTGAATTTTTTGACACACGTGTCAAGAGTGTGTCGAAGATTTGAAATTAAAATCCATGAAGCAGGGCCATTCTTGTTTCTTGGGTTCTATGCTGAAAAATATGAAATCAAGGGAAGAATTAATGTTCATATCACTGAGTGGGGATGATACATCACCCCTGCTATCTGAAAATGATTTCTCTACTGGTTCAATTCAGCTCTCCATTCTCAAGCTGGACAGTACATCATTTAGTAAGTGAAGTTTGGTAAACATGTAATTAAAGTGTCAAAGAGATCAATCATTGGTCATGGGGTTCTGTTAGTGATCGTCTTGTTGAAGTTGGTTTATGATATGATTCATTTTTTAAAACAAATTTTGCAGATGTAAGAGTCAGGAGCAGAGCTTCTGTTCATGAACTGAAGAATGCTGTTCAGACGGAGTTTGGTGTATCTCAAAATGAAGAGCAAGGCAAGATTCCCTGGTACATCACTTTTTACATTAATCAATCTAGATTGAATTTTTGGTTTCTCGAAGAAAACACTCTTGGATGTTTATTTTTGTGAGTTAAATTCTTGGGTGTTTGTTTTCAGAAAGCAAATGGCTCTGGGTGTTTGCTTTCTGATAGCAATTGGTTCTGGGTGTTTGCGTTTTATCAAGAATGTTCTCTCTTAAGGTTGAATTTGATTATATTTTTTCGGTTCTTATTGTCTTAGGGGTATTGTGTGGGAAAACTTTTGCTTGACATACGAGTCTCATAAACTTGTTGATGACAGCATCTTGTTGAGCAGTCTTGGCATCAAAGATAGTGACCAGGTATGCACTAGTTGCCCTTTTTGTTTCAAAGATTTATATGGTTTTTGCCTGTTGTAAGGCTCATTATTTTGAGTTGGTTTCTATGGTTTTACAACCTTCACGAAATTGAAGAATTATGGCCGATTGTATGTCTGGAGTTAGAGTTTTTCGATGTGTTCAATCTAAGTTCTCAACTACAAAGAGCAGATTAGGTACATAAATTATGTAGTGGATAGAGGAAATTTTTACTACCACAATTAACTATTTCATGTGCGAGTGAGGCTCTAGGTTCAAATGCTAACCCACTTATTAGTGTCTAAGTTCAAAATTTGACCCTGGAGAACTTTTCCGGCAGGGTGAATCACTCAGAGATTTACTTCCAAACGCATGACGAATTAACCTGCCTTGTAAATGGCAAGCGCCCAATCTCTGTGTACCCACAAGAGCGTTTGCCCTTTTTAATTGTGCACGGTTCAAAACGGAGGACAATGGGTGGCTTTATGCGATAGCTAGAGTGGTTTTTCAATACAAAGTACCATGTTTTAAATAAATACAAGAGATCTAAAAAATGCTACTCAATGCGTTGCTGAGAATCCTGAAGGAATGGACAAGGAGGGTTAGGCAGTCTTTTATATAGGCGTAGACAGGGAACGGCAATCTTCATTTCGTTTTCCATTTTATTTTCATTTGTAAAATGCCATTTACACAATTCAAACCTTAGTCTCCATTTTTCTATTTTTCAGGGGCTTAAGTTGGAATCCAATGGATTGGAATATAAAAGGATCAGTTGGAATCCTTTGCCAGCTGAAAATCGAAAGGGAGACATTGCCAGCTTGAATCCACTGCAATGTAATCATGTGACCATTGTTAGATTCTGAAGTGTTAAAAATTAAAACAAATAAGTAATCAATATTCATTGCTAAGCTATCTAGCCAGTGGCGAGATTGCCAGTTTGCAGGTGACCAGCAGTGATATACAAAAGTAGTCAATTCATGTGGTCTGCAAGAAGAGTCTGATCCAGGAGCAGCATCATAAATCACAAGGAAATAAATAATTTGGTACCACGCTTTCATGTTGTAAGTTTATAGTGTTATACCCCAGCAGGACAGAAAGAAACAACTTCTTCTCCCGATGAACTACATGTTGGGATGGTCAGAGGGAGTTAACATCATCCGAGCTAGGGCCCCCACTGCACCGGTGCATTGGGAATCAACGTTGGGCTATCCGGAAGGCAGATTCTATACGTAACATGCCAGAACACCCCCAACTATCCCCAGCCGAATAGTAGGGCTGGCCCTTCCCTTGCCGGAAAACCGGGCCTGTTCACAGGGGTAGGGGTAGGGGTAGGGCATCCCTCTGCACCGGCAATAGATAATTCCCTCTTCACTGGCAATAGATAATACCTTCCCAGCAAATATCGCCCTCTGCACTGGGATGGGTGGGAAGATATAGTTCTCCGATTACCGATCTTCCCTGTTGGCACGCCCAACCACTCCGATCACCCATCTTCCCGCATGGATCTCCCCATCACTGAACTCAATCACTCCGATTACTGAGATTGCTCTGATTACCAAACTCCCCGCATATCTGCATTCAGATTACGGGTTATGCCAATCTATGGCACCCATCATGCTCAAAAAATTTAATTGTAAAAAGGCTCTTACTGTCACACATAGAAGGAAGAAACAAACTATTTAATACAAAATGAAAGCTGGAGCTGTTATAGTACAGTTCTCAAGCAAAAAATATTAAGATTCACAACCAACCAATTATGTCTACTTGATAAGAATAAAATAAACAAAAACTACCACAAAAGACTTTCCAGCGCAGTGTAACTCCAGCAATACACATTCAAGGAAGCTGCTAATAAGTGGAAAGAGAGAGCAGGAAAGGCAGTGTGAATTCCCCTATGTGGATTTAGCCAATATATGCAATAAATAGGAGATGGTTGTGGCACATAGCCTATGAAGATTCTACAGGAATTAATTTATTTAACTGCTCATGGAAGGTGGTGTACATTTTGCTCTATTGTGGTGTATCCTAACCGAGCAGCTCCCAAACTTGTATATTGCAAGGGCTATTGTGGGATACAAGTCACTATGTACTTGTGGGTAACACTATGTATTGCATTGAGATCTTGTAGGTGATCAGGGTTGGCTTTGGGTTCTATTCTGGACCCTGGATATGTGCTAAGATGGATGTGGAGAAGAGTTAGCCTCAGATGGCTGTTTTGCCTCCTTATGCAGTGTTCTCTGGTGCCCTGTAAATACATGGATGGGAACTAATTTGTAGTACTTGGTCAGCACATGAGTAAGTGATTGGCTGGACCAATTGCTAGGGTTCCATTTCCATCTTGAAGCCAGGAACTCTATCTATATGTCAATAGTGGGCGATATTTCAATCATATCAGTGTAAGTGATGAAAACATAGTAATAGTAAGTCTCTGAGTGGAAACTCCCTCCCATACAGGTTTGAAATTTCATTAGAAATTAAATGACATGATTTTAAAGAATTAATATGTCAGCAATGAAACAAGGATCACAAAAGCAAACAAGCCCTTCCCGCCCACTCCATGAGCCAAAAGGGAAAAGTCCAAAAATCTAAAGCATCTTTAATCTGACTCACCCTGATACTTTGTAAACTTGATGTCATCTCTTGGTACTGATCACTTTGTGCCAAGACTTGTACACATCATCTCGATTTCTTGCTTTTTGCTTCACATTTGATGGTGAGCAACAACCATCAGTCATGTACATCCAGCTCCTTCTTTCTGACACTATCTAAAAAAATCATGTTGAAGTCCTTCACAACATGCCTGAAACCATCCATGCTACATGCAATATGAGCAAGATATGTCATTGCCCAACAACAATGACCATTGTCTTGTACCCACAACTCTTAGGTGCATCCATGATGTTAGTTTTCTGAATGTGTTGCTTGGCTATTGTTCTCCTTCAATAGGGTGCATAAAACAGTAGCTTTGTTTTTTCTATCCTTAGTTGAGTGCAGGTCTTCTCTTCTATTTAGCATGAAAACACTTTTTTTTCTATTTAGATTGATTCTAGAGATTAGCTGCTGTTTTTATTTCTAGAAACAAGGCACATTCTGTCTTTTGCTTTATTTGCATTTTGTTTAGTTTTTCTAGGACAAAGTTTTTTTTTAACTAAACTTGGCACTCCATCGAGATGGGTGTTTGTAAAGCATAGAAGCTTCTCTTATTCTGTGAAAAAGATCTAAGACACATAACTCAGTGTAGATAAAAAATGATAGAAGAGAGCACTTGAATGTATTGTAATTTGTTTCAGTTTAATAAAAAAAGAGTTTTGAATGTTTACTGTTTAATTCCTAGTAGTGTGCATTTGCATCTTATCTTACTCATGTTTGTTGTTTTGATTGAATTTTAATTTACAGTTAGGGTTAATTTTATGAGTGCAAAATCTAGTTATCATGGTCTGAAAATCTAACAAGGTATCAAAGAACATTGACCGAAATCTTCCAGATCCGTGTATGGAGTGCATTGCTACTTGTGAGGAGTTTACAGAGAGTTTCAGTGTCCTTTTTTAAGTGATTTAAGTGATCTGAACTTGTGAGAGTTTGTAGAGGTGATTCCCTATGTGCTCTAGTGATTGGAGATTGGTTTGGAGTTTGGACATGTCATAGGTTGCTGACCTGAATTATTCCTAGCTGATCTATCTGTTTTCAGAAGTTGTAGTCATGACAAGTATTGGTCTTAGAGAATGTGACTGCCTTGAGCGTGCTTCTAACCATATACTTTGGAGCTGGAGATTGCAAATGCTACTGGAGGAATTTGATCTTTGACTTTTTTTGTGGAAACTAAGGTTGCATCTCCTATTGATCTTGTTTAGTTTGCCGAACATAACAAAAGATTGGACAGGATAAAGTGAATCATCCTAAGATTTAGTGAAGGACCATTTGATCCCTCACACCACAGAGAAGACAACAAAGGAGATATATGATGCTTTGACTACTTTGTTTTAGAGTGTGCACATTTCTCATATGATGCTGCTAAAAGAATAAGCTTAGTGCCATATGCACAAGTGATATTGACATAGAGGTCACTTACACTATGAAGATCACTAAACTTCGAGATTAGCATGCCATAATAGGGGTGAAGTGGATGATGACAAGTTGGTGATCACAGCTCTAAAGTGTTTTCTCTATCTTGAGACTTATTTGTTTGAGGTGTCTACACTTGCAAAAACTTTACCACTTTTTAGAAGCTTTGGGATAATTTTATCTAGGAGGAGACTAGACTAGAGATTGTTTTAGCCAAAGTAGAAGAGAATCAAAACCAAGCCTTCATTAGGAAGACGAGGAAAGGCGGTAAGGAAGGTGGACCCGGGAAGGATTTGAAATGAAAGAATTCAAATTCTTTTCAATAGAGAAGGAAAAAAATGATCCATTTCATATGTTCAAATACCATAAGAATGGTCAATATGCTTTCATTGTCTTGAGAAAAAGGGGAAGGGAAAGCAACAATATTAGTGAAAACAATTTGTAGGGAATGTAGATTTTTTAGTTGTAGATGAATATTCTTCCATGCTTGAGACAATCTTCTCCATAGTGTCATGATTATCCCCAAACATTGCTTTTGTTGTAGGGTGGTACCTATTCATTAGAGCATCATGATATATATTTTAAATGAGAAAACTTTCAACGAACTTTAGGAACAAAATGCAAATATGTAGGTTGAACTTGGTGATGATGCTCCACATTCTATTACATGGACTTGATCTATTTCATTTTGCATGCCTTGAGGCAATGTTATCAAACTCCATGATGTTTTTAGATGTTCTTGGTTTAACTAAGAACTTACTTTCAATGTCAACCATAATAGATCTTAGGTGTCTAGTTGGGTTTGATGACTGAAATTTAAGAAGTCATTATTAGAGGTCATAGTTAGGATCTTGGTCGAGTACTGGCTAGAGGTTTGTGAGAGGGTGGATTTTATAGTTGTATTCCTAATTGAATCAAACATGGAACCTTGATACATGATAGTGACAAGATGTACAAGATTTGACACAAGAACTTGGTCACTTGTGCAATGGAGCATTACCTCTCTTGAAGGGCATGGTGTAGGGATTTCCTAACTTCAAGATAGAGAAGATGGAAAGTGTGCAAGGGTTGTGCACTTGGAAAGCATGCCAAGGTTGCTTTGCCTTTTAGTGAGCATAGATAGAGAGGACTCTTGATCCTATTTGGGAAATCATTAATTAGAGGTGGAACAATCAACTCCACTAATTTATTCATGGGGTGGGTTACTACTTCATCCCTAAGTTTTTCTCTTTGATATCTTCACAAATGCTAACGAGGAGGTTATGGAGGGCCTCTCAACATGCATTGGGAGGATGACACTTGAGGTTGTGGTGAGAGATCTTATTATTTTAAAGTTGAAAAACTATAAGCAAGGTAGGGGAATGATTTTTTCTTTTCCAATAGCTATCCAAAGAAGATTCATCTAGATACATGAAGTCTTTACTTATATCTTACAAGTTACAAATTACAATTATTAATAATTGTTTTTGTACAAACTCTGGAATATCTTATTTTTCGGTTCTTGGTGGATTGATTGGTATAGAAGTATCCCAAGTTTTTAAAAGCTAACCATTAGGATTTTGTCTCAACCTAGTAGCGCTTTTAGTTGTGAGTGCAATTGGAGTTTGTTTGACATTGAGAAGCATAAAAAGTTATCTCAACACCTCCTCAATGACCTAGTTTTTGTGCAACACAACATTTGTCTTTGCACAAAAAATATGGAGGACAAATCATAGGAGTTTATTGATTCAGATGAGATTGTTTCCTATAGTGATTGGACCATGCAGAATGAGGAGCCTTCCTTGATTAAAGAGGACAAGATTGTTGATTTCAAGTGGTGGGCCATGGAGGATGTGGATGCAACAAAAGCATGAGAGGTTGAATTGGATGATATCAATGTAGATGATGTCTAACATGAGGTAGAGGAGTCATTTCCACCTAGTAGCCTTCTAGGCCAAGCAAGAAACCACAACTAGGCTTGAGGACTTAAATTTTCACAATTTCACTTGGATGTGGAAGAGGATATTGTAAAATCTTTTCATTTGTAACTTGCCTAGAAATGCAATTTATGATGATGATTTTCAAGACAATCATCATTCATAATAGTTATTAACTAGTTATTGTATTTGCATGATGGTGTGATTTTGTACACTATTTGTAGTCAAATCTAAGAGAAAACACCTTCCTAATATTTTATAGACCCATTTGATACATCTTGTAATTGAATGTTGCATTAATTTTGCATTTTAAAAAAAATTAACTAATTTTTTAAGTTGTGGAGATTCACCGTGTTGAAATTTTTTGGTTTTTTGAGTTCAAATCAAGATCAATAATGTGAACTATGGGGGAGACCATTAAAAAGATAGGGAAAATTTTAAAATATAGGAATTTTCAAATATTCGTATGATAGGGCATTCACCATATTTATTATACAACCACATTATGAAACATTAGGAATTGAGAATTAATACAAATTGAGATACAAATTAACAAGATCTCAATTTTTAATTATTTTAGTTTAAATTATCAATGCACATATACAACAAAAAGAAAAGGTCAAAAGGCTACAACCACAAAAATGACAAAATGTAGTCAACTAGATCTGTTGCTGTATGCCATTGCCTTATCTTTGCCTAAACCAAAAATCAGAGTTTGAATTTGAGTCACTACCAATACGAGTGATTGTCACATCCAATGGAATCCCAACCAATCCTTCTTGTGCTTTGTCATCAATATGGGTGGCATCTTTAAGATTAACATCTCGTGGTATAGCTAGAGTTTTCCGATCTTGAAGATACAAAGCTCTATGCATGGCCAAAAATTTCTTTGCTCACAGAGAGTTAAGTAAATTCTGTCTGGGTTATGAATGAAGCTATATGTGGACAAATTTCTCTTTATAGTAGAGGTGCTAGCAACTTGTGAAAGGAAGTGAATGGCAAGCATTCTCAAAACTATTGAATTCGTGCAATAATATGTCCACCACTTAGTAGGGTTAGATTGAGTTAACATAGCCCTGTTTGTCCTCACCTTTTCTTTGTTGAATGTTGGACCTCAAATATTGACAAAGGCATTCCACTTCCTGTAATATCCCAAATTGATAAATTTATGAAACTAGCTTAAATTTGTAGCAAGGGACAGAAAATTAAAGTTACATATCATTCCAATTCGTCATAGAATTCTTTGTTCCAAATAAACTGAAATACCCACAAATATTTAGCAATAAATCTTATAAACTATGCACCTGATTTATAAAATTATAGATCTGATTGTCAAATCAACCTGAAACTTCACCAAACTCAACATGCAAGCAAATAACAGAAAAATAAATATTATTTTCATCAAATCCACACCTCAAAGCTGATATAACAGAAATACACTTCTGCTACAAATCAATCCAAACCAACGAGCAAATATGAAGCCTGAAGTATACTGCAAACTCACAAACTCCAGGATAAACTCACCAAACTTCAAGCCAATTTTATTAAGAACAAAATATCATAAAACTACATAAAATAACAGCAAACCCATGGCCTCAAGGCTGAAATGAACTTCTGAAACCCTCAACACACTCAAAACCAAACTATAGCTTCTAAACACTTGTACACAACCCGCAAACCCAAAATATTGAGAATTGTTCCAACTACCAATTCTTCCAGCACAATGATAACCTCTGAATGAGATTATTCTATGGTAATCCTTGACTCCCGTCTTAGATCACCTGGTAATCCTCTGACTCCCGTCCTTAGATCACTTGGAAACCTTCAAACATCCCATTCTACAAGTCTCCTTTTCCATTGGTTTATCAGCCACTAAAGAAACAAGCATAAGCTCTGATAAAATCTGCAACAAGAATGATTTCCAAAAGCCTCAACTTCTCAATATATCCAAATTCAAACCAAAATGGGTCCCAAAATCCAACTTCCAAGGAAAAGGAAACTTTCCTTTGCCAAGTGTCTACAAACTCCCCATGAGTTGCCAATTTTACAAAAAACTGTTAATAAACACTAAAAACCAACAAACCATTCAAGTGAATTTTCCCCAAATCCTCACACCAAAAAGGGGGAAAGATATGTAAATTAGACATCTTTTGAGAAAGGAAATAAACTCAAACTTAGCCAAAGATGTCAAGGAAGCTTTCCAAAAATCAACTCCACCAAATAGGACATTAATTTAATAATTATTTGTTTGATAAATTTGGTTTGCATCAAAACAAATAATATAGTAAATTAATATTTATGTTTTTCTTCAAACTGTCCTATAACCTTGACTTACTATTTTGGACAGTGGGAACTTACTTTTTCTAGTAAGTTTCTATTTTTTTGGAAAAAGGGGACATGACAGGTCCTCCCTTCCCAAAATTGCTTGTCCTCAAGCAAATGCAACCATGATGCTTCAAGATTCTAATTCCCATATAATTAGTCATATTCAACTGCATATCAAATCGTGACCCTGTACCTGTGTGATGTTGCATCTTCATCCCATACATCTTGAAACTTCCTTGAAAAGTGTATCCATGTTGAGTGACTCTGTTTGTGAACATTTTTATGCATAACCAAGTTTACCAAACCATCATTTTCCATTTTCCTTTTTCTAGAAACTTATCTTTCCTAGCTCGACTTCCAACCTGTATAGATGCATAGATAATGAGGAACTTGTACCAGAAATGCTTGCAACTTTTCCTAATGATATAAATATGATTTTTGAAACCTATAGGATTGTTACAACATTTAATGCATCCTCCATAACAGAAAGTACACAATTTGTAAACAATATCCTCTTTCACTTTTGAAATGTTGAGGTACTCCTTTAGTTTAAAAACAATGCAAAATGCTCCAAATTTTACCTCCACTTGAAGGATATTAGATGCAATCTTGGGATCTGATCTAGAACAGAAATGGAATAAGTGAGGGAAAAAAATTAGCATCATATAATAGTAGCCCATACTCCACCAAACTCTGGATATTGACTCTTCAAACAACACATTGCCATGGAAGTTTATGCACTTTTTCAATCCTTCCACTAGCACGTACTCATTTCCAAATAAAAGTCTCAACATGATAGTAGAAAATAATTTTATGGTATGTTCTATCATGTTAGGAAACTTTCTGATATGCTTGATATTTACCTCCTTGAAATACCTCCAAGGTAATCTCTCACTGCAAGTCAAATAGTGTCTTGGATTCCTAGCGAGAAAAGTAGTATCATTATGCAACTTGTACCTGAAATTTTTGATGCATCTAGTAATGTTAGAAATTTGATTTTTTCTGTTATTGGGACTGTCATGACAATCATTGCATCTTCTACCATAACAAATACATCTCTTGGACAAAGATCTTCCTTTCACATCTACATTGTTGAGATACATATTGTGGAAATGCATTACCAAAGACCCAAACATTACCTCAATCTGAGAAAGTTTTTTTCTATCTTGTGAACTGATCTATAGGATCCAAAATGTATGATTAGAGTGTATATACAGCATAAAAAATAACTCCATGTCACTCTAAAAATCCAAATGATAAATAACAACATATTCAGTTGGAAGATGGTGAACTCCTCAGAATCACCCTTTTGAACAAACATGGCATTCTTCACATTTCTATTTAAAATGTTAGTGGCCAAAGCATCATCTGTGATATTCCCTATCTGTAATGAGGGTTTAATCAATAAATAAAATAAGGACACTAAAATAATAATATTATTAATCGTTCCAATCTCTGCTTATACATTTACTATCGAAAATAATATAATACATTTTATTCCAATATTATAATATGACATTATCTAATAATATATAATAATAATATTATATATTATCTAATAATATATAAAGAATAATGTATATTATTATATTATTATTTAAATATAATATCTAACAATAACATGGTGAACAATTAAGAATAGAGAAATCGCTAAAGAATGCGATTTGTTTACAAGTCTCCTTGTCATGCGATTAGAATAAAAGATTCATATTAAACGTCAGAAAGTCCTCTCTCACATGGACTATCTAATCGATAAAGACAAATCATGTGAAGGCCTGACAATAGTTGGGAGAATTGGCATTAAACAATCAAACGTCCATGGATATTAATAGAGTGGAGGCTCATGAGATTGGCAGCGATGATTATGTCTTTCACTACAGCATACGTATCCCAACACCACGATAATAAGACCTGGAGGATATAGACACAATTCAAAGATTAGAGCCACTGAACCATGGAGATGTGATGGTAGGAGTCATTGTGATTATGATCACGAAACACAAATCTCTTCGGCAATTGTTTCTGTAATAAGACATTAAGGGTGATTTTCAGCGATAATAAGATAAGTCTAAATGATTGTGATACTAGCAATCAATCAAAAGATGATTAAGGTTTATCATTGATAACAACGATTAGATTACATAAACTAATCATTGGTATAAACTGATTGGGTTGTGAATAGGAATGAAGTTGAAGAGACATGTCTCTCCAATTATGCCTACCGCACAAGGTATAAGTTGGGAACCAATCTCATTAGAGGGGAAGAAGGAAAAGGATTTCAGGCTACAATCTGAGATAATCTGGAAGGAAGATAAACGGACAGATATATAAATAAATAAATAGCAAAGCAGGCCAGAGATAAATCATTGGCTGTTAAAGCCACCGGGTATGCATCTGGCCCTGTTATTTATAGTTAAAATAGATTAAAATACATTTGAAGAAACAGAGAGATGTATACATATACTTACATATATATACATAAATAATGCTGAAATCTTCGTTGCTACTTTAGTAATAAGAAAGGAAGGCCGAAGCAACTCAAGGAATGGTGGTCTAAATCCCAAAAGGATAGTTCCCAAGATAGGGTGGGGATCAGCTACCCTTCAAACTTTGAGGGCAAAAGTCCCAAGGTCAGATAAGGGCTTGGATCTGTAAACTTTGAGGGAATCTATCAAGTGGTCTCTAAGCGCCTTGGATTGTATTCGGTCTCCTCCCTTCTTAAAACCAAAGTAATAGCGGGATCAAGTTCAGCAACAAGAATTATAGTTAGCTTATGAAATCAATGGATAAATTCCCTACTTATATATATATATATGGAGTCAATGTATTTTCTTGTCATTTCAATTTAGAATATAAGAATTGAGATTAATTTAAATAAATGAATCTAAACTACCAGGGGACATTACATCATCAACAAATTCAACCGTGGCTGAAATACCACGTCCTCTATGGAAGGAAAGAAAATACCAAGAAATAGTCTTTTTGAAATTGTCATCTATCATCATCATTTGAAGTGCCCATTCTTTAGCTCATCAAACTTATCATACCAAAACAAAAAGATCCTCCACCCATTGTACTCAATCAAAAGATTAACATGAACTGATTTATGATTGAATATTTTGAAAGAAATGCTGATTTTAAACTTCTTATCATACCTTGCTAAGCTTCCCTCTAAAACTCTGAACTTCGTATTGTCAAGTTCCTTGATTTCCAATCTTTGCAAAGAAAACCAAATAACTCTCTTTCCTATAGCACCACAAGCACAAACTATAGTAGATCCATGTGAGAAATCTGAAATATTAACTTCATTTAGAGGATTAGTTATGCTTTCATCTTCTTCCAGCTCCTCTTGAGAAATTTCTTTGAGCATCCTTCGAGCACCAAAATATTGAGTAAGAGTGTGATGCCAATCTCCCAAAAATATGCCTTATTAAGGAGCTTCTGATTCTCTATGCATTGAAAAATCAAATTGTAAGGCAAGATCTTGTACTTTACCTGCTTCCTGCAAATGAATGACTGAGAGTAGCATATCACCAGCTCATAATATGTGATATATTTAGAGGGTTTGAAGCCAACGGGATGTTGGATTCTCCACTCTAAAGATGAACCTATAAGCATGTATTTGAAAACTGTTTTTGGCTGATTTGAAAGTAGTGAAAAAGTAAAATAGGATCTATGATGCTTATTATAGAATTTCAAAACTTGTATACTTTCAATCAAGATATAACTTTCTGCCCACTTAGCTTCTCCCAAAATACCATACTCTTCTACAAATGGATGCAATAAATCTGAAATAGGAATTGGAAAGTGTGAGTTGATTACCTCTATAGGCTTCTCAAGTATCTTCATCCATTTTTCTTTTAAAGACATCCATTGCAGCTCTTGGAACTAAGATATAGAGGTCTTAGCATGATTTTTTCTCACCCAAAAGGATGTCCAATCTTCTTAGCTTCATAATACTAGAGGCTTGTAATATTATATCCTTCATGTCTTTCCTGTAGCTACATATCCAAAATTTCATAGCATAAGTAGTCATCGAATAATGATCATTGAAAAGATTCCTCTTTCTCTTACCTTGATTTAACATAAAAAACCCCAAGTTGATTGCTTCCATTTTGCCATCACCCACATTATGGTATTCAAAACTGGTACTTAACTCCCACAAGTGATCTATGTACCATAAACATTGTCTCATTGCAAAATGGTTAGAATGCTCAACAAATCTCATGTGATTCCATATGCTAGAACAATTTGAAACATGAATCCGAGAGCCCACATCCTCTAGCCTACAAATTGTGCCCCTTACTCTATCATGTAATTTTGCATGCTTTTCTTGATGACAAAAAAATTGTAAATGTATGGAAAGAGGCATCAAATCTGAAAATTGGAAATCTTTTCCATATATGGGTCTACCAACTAAGAGTTCATCCTCTTTGGAATTAATTTTTGTATAGACATTACCATGCTTCCATTCTGCTACTCTAAAGCTGAATACATGTTTACTTATCTGCATTATGATTATGTTCAAGTCCCATGGATCCCAAAACATTATCCATGAGATATTTAACAATTGAGAAGAATGCTTTTCCTAACACCCAGTATCTCTTATCACTGATTTGTACACTTTTGGAAGATTTGCAAAAATATCCTCAAAATGTAATTCATTAACAAGCAAAGATTTATCTAAATCTCCTTGCATAAAAACATGCTCGTTTAAATGGATCTCTTTTGGGACATTCTCACATACCTGAAATAATTCATGGGAGATATGGGGCTGCCTTATTTCTTTTTATTTCCCCTCAAGTTCGAGGGCTTCCTTAACCATGCTTGTGTTTTCCTTCTTTTGTAAATTCATCTCTGGTGTACCCATCATCATAGACTCCATTTGTTAATAATGTATGATCTTGAACAATCAAAGAGTTTTTTACCTTCTGGAATTGATGTGCATTCTTTCTGTTTTTCAGATTTCCTCCTTAGTTTCCTTGGAGACATCTTGTAATTCCACTTTCATCTTTTCTTTGTGAGTTTTGGTATTTTCAGAATATTTAATATTAACTCATTTCCTTCTTCTGATCAAGTAATCTTCAAATGATATTTCAAACTTTTTCTTTGAAAGGTACTCCAAAGTTTTAAAAACCACTCCTTGAGGCAAATCTTTCTTGTTGAGCTCTGCATATTCATAAAAGTGAGGGAGATGTCTGTACAAGCATCAAAAAGCCTGTGCCAAGACAATTTGTTTGAATTTAATAATTCAATTGAATTTCAAAATGCAACTACATTATGATTTTTATTGCAATTATTAAGTGCAAACAAATTGTCTTGTCACAAGCTATTTGATGCCCGTATAGACATCTCCAAAAGGAGGGCTACCTTTGAAATTATACATTTCATAAAATATTCATCAAACCATTCTGATATTTTTGAAGCTAATATATCATTTTCCAAACCAATGAAAATAGATCTGTAGAAGCTTCCCATGATTAGCAACTTATAACCCTACACTGACAAGATCTTAGCTTTGATACCACTGTAATGTCCCAAATTGATAAATTTATGAAATTAACTTAAATTTGCAGCAAGGGACAGAAAATTAAAGTTACTTATCATTCCAAATCCTCATAGAATTCTTTGTTCCAAATAAACTGAAATACACACAAAGATTTAGCTATAAATCTTACAAACTATGCACTTGATTTATAGATCTGATAGTCAAATCAACTCGAAACTTCACAAAACTTAACATGCAAGTAAATAACAGAAAAATAAATATTATTTTCATCAAATCCATAGCCTCAAAGATGATTTAATAGAAATACACTAATGCTACAAATCAATCCAAACCAATGAGCAACTATGAAGCCTGAAATATACTACAAACTAACAAACTCCAGGATAAACTCACCAAACTTCAAGCCAATTTTATTAAGAACAAAATATTATAAAACTACATAAAATAACAGAAAACCCATGGCCTTAGGGCTGAAATGAACTTTTGAAACTCTCAACACACTCATAACCAAACTACAGCTTCTAAACCCTTGCATGCAACCTGCAAACCCAAAATACTGAGAATTGTTCCAACTACCAAATCTTCCAAAACAATGATAACCTCTGAATGAGATTATTCGATGGTAATCCTTGACTCTCGTCTTAGATCACTTGGTAATCCTTTGACTCTCGTCCTTAGATCACCTGGAAACCTTCAAACATCCCGTTCTACAAGTCTCCTTCCCCGCTGGTTTATCAAACACTGAAGAAACAAGCATAAGCTTTGACAAAATCTGCAACAAGAATGATTTCCAAAAGCCTCAACTTCTCTATATATCCAAATTCAAACCAAAATGGGTCCCAAAATCCAACTTCCAAGGAAAAGGAAAAATTCCTTTGCCAAGTGTCTACGAACTCCCATGAGTTGCCAATTTTACCAAAATTGCCAATAAACATTAAAGCCAACAAACCATTCAAGTGAATTTTCCCCAAATCCTCACACCAAAAAGGGGGAAAGATATTTAAATTAAACATCTTTTGATAAGGAAATAATTTCAAATTTTTCAAAAGATGTCGAGGAAGCTTTTTGTTGTGAGGTTTTTACAACACCGCCCCATCCATGGGAACCCCCTAGCTTCGACCTTTTAGACTTAGCCAAGTTTTAGCCTTGCCCCGTCCTCATGGTTTTGATTGCCTGGATTGATTTAGTGTATGCAATGAGAAATGTTTAAAATACGTTTGATTTTGGATTGAAAAGTTTGATTTTGGTTTGAATTGAAGGTCTTGACGATGTGATGGTTTTGAATTGAGGATTTTGTGAATTGATTTGAAATAGAAAATCTGATAGTTTGAAATGAAAGATGAAGTTGGAATTTGTTTGATTATTTGAAATTTAATTTTGTGATCTTCAAAATTCTTGACGTTATGGCAATCTTGATGGAATTGAATTTCAAGTTTATTTAATTGCTAATTGTATGATCTTTGAAAATGATTTTTGGGGTTTGCAAATTTCAAGTTTTAAATTATCCTTTCAAATTTCGATTTTATGATTTTGAGTTGTAAATTTCGATTGGCTAATTTATTTTTGAATTTGCCATAGTGATGATTTTTGATATTATGAATGGATCTAATGCTAAGTTCGAAAATCCTTGTTTGGATTAATGATATTTCTAATTTCGAAAAATCTGAATGGCAATTCAAAATTC
This sequence comes from Chamaecyparis obtusa, assembly GCA_027943335.1. Lineage (NCBI taxonomy): Eukaryota > Viridiplantae > Streptophyta > Pinopsida > Cupressales > Cupressaceae > Chamaecyparis > Chamaecyparis obtusa. Next base: position 602,765 of record BSBK01005636.1, read on the forward strand.
ATTATTTGTTGTGGCCAATTGCAAATTTTGGTTTGATAATCAATGTTATTTTCAGGATCCAATAAAATCTGGACTGAATTGTTGAATTTTCAAATTTTATGGATTACCTTGCAATTTTCGAAATTATTATGGGGTATTGGTTGATCATTGAAATTTAATTTTATTCATGCATTGGATGTTGTGTCAATTTAAAATTTAAAAATCAATGCTTTTTATCATTTTCAGCCCTGCCCTTAATATTTTCGAATTGGTATTTAATGCTTTTATTTTTAAAAAAAAATCGAAAATTAATTAAGAAGCTGCCAGGTCGGCCCTTTGATCTACACGTTTTGCATTTAATTTGAGTTATTTTGTTTGTAGGGTCGGCCTTGTGGAAGGCAATTCAAGTGCCTATAAAAGAGGAGCTAGTTCATTTCTTTTTTCACACTCAAAGCAATTCATCCTCTGCTGATAAACAGCGAATTTGCAAGGCTATTGGCAGCGAATTCCTCCTATACTTGGCGATTTTATTTGAATGATTTTGGCAGCGAATTTAGTGGGAGGTGGCGAACTTGGATCAGAGGTTTGACCTGGGCGAAATATCCATCATTTAGGGCAGTTCCGAAAGCTAGAGGGGCAGTTCTTTGAGTCTTATTTGAAGACGGCCAAGTTAGCATCAGACCTGGACTAGTTTGAGTGAACTTTGAAGGATATTTTCAAGAGCTTATTATGCATCCTTAGGCCTGATTTGATCTACACCAGACCTGGGCATATATTTTATCCATCCTCAAGGCATTTTGAAAGCTTCTAGAGGCAGATTTTAGAGGACTGTTTGCATAGGTGATAGCAGTGTTTGATTGGATATCATTGGAGGCTCATTTTCATCAAGTTTGGCACCCATATTGGAGAAATTGAAGACTTCTTCATGCCATTTTTCCTTAAATCCGAAAATTGGAAAGTGTGATGAGATAAGAAGCCAGTGGATTTGAGGAGGCCATCAGATTTGTAATAGAAGAGGGGTTTATTGAGAGGCCTCATTGCAAGATTTTGAGATCAGATTTGAAGGAAGGAGAGATTTTCTTGTAGAGTTAAAAAGATTTTTGGAGATCAAGCTCAGATAATTGCATAGACAAGGGATTCCTAGCTTTGTACTTGGGTGAGTGGCCTATCTTTTCCTCTCTCTTTAATTGCTTTCATTTCATTGGTGCTAGTCTAGGTGTTGAAAACTAATTTCAAGAGTAGAGTTAGGGGTTTGGTTAGTAGGTTGATTACTCGATTGTTTTGATTGACTTTTTTCCCTCAAGTTCTTGCTTGCATTTCATCATTGCATTTCATATTAGGAGGAAGATTGGAGTGATAAGTGTAGTCCATTTTAAGGTATCGGCGGGGAGTGATAAGTGTAGTATTCCACCCCTAGGCGAAGTTTGGAGTGATAAGTGTAGTCCATCTTAAGGCAAAGGCGGGGAGTGATAAGTGTAGTTTGCATTATTGCATTTCATTTTAGGGAGAAGATTGGAGTGATAAGTGTAGTCCATCTTAAGGTATCGGCGGGGAGTGATAAGTGTAGTATTCCACCCCTAGGCGAAGTTTGGAGTGATAAGTGTAGTTCCACATTCATTGTAGAAAAGGCGGGGAGTGATAAGTGTTTAGGATGGCTGATGCCAATGCAAGCAAGCGACCCAAAGGAACTAATGCTAAAATAGGAGACAAGGAAGTCATGATACCCAATTCCAACTTCCGCTCAAAATTGAAATACGTTGGAGACACCAACATTGGTACCCTTGATATGATTCAATTGAGAGATAGGTTGAGAGACAGCCAATCTCCTATTGCAAAGAAAGTCTACAAGTCCGGAGTTGTGCATGTAGCTGCTTTCCCTCTTACCTTGCCTTGTCCAGATTTGATCATGGAGTGTGCATCTAGACTTAACATTCAGAGCAAGTCAGTCATGATAGATGGAGAGAAAGTTTTGGCAAACATCAGCAGTCCATTGATTGAGGATACATTCAACATACCTAAGCAGAATAGCACAGAGGCACTATCTATTGATCAAGCCACCAGATTCTACCATGACAACCAGGACACATACTTTGCTCAGCTGAAACAGAATTGGTTACATGAAGGCAAGAAGGGAGTCACCAAGACCTCAAAGCTCACCAGGTCCGACTTCAAGTCAGAATATGGCGACCTCATCGTCCTCAACAGAATCATGGGCTTAGCACAAGGTATGCAATTCGAAACTTGGATGTACTATTTCATTGATGGCATAGAAAGTGGAAAGAGGAAATTTGATTGGGCTGCAATAATTAGTGAAAATCTAGAGTTACAGCTTAGAACAGTGTTATCTCAAAAACAGTTTTACATGGGATCATATCTTTTTTACTTAATAGCAAGATTATTTAGACAATCGGGACTTAAGGCTAGGGGAGAAGTTGGTTATGGGCTTGGGCAATACTTGGTGTATGAGTGCTATCCACAGCTTCATTTGTGCAACACCAAGGATTACAAGATATTTTATGATGCCTTTGCCATGAAGTTAGTGAGGATGTTGCAATGAACTCCTGCTCGGAGACTTTCTCCGGAGGCCGAAGCTAAAGTTAAGAAGTATGGGAGTTGGTTCATCCAATTTGCACGATTCACATACATAAGAGTGGCTGGATGTACAACTTGTCCCAAGAAGCTTCCAAGGTATCCACCCGATCGATTAGTTTTGATGGAGTTGGCTAGACAGCTTGAGCAATACGATAAAATGATGAAACAGAAAGGTGAAGCAGGGGTTACCCTCTCACTTGTGATAGGCAATGACAGTTGTCCCAACCATGTTGCCTTTGCATCTGCTGAAAAGGAGTTAGAACAATATCACCTAGCTTGGTATAAAGCGAGACAAGGGTTCAATCCTCATGGTCTAATCAAGTCCGCTCAAGGAGGAACATTCAGGCATGTGCCTACGATAGAAGATTTTTGGGCTAATGCACAAGATGACTTTCATGTGAGGAAGCTAGCTTTCTCAAGACTGTCACTAAGCCTGATGAGAGCCATAAAATGGAAAAATCTTATGATTCCAGACTAGCTAGAAGAAGATGAAGATGTGCTAAGAGAGGACTACCACACAGTAGAAGGAACGGAGTTAGATCCAGTCAACTGGAATGATCAGCAGGATCCATCCTTAGAGGCAATTAATAAGACAGTTGAACTGCACACTCAGTGGTGGTATAACAAAAAGTTAAGTCAGTTGCAAAGCTCAAGGGTACGCCTCACTTATGAGAAAATGAAGCCGGTGGAGGTCCAAGCAGAATTAGTTAGTCAGCAAGGTGAGGGCGGTGGCCGACAGCAACCACAACAGCAACAGCAGGCCAGTAAGGGCAAGAAGAGAGACATAGAAGTTGAGAATGGTAAGGAAGATCAAAGGCCACCAACAAAGAAACAGAACAAAGAACCATCTAGAGAAAGTATATTTGAGGCTAGAAGACAAGAGCATGGAGTCAGTAGACAAAGTGCAGCAGTTGAAGTGAGCTTAGGTTCAGAGTCAAGTAGTGAAGATAGCAGTAGTGGATATTCTCCTCTATCAGAAAATCAAGTAAATGAAGATGTGGCAGTCTCTAGTGATGAAGAAGATATACAAGTTGATATTGAGGGTGAAGCAGTACAAGATGAAAATCAGGCACCCAATGATGAGTATGTAGGGCTAGTTCAGCCAAATCCAGCAGTGGGAGTTTTCACTGGGCCCACTTGGATGTTGAGGATGCTCTAGCCGATTATCCCGGAGCCACCCATCCAGACAATTGAAGAAATTCAAAGGGATGCTGAAGGAGAGGATGATGCTAGGCAGAGGCAAGCATAAACAGTAGCAAGGGTAATCAGAGATGATGGTCACAAGAAAGTTCAAATTGCCATACCAAAGGTCAACAAGACAATGGAAGAAATTTCAATTCAAGACTATGAGTTTCAAGAGCATGACTTGGGAGCAGCGACTGATGAGATAGAGTGTGAAGGGCTTCAAGAGAATGTAACTTCAGTAGTTGAAAGGGTAGCAAGGGCAAATGCTACAAATGCTAAATTGAGAAGAGAAAATGAGTATTGGAAGGGCATTTATGATGGAAAGAGTCAGCCAATCCAACATGTGCCAAGGGCAGCTCTCCTCCAAGATAGTGAAGGCAATTTTGAACAAGAGGTTAGGGAGTGGATCAATGACACCATCCAAGAGGGGCGAGATTTCTTGCTTCCTTTCACTGCTATTTTCAGAGCATTTATAACCATCAGGAACAAATTCAGAGCGTTTGAAGTAGGATGGAGGGATTTCCTTCCAACTCGTGAGTATACCATTCCTAGGTTGGAAGCAGTTACAAGAATATCAGAGGGAACATTGGTGAAGGCCAAGGTGATAAATGAAGGAGAGAAAAGAATGGTCGAGTCTTGGTTCATGGCCTTGACATTCAGATTGGGAACACTAGAAGAAATACAGGACAAAATGGCACAGCACAGTCCGGGCATCGAGGCTTTCATTTCGAACACAATGAATGATGCTAGAGTTGCACTAGATTTCGAAGGAATAACAGAGGAGGATTTCAGTGAGACAGAGTTTGGATCGAGGTTAGATGATTTGGGAAAGATTGTCCCTTTGAAGAAAAGATTGGATATCCTTGCCTCTCTCGAGGCCTTAGTTCAATTTGCAAAGGATGATGAGAAGGAGAATGAGCAGGTACTACAAGCAGCAAAGGACATGGTCATCACAGCTGAGCTCAAGATGAGGCATTCACCTTGCCCTCCTATGGAAGAAGTTGATAATATGTTGGCTAAGTTCATTACTTATGCCAAAAGAATGAAAGAAAAGGGTAGAAATATATTAGAAGACCATTTGATGTAAGCCCATGTGGCAATTTCTCCTTTCTTCTTGAGTGGGGTAGGTGTCTGTTTCTGATTGGCTACCATTTTTGGTGTCTTCTCATTGGTTACCACTTTTCTTTTTTCTCATTGGTCCATTGATGAGGTGGCGTCTTTTCATTGGCCGATGGGGTGGTAACCCTAATTAGGGTTTCTAGGATTCAATCTGGATCGTTGGTTTTGCCTCTTAATCTTAGCCGTTCATTGTAATTTCAAGCCTCTATATAAGGCCACTTGATATCATTTGTAAAGGGTTGAAGAAAATTGTTGCTAATATAATACCAAAATTGCTTCTCTTATCATTGTTGTGTCTTGCATGGTGATTAAGAACACTTGGTGTTATTGCATGGTTTCTACTTCCAATTGTTAGAGATAGATTTCATTTCAATTAAGTTGTTAAAGCATTTTCATTTCCAAGCAAGTGTTAAAGGAAGAGTAGTGATAGATGATTAATTGCGTGGTGATATTGGTAAATGTTTGATAGGGATCCTATACTAGGCCACTAGCATCTTGGCGGCTTGTCAAGGAGCCTTGCGTGGTAATCTAGTCTTCTTTCCTTAGAATCATTGCATCTGTGAAGGTAACACTGCTGGTATGTCTTCATTAGGTTGATCCCCGTCCATTTGCCAATCTTTCCATTCTTAGGAGTAGAAGTAATCAATAACTTAGTAGTTGAAGTTGAGAATTAGAAGTTGGAAAGTGAAGTTTGAGAGTTTGAAAAGAGCAAAGTTGAAAGTGATATAAATTGAGAGATCATTTGAAAAGGTTGCGAAAGCTAGAAGTCTTATCATCATCATAGTAAGAGTTGAGATATTTCCAAACAAAACATACGTAAGGCCGCCAAGTGATTATCAGCAAATCACATCATTTTAACTGAGTTAGTATCCACAGGTGTAAGGAACCTTGGAGTATTCTTATATACTTTTCAAGAGAGGGTTGAGTGTTTGGTACGCTGTATCAAGTATTTCAATTGCTATATGTTATGTAGTGGTACAAAACTCACATCAACACTTTCCAAAAATCAACTCCACCAAATAGAACATTAATTTAATAATTATTTGTTTGATAAATTTGGTTTGCATCAAAACAAATAACATAATAAATTAATATTTATGTTTTTCTTCAAACTGTCCTATAACCTTGATTTACTATTTTGGATAGTGGGAACTTACTATTTTTAGTAAGTTTCCATTTTTTTGGAAAAAGTGGACATGACACTTCCTCAAAGTAAATTACATCCTCAATGCTTCACATCTTTTGAAGAGCCTTCAGGAACCCTTCTTTCACCATTTTATCCTCAGGAGACACTATTTCAGCCCTTGGTGCACACCATTTGGAATTTAAAGCATAGTTGGCCATTTGAAATGAGGTGTTCATAGTGTTCCATTGTCATGTCACAATGGATTTAATATGCTTCATATATAATCCCAACTCAAGAGCTCTACTATGGATTGCTTGCTTCATCTACCCATGCATGTTATAAAATATCTTGTCAATCTTTCCAAGACTAGGAGTGTTTGTATTGGCATATCTAATGACCTGCACAACATGGGACATGAAGAAGCAAACCTATGTATAGACAAAAAATTCAAAAAAAAAGATTGAGACTTGAGTGATAAAGTGAATGTTAAAATAAAAAAAATGAAAATAATTGACAAGTTACAAACATTAGTAAATCATTAATTTAATAATAAATAAATAATCTTCTACCTTATAGTAGATCACCAACCATCATCAAAGATCTTTTGCTTCACACTTTTTCTTTTAGTTGTGTTCACCTCTACCCATCTACTATGCTTTGGATCAATTATTATCAATTTTAGAGGGTCTTGCACCTCAAGCACCCTCTATTATAAAATGAAGTAGTTGGGATATCTAGTTTCCATGGGTTTGAGGAATTCTTTCCTTGAAAAATTCCTAAACAAGGTAAGTGAAATGTGGTGTGGTGGTTGCAAATGAACTTTTGTATATCTCTCACTTCTGCATCAGTATCTATCTTCCCTACGTGTTTCAATGCATGAACACAACATGAGGTCCAAAAAGTGTCTTGTAAGAACCTTCTACCATCATGCTAGACAACTTACATACATGCATTGAATTGGTGACCACATGTACAACATTTGAGGTGCCTATCTCTTTTGAGACCTTCAGAATTTGAAATTTGAAGTTTCCATCTTGTGCTTCCTTGAACATTTGATAACTCCAACATCACCCTTGAATCCATGATAATTGAGGAGCTTGTCCCTAGTCAAGTTTTTCTTATGTTCACCATCAAAATAGTCACCTTATAATACTTTCTATCAAGGAAAGTAGTATGTAGTTTATATTCTTTAGGGGTTCATATGAAGGATTGATGGCATTTGTAATTTTCAACCATTTCTTTGAAATGAGATGACGTGGGGAAATAAAATGTGGCAATCGAAGAATCTACCACTTCTTGTGAATCCTCACTATTGTGTTCCTCTCACTAGTCTTCTTTCCTTTCGTAGAAACTAATGAACACACTTTGGATGCTAAGAGGGGGGTTGAATCAGCGTAAAAACAAAAACTCCAACTGCTAACTCCAGTATCAATCACAAGAAACAGTATGCAAGTAGAGAACAGAACCAACAACACAGGAACACCAAGACTTATACGTGGAAAACCCAAACTAGGAAAAACCACGGTGAGCACTTGCCCACAAAGATAATTCACAAAGTATATAATCTGATTACAAAAGATTAGGAGCTCATTGCTTCGGAATACCAATCAGAGGCTCTCTGCCAATACAACAATGAATGCGACTAATGAATAAGGCTCATTGCCTTACAATACAAATAGGAGCTCATTGTTCTAGACTTAAATACAGAGGCTCACTGCCAAATTAGCAAGATACAGTAACAAACTCAAGTACTCAAGTCTCACTGTCTTATAGTAATTATTCTTCTTTGAAGAGATATAAATATATTCTCCTGTTGATGCAATTGATCTGCATAATATTGTCCACACTAGCAACAAACTTATTACTGCCTTTTCTTCTCTGCCACTATCATTGAACACTGCTTTGCTGATTGTTGAATTGGTTCGCACACTTTTCTTGTTTCACACTTTCACTTTCATTTTGCCAAAGCATCAATAGTCCTTATAAACAAACTAGATCATTGGATATTACAACAAAGTCGACCAAACCAAAAGGATATTATAAATGAGTTCCATGTCGGCCAAGGCATAACCAAAATGCAAATTAGATCAATAACAATAGCACCTGAACCAAGGACCCAAAAGGATAAGTGATAAACATTAAATACATAGGTCCCATATAGCATGAACCATCTAGATAAGATATAAGCATTAAGTATAAGACCCGAACCTAAATCTAATATTTCAACAATCAATAAATATAACACCCAAATCTAAAGTTGAAAACTTGATCCATCCTAGGAGGAAGATGAACCAAGAACACACTACACATGACCCAATGCTAGATCCTCAATAAGCGGAACAACCTAGAATAAATCAAATGTGTAGAAGCAAACAGTCAATTGCCGGTTGTAACCAAACCTCCACACGCTATGGAGTGAACTATACGTCACATCAGAAGCCACGTCAACACGCCACATCAGAAGCCATGCCAACATGCCACATCAGAAGTTGCCACAACATATTTCTGGATTGGATGAACAACTGGAAAGAATGGCAACACAAGATGACACAGTCTTCAGAACACTAGGAACACACTCCTGATCACCAGAGAATGCCACAAACGAGACCAAAACGTGAATACATCTGAATGAGTAGTAGCACAACTTCAACCATGATTTCCGGAAGAGAACCGCTCCAGAAAGGCAAATAATTGCAATTGTAAAGCTGCTAACTGCAATGCAACACAGTGCTACAATAGACATCCGGACTAGGCAAACATCCATAAATAAGAATATAATACAAGAGCACTGTAGAACACCATCTACTCATGATCACATGATAGATTCTTGTCTTCTACTATTATGAGACCATACAGGATACATTCCTGTCTTCCACTATTCTGAGACCATATAGGACTGAGAGCATACTTGTCTTCCAATATATTGAAGGTTCAGCATACAAACCCACGTTACCAAGAATAACATACTTCCGGACCACAAAGCTTGAGGGAACACAAACTCAAACTCCTCCAGAACATATGGAACACAATGTTTGACATCAATGACAACAAACAATAATCATATATTTCTAACAAAAACCTCACCACTAGCAGCAATGGAAGTCATAGTAGACTGTGTAGGATATATTGGGATACCCTTACATCTTTCTTCGATCTCCATAACCAATTCATTTACCTCCGCTTTCTTTGCTATGGTTATTTTTTTCACAACCCTTAACTCCATGCTTCAGAATGCACAAAAGGTGGCTAGATACCATGGTGTAGCTCTCTCTGAAATATTTGTTGCACAAATGACACAATCAAACTTTACTCCCTCTTGAAACCTACCTTTTTATCTTTGCCTAGAACTATTACAAATTGTAGAAGAGGTATAGTGGGTTTGAATGGGCTCTTTTCCTAAGGTCTTCAGAGAATGGAAGAGCATTTAAGTAGGTTATGTGGCTGTCCCAATTTGCCCACACCACTCCCACACCCTATTGAATCCCCAACTCTTTTTTGTTCCATATGAACGTCACTTCTGCCCATGTTGTTTGCATGGAAAATAGAGTGCGAATTGAAAGAAAAAATTCTGTCTTAACTCTTTTCTAATTTCTTTGAAATTTTAAAAACTATGGAAGACAAATAAATTCAGAAACATAAGTTTACTCACTTCTGATGCTCTTCTTTTTCTCTCCTATTCCTCAAACCTCACTGCTCAGCGCTCACAAATGTCAAAAGCCTGCAATGTACTTGGCTGTTGTCTTTTCATTCTTTTTTAAAAATAGTTTGTTTTTTATAGTTACGTAAGGGGTATAGGGACCTTGTGGGCCCAGCCATTCCTCTAATTTTTTTTAATTTTAAATATGGCCGATTGCCTCTAGATGACATATAGTAATTTCTGGGACATTTTTGTTTGGATGGTAGGAATAAGGGACATATCCTTGCATCCCCGAAATCTCTTGGGTAATGGATGTCCAGAAAAGCCCCAAGGAGGCATACACATGTTACATAAGTGAAAACAAAACTGAAAAATAAAATGGTGGCTTTTTCTAAATGCATGGGCTGTGCTGCTTATGATACAGATGATTAGTGCTCCTTTCAAACTCACCTCTCTCTCTGCACCATATTTTATGAACCATCTTATGGATTCCTGGATGTAACTTGGGTAGAGCTTTTTGGCACAATTTTACCTACAAAATAGAAAAAGTCAGCAAAAGAATGGCTGAATGCTTAGTTGCCGGATTCGTGCATATAGGGTCAGATCCGGGTCTGGGTCTGCATTCACGGACCGGTTCGTGTTGGATCCGGGCAGGGTCCGTGCATGGACCCTGCCCGGATCCGGCATGGACCCGAGAGGATTCGCAGGAGTCCATGAGGATCCTGCGTGAATCCGCGCGAGTCCTCAAGGACCCGCGGGTCTAAGAGACCAAAAAGTCAAACAAAGACTTAAAAAACACATTTTTATATTGTTTTTTTGGCTTATAGCCCTAAAACGACCCTTCTTATGAGTCTCCAAACACATTTCATTTCTCATTTTGCTCTCTATTATTATCTCTCATTCTTGCAAGCTTGAAGTGAGGTGATTGTATTCGAAGGAGATTGATTGTGGAGTGGCAAATACCTTCCAAGAAGTAGATTTGAGTGATTAAGGTATGCATTTGAACCATATTCTCTAGTTTTTTGATAAGTTTTGAAGTATTTTTTTTTTCATTTTTGTTATAGATTGCAACAATGAGTAGTCAAGGCTCAGTGGGTGGGGAGGGATCTCAAAAATTTAAAATTGATAAAGGGTCTCCTTTATGGAGACACACCACAAGAATTTCTCAATGTACTGGAGGTGGGGGGTATGTATGGAAATGTAATTTTTGCAAAACACAATATAGAAGCTCCTACTTCCGAGTAAAATTTCATCTTTTAGGCCCTGGGGGTCAAGGGATTAACATGTGTGAGGGGGGAGATAAGAAGGGATTGCCAGCTGCACAAATAGTAGCTTTGGTAAAAGAACAAAAAGAAGCTTACAGAACAATTGCAAAAGGGAAACAAAGTGCTTATACTGGGAAATAGAAAACAATGTTGCCACCCACTCAACGAAGCTCTAGATCACATCCATTCTTGCCTATGCCTTCTAGGGATGAAGATGTAGAACAACCACACAACACCCCCCGCAAGAGAGGCCCATTAGATAGGGCATTTCAAAATGAGTTAAGAGATATTGCTGATCTCAAAGTTGGATGTTGCCTCTTTGCAAATGGTGTTCCATTCAACTTTGTGAGATCACCTTATTTTAGGGAGATGTGTGAAGGAATAAATGAAGCACCTTCTGGTTACCGTGGCCCTAGATATGAAAAGTTGCGCACCACCATAGTACAAAATGAGAGAAAAAATGTAGAGACCCTACTAAAACCAATAAGAGATTCTTGAGTTCAAACGGGTGTGTCTATTGTTTCAGATGGATGGAAAGATTGCAAAAACTGTCCTTTAATTAATGTAATTGCTGTATCCCCCAAGGGGTCAATGTTTTTGAAGGCAGTTGACTGTGAAGGTGAAGTAAAAAATGCAGAGCTCATTGCCCAGATTCTCATTGATTCCATAGAGTCCGTGGGTCATTACAATGTTGTCCAAGTAATTACGGACAATGCAAAAGTTTGCAAGGCTGCAGGTGCTTTGGTAGAGGCTAGATATGATCACATCTTTTGGACACCGTGCACCGTCCATTCTCTCAATCTAGTGATGAAGGCAATTGACACCGAAATAGAATGGGTGAAATAGGTGTATGAGGAGGGTGAGGAGATTCAAATGTTTGTGATAAATCACCATATGTCACAAGCAATTTTCAGAACTTACTCAAAATTGGAATTGTTGAAGGTAAATTTTAAAATTTAATTTATAATTTATTTAGTTTCATTTATCATTTTATAATTTTTGTGTCATGTTTTAACTTTCTACTAACATGTTTTAGGTAGCTGAAACCCGGTTTGCCTCTCACACAATTGTGTTGAGACGTCTTGTCAAGGTGAAGGAGGCCTTATCACAAATGGTTATTAGTAACCAATGGAGCATCTGGAAGCAGTCCAATACAGTGAGGGCCCAAAAGGTGAAGGCATTGATATTAGATGATGATTGGTGGACTCGTGTGGAGTATGTGTTGGAATTCACTGATCCCATCATGTCTATGCTTCGATTTGCCGACATTGATGAACCATGCTTGGGGGATATCTATGATAGCATGGACACAATGTTGGAGAAGATAAAAATGGTAAGTTATAAATTTAATACATTTCTTTATCTTTGTTTATTGAGAGTTATTTAAATTCAAAATTGACATAATGATAACTTACATCAAGATAACTTACATGAACATCATTTGATAGGAGAGAGAATGATCCTGAGGACACCTTATACAAAAAGGTGGAAGCAATGGTTCTTCATCGTTGGAACAAGAAGATCACACCTTTGCACCTCCTAGCATATGCTCTTTCTCCCAGGTACTATAGCGCAGAAGTACTTGCTATTCCAGGTAGAGTGGCACCATATAGAGATGCTGAGGTTGCCAATAGGTATAAGAGGGCATTTGATAAAATCTTCTGCGATCCAGATATTGGGGTAAGTGTTAGGAGAGAATTTGGATCATTTATCTCAGGAAGAGATCTCCACCCTACTGCTATCAATGACCAAAGCAAAATGGATGCTATTACATGGTGGTACCTTCATGGGCAAGATTATCTATACCTCCAACCTCTTGCGATTATGATTCTATCACAAGTAAGTTTTTAAGTTTTAACCTTTTTTTTTTCTTTTTTTTTGTCACTTGCATTGTAGAATTTAATACTTAACACTCTTGAATTTATTTTGTATTTTTTTAATTTTGTTGGTTTTCTCTCTAGGTTGCGAGCTCTTTTTCCGCTGAGCGGAATTGGAGTACTTACTCATTTATCCACTCAGTCAAGCGTAACTGGTTGGCTGCAAAAAAGCAGAAGATTTGGTGTATGTTTACAACAACTTGCGTCTCCTGTCATGGAAGGATCCAAAGTACAAGAAGGGGCCAGAGAAGCTTTGGGATGTAGCACCCGAGTCTGCTGACCTAGATATGACCATTCGGGATCTTGCTAGAGCCACTTTGGCTGATGTGGATGTGGATGATGATGATGAGGAGACAATACCCTCTAGTGCTAGTGGAACCTATTTGGGTTCCATTAATGATGCTTTTGATCAACCACTTGCAGCTACTGGAGACCCCATTGATCCAAATTTTTTTGATAATCCATTTGATGTTTGAAACTTTGATGAAATGAAAACTTTAGTCTTTCATGATTGATGAACCATTGAACATTGAATCATGTCTCAAACTTTAATGAACAATATTTTGAATTGTCATTTTGTAATTCAGTAATTCAATGTGCTGATTTTCTTTAGAATCGTCAACATAGAATCATAGATCAATGATCAAGTATGCTATTTGAATTTTTAATGTTTATCTTTGACATTTGGCATTGATCAATGATCAAGCATCATAGATTCATAGTATGAAATGATTTAGTTTTAGAATTATGTATATTTCTCTTATATTTTTGGATATATATATATATATATATATATATATATATATATATGCTCACGAATCCTTACGAATGCAAAACGGGAAAATTATTTTTTCACGAATCTTCGAACCGGATTCTCGAACCCGAATCCGTCCCCGAACATGAATCTGCAACTAAGGCTGAATGTGATCCACTTATTGTCTTCTCATGTCGTACAAGGAAATGGTGCAGTGCTTGCAATCAATATGGCTTCTTGCAGTGTTCCTTAACAAACCAAAATATTTTTATCTACTGTGGCCTGCATAAATGAATCTGCAGTCTATATGCTGTATGCTGAAAATAATAAGTGCAAAATGGTTTATAGAGGTTTTAGAAAGAACTGGGAATTCAAGAAAGTTTAACCTCCTTCCATTTCCTCCTTGCCATGATACCCTTTGTAGGATCCAAGAGCATAGGATATTGATTTTACTCTCTAAGTGCACAAAAATAATAACTCTATATTAGTTTCACATGGGGATTTTGTTTCATTTCAATATATTGGCTTGTAGAGCCATTCTAATGCAGTCAAGTATAGGGAATCAACTAAATGTCTTCTTTCCCCTTGCAGCAACTCCTGAAAAACTCACCAAGACAAGATGATTAATTATTCAAACTTAAATTTATAAAGCTATAATTTGGATCTCATTTAGAGGGATATTCAAGGACATATTCTACTAATTTATCACCGACGCTAACCATCTCTTCAATACTTTAATTTGCTGATATAAGAAACTACCAATTAGATTTCAATCATTCTCAAACTTGCTGATTTTGCAGACAAACCATGAATTTCCATTCATGAGGAACTATGCCAATTTTATTTCAAAGATGGAACATTATTACGTCAAACTTTCACAGGAGATTTGGGGTAGAATATCCTCTTACAAGATTGATGTAAAACTGTTCTACAACATTTCCAAGTGACATGAGACAGAAAACCAACATTATGGAAACATCTACAAGAAGTATGAATGAAATTGTACTCTCTAGCCTAACATTGTCTCTCTGATATGAGCCAAAATTCACCTTTGAGCTCCCAACCTGCAAACAAACTCTTCAAGGGCCTTATTCTACCTTTAACATGCAAGAAAAACATATGTAAAGCTAATCCAAACTCGTTTTTCACTCCTTTTATCAATTTCTTCAGTGCGGTGAGAAGATTTCCAAAGAGTTTCCAAGCAAGACCAAGATAGATAGTAGGAGCCCCTCCATAAATGTGGCACCCAACTCCATTGTCCAAAGCCATTTTAGCAGTGGAACTCTAACAAAAGTCTTGAGTGGCACCGTTCTTCCGTAGAGTCAAAGATGGCATACATGGATTCAAACAAGACTCCTAAAATGTAGCAACCATGACATCCAACCTTTTCTCTTAATTGCGACTCTTCCTTCACATGGGTGCACCAATTGGGAATGAAGGCATGCAATTTACAGCACCTCCCAAGATTAACTCTTCAGACTCTTCCCAAGTTCTTGGACTGCAAGTCAATGACTTATTTGGCAAATGGAATCCCCTGCATGTCTAGAGCTTCAATTTGAGAGGGAAACTGATCTATATTTGAATTTCCAAAGTTCTTTAGAGCCAACAAATAAAATAGAAACAAATATTTTCTTTTGGTTGATGCTGATTGATCAAATTTTCAAGATACTCCTGCATCACATTATTTGCCCTTTTCTATACAACCATGTTACCTATCCAACAAATTTACTACCTATCCACATTAAACTAAACATGAGAATTATTCATATAGGACAAAACACTTTTGGATCCCAAGGATCACAATAGTCAACATGCCTTTCCTTGGGTTAGAACTCAATCATCTTGCTTGCATTTTTTGTTTATCTGCCAGCACATCTCTAGGTGGCAGCTTTTGTATTTCCTTAAACTCCTATCTCTAGAAGAGGGCATCTTCAGATAAGATAGCCTCTCAAATTGAAATATTTATGCTGAGACTGTAATCTAGCTCTATAGAAGTAACTCTCATGCTTCTTTTTGTTGTTTTTATGATCGATTGCAAATGTAATGCCATTGTTATTATTGATGAAGACAGATTTCTGGATTCGATCGTGTAAGTATTTTTAGCATCAAACGTTTCGGATCACACTCTGTGATCCATCATCAGGATGAGAAATGCCAAGGATGGAAAATAAAAATGCAGACTTAGCCTAACACAAGGACAAAATAAAGGTAAGGGGGAGAGTGCGCACGCAGACCAATGCAGAGAAGAGAGGAGAAAAAGGGGGCCTAAGGAGAACATAAAAATAAGAAAAAACCCAAGGAATGAGCTTGCAGAATAGATAAAGTAAGCAAATACAGAGATTAAACATACACCAATAAGGCAATTAATTGAAGAAATAGAGAGTATAACAAAAATTAAATAATGACAAGCGACCGATTAAAAAACAAAGGAATAACTGAGCATAAAAAGAAAGAAAAATAGAGAGGACCAAGTGCTTATATATATATATATATATGTATATATATATATATACACAAATATATGTATATATATATACACAAATATATGTATATATATATATACATATATATGTATATGTATATATATAAACATATATATGTATATAATCATATATATGTATATATATGTATATATATATGAGAGAAGCTGACCGTCTAAAGGAAAAGGAAACAAAAGAGAAAGCAAATGAACCCAAAAGATTAAATTTAACACAAAAATAAACAAAACAAAAAGAATAAAAGAATAAGACTATACAAGTCAATGTTATTATTGTCTATGTTTTCCAAATGTATCGATCTCTTTGTACTTATACAAGACAATGATAAGAAGAGACATGTCTTTTAAAGGGACATGTCTATTCATTAATCTTTATTAATTATTTAAATAT
Source organism: Chamaecyparis obtusa (assembly GCA_027943335.1). Lineage (NCBI taxonomy): Eukaryota > Viridiplantae > Streptophyta > Pinopsida > Cupressales > Cupressaceae > Chamaecyparis > Chamaecyparis obtusa. The sequence goes on from BSBK01005636.1 coordinate 619,187, forward strand.
ATATGTATATTAATATATAAATAATATCAATTATATATATATATATATATATCACAATATGATAATAATCCACTTATATTAATTATATATATATATATATATATATATATATATATAGTAATTATAATACATATTATTATTATTACATATATATCAATATATACTTGATAATTCAATAACAATGATTTTATCTGAATGAAGCTACATTCCTTAACACTCCCTCTTAGTTAGAGAAGATAAAATCAGTATATGTTTTACATTAACTCAATAATATCAATAATTGTGATCTGATTCAACATCACATGATGTCTATCACAATATGAGAAATGGTGATCTATTTCAACATCGTAGGATGTATATCACCTTCAGTAACCGTGATTTCAACCTCACATGTTGCCTATCAATTTTAATAACTGTGATCTGTTTCAGCATCCTCATGATGACTATCGCTTTCAATAATTGTGATCTGTTTCAGCGTCACATGATGACTATCACAATATAAGTACCGGTGATCTGTTTCAGCGTCACACGACGACTATCACCTTCAATATTTGTGATTTGTTTCAGCGTCACATGACGACTATCACAATAGCTAGGTACCGGTGATCTATTTCAGCGTCACATGACAACTATCACCTTCGGTACTGTGATTTGTTTCAACATCACATGATGACTATCATAGTACGATATCATAGTCATGTTTAAGGAACTCAATCCACCATGTAATAATTCATCTATCATGATCTGTTTCAGCCATCACATGAGGTCTATCATGATAAAAGATAGTTATTGCAAGATCGTCACCTTACAATAACATAAAAGAATACAAGTGATGATCATTGGAAGTCGTCACCTCCAGATGATATACACAGGGCCCATATAGCATTAAATAATTCCATTAGTATAATAATTATGTCAAGTTTACCTCAAAGGTGTTTCACCTTCATTAGTGAACTCCCTCTCAATCACAAAATGACCGAGATTATCAAAAGTTGACTGAACCATATCATTTATCTGCTCCCTCTGAAGCTCAAGTTCATAAACCTCTTGACCTCCTTTTAAATTCTCAGACTCCCTCTGAATGAAAATGTCTTTATGCTTTCCTCCTGAAGGCATGTCAAAGATGAATAGTTCATAAAGTTAAACTATCTCGAAAAGAAATACCATTGATAGAACCATACAACATTTATCATTCAATGTTATAGAATTACGAATTCAAAATTCATATGCATTAATAAAACATAGAGTACTTATCTTTTAGTTTCAATTATTTCCTTTCCCTAAGGTGAGCCCAATTCATCTTCAAATATTTGGAATGCAAATAAGATTCTCCACAGTGCTTTCCTTCCTTACACACTTTTTGTATTCCTTACGTGGTCAACATGTAACCAAGCAGTTATTCCACCCGATATGAATTCCTTACGCGAGCAAGTAAAAGCCCGGCAACAGCAGTGATGGTTCATCAAGAGTTGACGGCAGTTATCATTTATTTGTTTTCGCATACTCAATAACAGCAGCAATTCACCATTTGGCATGCCAGCTAAACCTCTACCAAGAGCCCGTTGAGAGATAATCACCAACCCAACAGGAGTGACCAACACAAGGTACGGAAATGTAACTGTCGACATTTGCTCTTCCATAGCAATAAAGGACGGTGATGGTCATTAACAGAACCAATACATATTCAAACTATATGATGCCACAAATACGAGAACCATAGAACCATGTAAATACACCTGCATCATAAACTTCAAAGACATATATGTGCTGGCACAAATAACTCAGCCGCACCATTACAATAAACACGACATGCATAAGAAGCATGACATATATTAGCAATATGAACACTGGAGCAGAATGACAACACCATTGTCGGGTCACAGAGTATAATGAAACGTACAGCATAAACATTTCAAATGACATAGGAATGAAGGCACAAATGACTTAAATAAACTCAATCAGAAAGGTAGGAATGATAGCTCCTGATGCTAACAACATTAACATCTCTATCCAGAAAACTGATATAAATTCTTGTTATTTTTTAGAATCTTTATGAGATTATCAAATTCTTCCATACATTTGCAAATCTGGCTCTGATACCATGTTGTTTTTATGATCGATTGCAAATGTAATGGCATTGTTATTATTGTCTATGTTTTCCAAATGCATCTATCTCTTTGTACTTATACAAGACAATGATAAGAAGAGACTTGTCTTTTAAAGGGACATGTCTATTCATTAATCTTTATTAATTATGTAAATATATATGTATATTAATATATAAATAATATCAATTATATATATATATATATATATATATATATCACAATATGATAATAATCCACTTATATTAATTATATGGATATATATATATATATATATAGTAATTATAATACATATTATTATTATTACATATATATCAATATATACTTGATAATTCAATAACAATGATTTTATCCGAACGAAGCTACATTCCTTAACACTTTTTCCAATGCTTTTATTCTTGAATATTTTGATCCTTTAAGTATTTACTATTTTCAAGTAACTCTCTTTTTCCAATGTTTTTATTCTTGAATATTTAAATGATACTTTTAGTATTTATTTACCTTTTTCAAGTATTTCACCCTGATATGATAAGGTTAAGCAGGAAAACTGAAAAGTACACAATCTTCTTTCTCTGACAATTCTTTCAATCTCATTGTTACCTTGGTATGATGAATTCCCGCACAAAGAAAGATACTAACAATAATTTGGCATTTGTTAAATCTGATGAAATTATCTGGAGACTGTGTCTTCTTAAGGATGCATTTTTTTCAGTAAATGCTTTTTGATAGAAACTTGGTTTCTTAGATAGAAACTATCTTTTTAAATTTGTAAGCTTCAGTTATTATGGGGTGGATCTAATCTTGTTCTTTTTGTTGCGATGGACACAGCTTTGTTTTGTAAGACATAATTCAGCTGTGAAGGAAGGGGAGAAACTTTCTTCAAGAAAGCACGCCAAACTTCCACCATTCAGGAAAAGGTATGGTCTTGACACTTCATTTTCTAGCTGCGCTTTTGAGAATTCTTTTGTAATTACAGCTGCATTCTCTCCTTAGGCTTAAATATATTATTAGTTAAAACATACTACTGACTGCAGAAAAGATTGTTACACCATTTCTTACCCTTTCAGACTGTCATGATTTATGTCGAGTATAAAGTTAGTTAAAGTCACTACTCGCTGCGATGTTAGGATGAAAAGAGTGTCTTTCTGTAAATGTGAAGGAAAAAGCATACATTGGTAAGTTTTGTATGACATGTTTATCAGGGTCTATTAATGAGTACACAAATACATTGAAAAAAGACCATGTGTTGGGTCAATTGTGTTTCCATTAATTTATGTGAATTGTGTTAATGCTATCAGATTATTTGTGGTACCTGTCTTTTGTGTTTGCTATTTATTTTCCCTACTGTTCACTCTTTGTTTGATAATTTTCTCTGTTGATGCTGTAGTTGGATTTATTCTTTGTTACAAGGAAACATAATTGTCTGGAGCTGCAGAGTTCTGAACTCTTTTCTCAAGAAAGTTTCTGTTTCAGAGCTATTTCACCATGCATCACCAGACAATTCTAATAACAGCAATAGAAATTCATGTCAAACATTTACCAAATTCTCATCTCCACATACCATTACAGAGGGTTCAACAACAACTTACTAATTCATTAATCTGCTTAGACAATGCTGTATACAACCAGTAGGGATTCTTCCTAGTCTCTGATGGAAGTCTTTCCCTCTATTTTGAAAAAACTGCCCATCTCTATTCACGTGATGGCTTTCTTTTTATTTGTCCACTCCCCTGTTCTAATAATCCTCACACGCTCGTTGCACTATACACGCCACTCAAACTGCACTGGCTTAGAGTGCAATCGACCCCCATCCCTCCTGTGGTCTTTTTGGACTCCTCTATGCAGCATAGAGTTTCATCATCCCTCACACTTCTTACTAGACACTCCTCAAAAGGCAATGTTTTGGGTGTGTAACCCTCCGCCCCTCCCTGTGGTCTTCTCTCCTTACCCACCCCACTCCATCTCCTCCTCTTCTCTCCCACGCAGTCTTCTTTTTTGCAGTCTGAAAGAAAAATCCCTGTGAAAAGTAATGCCCATAGGTATTTTCTGTCTTCCCTTTGTCTTGGTTGTTTTCCAATCAATGATGGCTTTTGGATGCTGGCAAAGGTTGCGGAATTTGGCTTTATGCCTGCCAATTTCATTTACTTGAAAGTGTCTAAAGCTCTTTCGACAAATCTGTTTTGTGCATATCCGGCAATCATTGCTGTCCACAAGACAACATTTCTTGGAGGCATCCTGTCAAACAGTTCACATGCTCTTTCTATGCTTCTACATTTCACATACATGTCTACCAGTTGATCCATTTTTCATGTACCCTTGTAATCTTTCACTTCACTTCCATCAGTTGTGATTCTGGATTTTTCCTCTAATCTCAGTGCTACATGTAGAAGGAAATGATGTTTAGCAGTGGCTAGATTATGATTTCTGCACCCTTACTCCAATCATTGCCTACTGCCTAAGCTTATAAATAAACATCATTATTCAAAATCTGCTTCATGGAATTGGTTGATCATGTGTTATTGCAGCTTTGGCCATGCTAGTGTCAGTACTATGAGCTGGAGTGAAACTCTGCAAAGCGGAGAGAGAAACCAAAAATCAAAACAAATCAGAACTGAACAAATCAAACCAAATATATGATCGCCAGTCTGCCCGGGTGCTCCTGCACCACTGTAACAAATGGCCATCCAAATTAGCAAAAATAATGAACTAATTATGTCCATTGCCCACAAACCAATTCAACATCTGTCAACAATAATTTTATGTTTTCATCTGGTACCATGAGCTCCCAATTGAGACAGATTTCTATTTAATCAGTCTTCTAGGGGGTGTACATAGATCTTCTGCTGTATACTATATGATATATGTGTCAATTCAATGATGTCCTGTGGTGAACTGAAGTATGTAATGCATAAGGTTGTTGTCTAGTATGAACATTGTTTGTTGTTTATCAACTCTCATACTATGAATTTGAAAATGAAAGTTACTAAATTACTATTTTTTTGATAATTTAAGAAGTAATTTAAGAGGGGTCCTCACCCAACCTGAGGCACATACAGGGCCTGGTCGGTTGGCATGCATAGCATGCACTTCAAGGTCCAAATCTGTGAACACAGATGCCGAGCAGGTGCACAAGGCCTGTGAGTGGTCCTGGCCCAGGAGTGTTCTCAAGCTTGGTGACCAACCAAACAATCACCTCTCTCAACCAATGCACTATGTCCATAATGGCTGAATATGAAGTTATTATCAGTGGTAATTGCTGAAGGCATGTACCACTCACATATAGGAAGTCATGCATCTGTGTTCATAAAATAAAAAAAGCAACAGATATTATTTTAGATTTTAAAAGCAAGATAGACTTTATAATAGGATAATAAATATAAAAATAAGAATAAGATAAGTTTTTAATTTTTGTTATTTAGTTTATGGTTAGGATTAGAGAATAAGTTAAGATTTATATAGAAATTTTAAATATTCTTTTAGATTTTAAAATCAAGATGAAATTGAGATAATAGGATGATCAAATATTAAAATAAGATTTTATTCAAGATAAAGATATTTAATGTTTTTTATTAATTAAAATAAGCTAGAAAATATGATAAGAATTTTAAGAGTTTTTGGTATGGTTAGGATAAGAGAATAATATAAGATTTCAATTACAGTTAGGGTCTAATTAGGGTTAGAATTATATACGATTTAAGCTCAATAAAGGTTCGGGTTACAGTTAGTGTTAGTGTTCAAAGTTGCAGTATAAGTAAATAATAATAGGTGTCTTCACATTGATATTCCTTGGTATCTTTTACATAGATTTTTTCTAAATATAAGTATGCTAGTAATAATAAAGTTAAATTATTTGTAATTTTAATTTTTTTGTGATACGATGATATTTTAAAATTTTAATATTCATGCAATGTATAAGAACCCAGCCTGAGTTCTTTTTCTCAAAAACCTTGAAAACATGTTTCTCATTTCTAGTAATATAGGTTAATAAAATATTGACATTCTAGTTTGTTTAAGAATTACATGCATTTATTTTCAAATTTGGCAATTCTTTTTAATCTGTACTATTTTGTGTTCTTTTGGACTAAATCAAAGCATTGCAAAGTAATAGTTTTTGCGGGTGCAGTGTTTGCGTGTAATGGTTGGGGCTATCTGAAGTTTGTATATTGGGTTTTTCTTGATATTTAAGGCCTTTGATCTATGTTTTGATTTATTTACTATATTTTACGGAGAATTATTAAAAGCATAATGAAAATGCCATGGAACATATATTGGACTATATTAACATAATGGACTGTCTACCAGGTCTTCTGATAGGCCAAAAGTTCCCAGAGGTGGGACATTTGCTCAAATTGAGGTCCAGTGGACGCAAGTCCTAAAAACATGTTTTTCTTATTCAAAAGTCTGGATTACGCGTATGAAGCCAGATTGGAAGCATCTGCATCTAAAACAATGATATCAGGTAACTGAGTATGTTCAGTGAAGTAACTTTTAACTGGTACTCGTTAAGGGTTCTTGAAAATCTACTCCAGTTCAACCCAGGAGTGCTTTGTGGTAGAATGATCATATACATTTAAACCATATTGTCTTGTAGTTAGTTCGATTGTCAAGTGATAAAATTCACAAATTACAGGGTGTTTCACTTTATGGACAAAAATGATTAGATGTTTTAGGCAATTGTGAAGTTATTATGTATTGTAAACTAGATGTACAAAGATAGCTAGGATGGTTTATCAGATACAGAAAAACTCATCATGGATGCTACAATTGTTGAAGGTTTGTATCTTTATAGAGTTAATTACTGTTGTTTGGGGTTCTTGGGACTGCAACAGAGATCTTATATTAAAAAATCTCTACTGATGAGAGGAATGTTGTTTAGTTTGTGCATAAGGTGTTTATTGGTACGTGAGAAATAGCTACTGATGAGAGGAATGTTCTCTATGGTTGGTTTGGTATGTTGTTTTTATCTTGATATGAAGAAGAGTTATAGCTCCTTACAGTATGTTGATTCCAGTATATGGGCATCGATTTGCTTTGATTTCTTCAAAAATAGTGCAAATATTGGCAACCATTTATCATTCTCATATTGAGGATCCATCATTGGGAAAAATGGAGTCATTTTGGTAAATTTAAATTATTGGAGGATATGAATCGCTTATTACAAGGATCAAGATGATTTTTGTTAACATATAGTGCAACTTGGAAGTTATGATAGCCTGCAAGCAAAATTTAGGGAGTCTTTAAATTTGATGGCCATATTAAGCCAAAATTTGATGTTTATGTTATGATTGCCTGCAAGCGAAATTCAGGATGACTTAAAATTTGATTTCCATCTTATTGTGCTTCTGCTCAAGTGTCTTCTCAAACTAGTTAATTGAAGCTTCTTTTTTGTGCAGGAAAACAATTTTTGGCCTATTTTTTTTATCGATACTATTTTTGGCCTTTTAAACCCAAGCAAATAGTATGCATTGACCTATTTTCAATGGATATGCTTAATATTAATGTCGGAGAAATTTAGTTGAATTTTGATGGGGTTTCCAAAGGCAACTTGAAGCCTTAAGAGTGCTCATCTCTGAAGAGTTGTGGGAGTTTTCTCTGTCAACTTGGGGTCTCAATCAAATCATCTTCAGGCCTTAATAGAACTATGCTGGCAATACTTTGAACATTATCAATAGTGTTTTTTAAAACTCACAACCCTAGCTGGTCTATCAATACCCTGTTTGTGGGTTTTTATCAATTTTTAAAATTTTCATCCCAATGTGATGAAAATTGGGGGTAATAATGCTGCTGAAATTTTTGCTGATTGGGGGTCTGTTAATGAAGAGTACACAAAATGGAAGGGGACTGTAACTTCTAAGAAAAACTATTATGAGTTATCTTTATTAAGAACGACACGAGACCCTCTATAATGCCCACCCGTATTTGATTCATATGAGATATGCTGAATTGAAATCGAGGTGTTTTAATGAGATTATGTACTGGCATTGTATTTTTGACTATGCGCTGCGGTGCATATGTTGTGCTCATGTAGATCAGTTTAGTGTTTCAACGTTGTGTTATTGTGAATTATGCATATTCTTTCTAGATCATGCTAGTTACAGATAATTTACAATAGATTTGACGATATGGTATCATGTTATAATTTGTATTATGTTGCTTCAGTGGTTATTACGTGGAGACTCTAAAGTTACGACAAGAGGTGTAACTACAGTGGCAGCATCGGAGTGAGATGACATGAGCCTGTTAATTAAAAAATATTAAATTAAATAATTTTATAGTGGACTAAGTAAAAACTATTAATAATTAAGAAACATGTAACATGGTATAAAAATTAAAATCAAACTACTAATTTATGAATAGTATTTTAATATTTTCAAATAATATTTTTTAAAATTATTTTTAAGATTAAAAAGGTAAAAGGCAATTTTACGTTTGGCAGTCTTCTCCCATTTCTCCCATTTTGTTCATCACTATGGTAGAAGTGCTTGTGAGGCTGATTTCTAGATGCAAACAGAAGGACAATGGAAAGGTGTCTGTAGTGAGAGGTGTTGACCCTATATCTCACCTCCAGTTTGCAGATGACACGTTGATTGGTGAGGCATCATTAAGGGAGGCTAGGATGATGAGGAAAGTTCTAGACAAATACAATTCTGTTTTGGGGCAGGAGATTAATTGGTGGAAATCAGAGGTTTTCTTCTTCAATACTTTCCTTGACCCTCTTGGGGAATTTACTTGGCATTCCCTTATTTGAGGGGCCAAGTAAGTCATCCCTTTGGAACGGGCTTATTGATAGTTGTGTTAACAAAATGGAGGGCTGGAAAAGCAAGTGGCTTACGCTTGCTCGGAGGATTCTTATAAAACAATGATTTTGACTATATTGCTTTTTTCAATGGCTTGCCTCAAAATCCCACCGAAAGTGGTCCATGTGATTGAGCTGAGGATGAGAAGGTTTTTTTGGAATGGAAAATAGGACCAAGATAAGATCTCGCTGCTAGCTTGGGACCAAATTTGCGAGCTGAAGGTGTTGGGGGTGCAGGGCTGAGAAGTTGGAGGATCTTGAATCATGCAATGGGGGCCAAATTGGTTTGGTCTATGGTTCACAATCCAGATCAAAAGTGGGCTAGTGGGCTAAAACACTAAGAGCTAAGTATCTCGACTCAAATGACAAGTATAGAGTATTGACAGTGGAGGATCCACCACATGGTTCAACACTATGGAAATTCCTAGTGGATTGTAGTTAATCACATTTCATGGCAAATTGAAATTGGTAGGAGAGAAGATTTATGGATGGATTCTTGGGATGGGAGGGAGGTTCTTAAGCACAAGAGAAATGGGGGGACATGGTGAGCGATTTTGTGAAAGAGAAAATTACTCCTTTGGGCAATGATTGGCAGTGGAAGAGTGTGGATGAACTAAATTTGGATGAGCATCATAAACAAGAGCTCAAAAATATTTTTGCCTCTAGGTCCATAGTGATGTCAGGGGATCACGATGATGTTATCTGATTCTACTAAAAAAGTGGCGAGTACTCAGTCAAACTGGGTTACTTGACTATTGAAAGTGAAAGAAATAGGGAGGACTGGCCTAGTCAGCTTTGTTGGAATAAACACAATCTCCCGAAGGTTGGAGTTATTGCTTGGTTGGCTTTTAGAGAAAGAATGCTTACAAGAGATCGAATGAAGAGGATTGGCTTTGCAGGGACTTTCAAATGTTTCTTGTGTAATAAAGAAGAAGAGTCCTTGGACCATCTTTTGTTGAATTGCGATTTTTCTCAAGAATGCTAGAAGTTTGTGATGAAGTGGCAATGCCCTCTTCCTTGTATCTTGCGAGAGTTTGGCTAGAGATGGTATTTTCCCAAGTCCAAATCTATTTTTTTGGGGATTTGACATATTTGTTTGTCTACAGTGAAGTGGGAACTAAGGAAAGAACATAATTGGCATATCTTTCAAGACGAGTTTGAGCTTCTTCCCTATTTTTTGGTAAGATTAGAAAGAGCTATTTTAGTTTTAGTAAGCTATGTAATGTCCCAAGTTAATTTGGCTAATATTCCCTTTGCTTTAGAAGATAAGATAACACATGCAAGTTGACCCTATGTCAAGTTCAGGCCCGCTTAGGGGTTAGGAAGGGATGATCCTTCTCTTGTTAAATGAACCTCATAGACTTGGACTTGTTTGGAGAAGGATTGGGTCAAAGTAAATTTTGATGGGGCCTTAAAGGGAAACTTGAGACCGTGTGGAGCTGGTTTCATTTTTCGTGAGTGGACAAGTAACACTCTTTCTTTAGGTGTAGAGTATTTAGGCGAAGGGACAAATAATGAGGCAGAGGCTCACATGGCTCTCATAGCAGTGCAAAAAGCAATACAACTTAATATGAGGAAAATTCACCTAGAAGGAGACTGTTTAATCATAGTTATGACTATATCCAAAGGTGAATCCTAGGTATGGTATCTTAATAAGTATATCACAAAATTAGATCTCTTCTAGGCTCCTTTGAAGGGTTAGAGATTACTCATGTGAAGAGGGAAGGCAATGTGGAAGCGGATGTAATGTCCAAATTGGGAGTAAGACTTGTGGAGCAGGGGTCTAATGAAGTCTTGGAGGATTTTTGGGGTATGAAGGGAGAGTGGATTTTATTGGGATGAGGACAGATTAAGCAAAGGTGATTAGTGCCAAAGTTGAAGGGAGTATGGGTGCGGGGTCTTTATGGTCTTTTATTTGTGTTTCAAATTCAAATTTGAAGTTGGACTAAGACTCGCAGAGAGTAGCCATTTTTTGCAATGATATCTAGACATGTTTTTTCCCACCAATTGATATGATGATGGTGGGGATTGTTGGCACCTTGGTGATGGCAGACTCCATTAATGAGGCACGTGGGAGGTACATTAAATGACGAGTATTGGGAATGATGGTTTAAAAAAACAATCTAGACTTCCCTTTGGCGAATATCTAGAAAGCTAGGTGTTGGGAGTAGGGTTCCAACAAGTTTTCTTTGTGCAAAGCGTAGCTTTTGCAGTGTGTAGAAGGGAATCATGGAGGCAAACTTCACTCTGAAGACTCCAAAACAGAAACAATCCTTCTTTAGTGCGATATCAAAGAGGCAACTAAAGGGCATTTTTTTTGTTCTACAAACCAAAATTTAGTCAGATTCTGGACTTGCTTTTATGGGAGGAATTCATGGCCACAGAGAATAGGTACAAACTTAATATTAATATCTCAGCCATTTTTGCTTGGGCATTGCAACTAGGCTCTAAGGGAGAGACATTATGGGTTATGCGTTCCATTGTCAAATCAAAAAGGATGGGCGATGTTATTCCAATGTTGGTCGTTGCAAAACCACATTTAGGGTTTCAGGTGGAAAGTGGACATTGGAGACTGGTGGATGGAATGAGACAAAATTATTATCTGTTCCTTGTTTGGAGTGCGACAATCCACAAGGATTTGAGAATTGAAGAAGCAAAGGATGGTTGGGAGCTATGTAAAGAATACATTAGGGAGAAAGAAGCGAAGAGTAGGGAGATGGTGTTTGTCAAATGACAGACGAAGAAGACTAGGTGCTCGACCCAGGGTGGTATCATGACCCCATAAGGTTCCTCGATGGTAGTAGAGATCTACAAGGGAAAGAGGGCACAAGCATCTGAAGGCTTTGGAGGTAGTATTGTATGACTTTGAGTCTCTTTTGTCTGATCATGTAGTAGAATTTTTTCAACATGGGATGGCTATGAACTATTTGGTAGGTTGGTTAGGGTAGTATGCTATGTGACTTGGGCACTATCCAATTTTGAAGAATGGACAATTTTGTAATATGTTACTGAAGATGGAGTGGGTAGGTGTTAGAAGTTTAGATGGTTTCTCAAGATGTAGATATCTGTTGCAAAAGCAAGATACTGGCTATGTACTAGAACTTAAACTATATATATATATATATATAGTTTAAAATAATGTATTTGGCTTGATAAAATAGTTTTTGATAATTAAATCAACCTAACGAGGGGGTTGACCCTTACAAAACCACAACACAAAGAAAGGGGTGTTGGAAAGAAAATAAGCCAACAATGGTTAAACAACAACACCCGATGCTATCAAAGACAAATTGAATAGAATGCCTAGCACCAAGGCTAGAAGCCTTCCCCAAGGGTGGGAAGGCCAAACTCACACCGCAAGTGGAGAAGAGCATGAGTTTGAGGAATAATTAATCCTCCTGTGATGTCAAACCACTGTCCAAGCAATGCTATCTTTATGGTTCCCAACAAAAGGAACTTTGTTAGGGCAGTTGTTAGCATAGCGACTAAAGTGTTGAGAAGGTAGTACCTTGGCAACAAAATCATGTAGCTGAGTAGAAGCAGAAGTGGTAGTTGAAGAGTGCTCTACAAGGCCAGAGGGGGCTGCTCCAATAGTAGTAGGGGCATCACCCACATTTGCAAGAGGAGCATGACCTAGTACATCAACAAAAGCTTGACCTAGATCTGAAGTAGGAGCAACACAATTTGCAACAAATTCTTTGTCTTCATCATCAGCTCATGATAAGCCATTAGAAATAGAATCTAAGAGAGAATCAAAAGTTTAGACACTCAAATGAGCCTCATTTGTGTCCTTCCACTAAGTAGAAACACCTTTGCGATGCAAACGTGAATAATCAGTGGCCATATGCCTAGTAGAGAAGCATTGCTTACATCGAAATGGAAGGCCTTCATAATCCAATGCTTGAGTCCAAGGCCTTTTCACAACCATGAGCACCACATCCCACAAAAGTGGTGTGGAGATATCTATTTCAACCAAAATGTGAGGGAAATTATACTGTTCCATTGTAGTTGTATCTTCATCCATCTTCAAGAACCAGCCAATAGAGTTCCCAATGGATTCAAAGAAAGACATCTCCCCAAAATGGAGCAGAAGATTGGGAAGATGAACCCACACATAGCACATGTTAAGTAGTTTAGTGAGAGGGTTGAAGGAGGTTGTCCATGGTTGACAGAAAGAGAATGATTGCCCCAAACCCATAGCTCGCTCAACACCACATCACGATCTTTAGAAGAAGAAAATGAAGCAATAAAGAATCCTTTTGCACAAGGGAAAAAAGTCAATGTTCCCAGAGACAAGGGATCACCAAGAGTTAGTTACCCAACAATGCAAATATGGAAGATAAGGCCAAAGACCAACGAATCTACAGATCAACACCCAACGTTGGTAGAAATCCACATTATCTGTTACATCCAGGCCACACACCACCACAGGGGAGGCCTTGACACATGCGATAGGTTGAGCTTTCCCCTTTTGGGGGAATAGTGGCAACAGATTTGGCTGCTCGGGCACAACATTGTCCACCTATAGTAGCACATCTTTTTTTTGGTGGGGGGGGGAGGATGCATCCTTAAAAGCCCCAGACGTAGATATTCCACCGGCAATGCAAGGCACACCACTATCATTCACTGTAGTAATTTGCAATCCACTAGAGATCCCCAACTCAGGGGAAACACCCGACACAACCACTGCATTGCCCAGGGAAGGAGAACCACCTTGTGGCAAACCAACAACCCCATTGCCTGTTGGCACAAACAAAAGAGACCCAACAACAAAGCTATCCAAACAAGACACCACCTATGTCACTCCATACTCAAGATGCAGTGGCCCACAACCAATGCCGGCCCCATGGCCAAAAGGAGTTGTTGGTAAGGCAAGAGAAACTCGCTCAAAGGGTATTTTCAAACTCGACAAATAAAATTAAGTTGGGGCTTCAATTGTCATTTGGGGCTCTATCGAAGTTGATTTTTGTCCATCTTGTGTCCGGAGGAATCCAAGACACTTCTTTCACATTCTTAACAAGAGGATTAGCCCTCAAGGGCCCCTTAACAAGCAAAAACAATAAGGCTTTTTTTTCATTCATTCTTTATTTTTTAAAATTATTCTTAAAACCCTACCAATGCATAGGGTCAGAGTGTAGGGAACCTTCCAAGAGGGTCCCCACTCGAACACCTGATATACAGGCTTACCATTAGGAACCTCCCAAAATTTTCCCTAACCTAAGACTTGGTGATATGGCAAGGGAGAGTTCATTAGCTTAGGGACTTTCCTATCGACTTTGAGGAGGGCTAGGCCTCGTAGCCCCCAAAGGTGAAGGGGTCCCAACCCGAACTACAAAGGAAATGATAGGACAATCCCAACCAATGAATGCATCTTCGAGTAGGCGGCTAGAGGCTAGAGCGACCTTAGGAGCAATGGCCTAATGATGGTCAACCTCAAGAGATAGATAAATGAATATTCCACCCGACTGAGTGAGGTCATGGCAAAGTACTCGATAATCACACCTTTTACAAAAAACTAATTTCTAATATTTTTTCATCACGATTATTTATGCCCATGATTTTGTCCAAGATTGTTTGATAAGAAGCTTTCAACAATGGCCCTTATTGGGTTCTTTTCCCTTTGAAAAAATAGATTTTATGATAAATTGTGTGAAGTAGGATGCAAATTGATGGTGGTTGGAGTGAGATTGTTTAGGAATGAAAATTGAGTGGCTTGTATGTTACTCTTGAGGACTTTCTCGGTTGTTTGTGAATTTGAATAGAGATATTTTTTATATAATTCTTAAGTTTAAAATAAATTGCTTTTCTTTAGCTACACTCACATTAGGTGGAGTTATATGGCATTATTTTATAGAAATGATTTGTGTTGAAAAAAATTATACTTCAATTTTGCATTTAATATCTAAAACAATATGATCATTTATGTAAATGGATTGATTTCCACGTATGCCATGCATTTCTTTAAGTTTCTTTGGTGTAAGTTGTCAATGTGATTTGTACTTGTTTTGGCATGAGTGATGGCATGCATACTTTCTACGGGTTGCTTAAGGTGTTAGCATTATGACCTGCCAATGATAGATAATACATAGATGAATGTCTCTCTTGAAAAGTAGCTGGAATCACTCCAAGGTTCCTTATGAGTTAGGACTTAGTCGTGTGTGGTTGTTCAGTTGAGTCATGTGTTTATTTGTTCAAGGGGCATTTGCTCGTAATTATCGAAGGTTACTTACAATGCAGTGCCAATCTTATCAAATGCAAATTTTGGTTTTCAAGAACACAAAATTAACAATAATCAAATTTGGAAATTGAACACATTTTCTCTAATTGTTGGAAAAATAGGTGTTGCACAGCTTGCATAATAATATTTATACTTGTAATATTTTATTTATTATGTATGTTGCACCTAGGAGCACCTACATGGACATGCAACATGTAGAAATTCATTTGGAATATATTTGGGGTCAGTTGATGTTGTATTGAAACATTCTATTATTATATTGTTATATTTGTTTAATATCAAAGGAGGTAAATTCATAAAGTACCTAATATTAAATATGGGGTCAAGGTTAGGTGGCACATGATTTTAGCACGTCACTTGGCGATTTTGTAGGAGTTTGTTTCTATACAAGGAACCAAAAGGGTAGTTGTTGAGGTTATCCAAGTTAGCATTTGTGAAGGGTAAAAGCATGACATAGGATATGGGGTTACATGCTTGTTCACATGGAGTGTTTGGTGATGGTTGGGGTTTGGAAGGGTTTCATTGGTGTATAATGTTGCATTGCTAAATAATACATGGATAATGGATGTTTATGGAGGCTGGGTTATTTCAAGGGATGTTTTGTGTCACATTTTTGTGGACATGTTGTCTATTCTCATGTATGTAATTTAAAGTACTTATTTGAATGATTTATTATGTGGGTTATGTGGAAGTAGTCATTGTATGTGTGCGTGTTTTCTTACAAGTGGTATTAGAGCCATGGTTTTGGTGTTATAACCCTATGAATTGAATTTATATAATGCATGAAAGAATGAAATAGATGGCAAGTTATGAGGGTTTTGCAAATTGCTTATTATAGATCTAAGGGTTTTGAGCTTGTTATTATGACGAGTTGTTTGTAGATTTGGGGTTTGAATTTTTTTGGTCAAATGAATTTCTTAGATATGCATTTAAATGGGGGTTTTTTAGAGAATTTTCAGAAATGTCATTTTAGGAGAAAACAAACCTCACCATTGAAACTAAGTTGGTTGTTTGATGAATTCTGATATAAAATTTGATCTATTTTGGCCTTAATTGAAAAAGTTGTAATTATTTTAGAGTGATGACCATATGGCCATCAATTTTAATTTTGCAAAAAACTGAAGGGAATAATAAATTATTTTGTTAGTATTGTCAAAGTTAATTAATCCCTGCAAAATGAAAATTTAAAAAAAAAAAAGAATATATAAAATTGCAGGGGGGCTTTTTCAAAGTATATGTATGTAAAAAATTTGGTCTATTTTGGCCTTAATTAAAAAAGCTACAATATTTGTAGAGTGACAATCATATGGCCATCAATTTTAATTTGCATAAAACTTAAGTGAATAAAAATAATTTTGTTAGTCTTGTTGAAGTTAATTAATCCTTGCAAAATGAAAATTAAAAAAGAATATATAAAATTGTAGAGGGCTTTTTTCAAAGTATATGTATGTGTGTATGTGTGTGTGTAGGGAGGACAAACCCCACCCTCGGGCCTATGAGGTGTTGTGGTACTTTGCAGGCTGCATGTATTGAATTCCATGTGGTGGTCCTCATTGCCCCTTAAAACTACTGTCTATGGGACAGCTCCCATGTGATCACCATAAATTATAATCTACCTTTTTTTAAAATAAAAACTTTTTACTATTGAATTAATTTTGCCTTGTTTAATAAACATTGTTTTTATTAAATGAAAAACAAAAATTTAAATAGATTGTCAGTAATTAATTTTTTTTTAGGGATTGGGCTCAGGTGTGGGGCAACCTCAATCAAATTTTATTTTAAAAAATGAAAATTATGGATTTAGTTAAATTGCATAAATGTTTGAAATCCATGCATAACAGTTTGCTTGCAAATAGCTTAACTGGGTGTTTTGTTTAAATGAAGCATAACTTTCACTTGGGATATCAAAATTTAGACTTCTTATACTCGTTGGAAAGTTTTTGAGCACTTGATGATGGTACAGGTTTGGTTCCATGATGTGTTGTTTTAACATTTTTTTGGGGCCTCACAACCGATTGTTCTCTTTTACATGGTTTTGGTTATAATTTTTGCATACATAGTTGGATTTCTTATTGCAATAGGCATTGGAGAGAATGTTCAATATAGGTTTCTTTCATGCTGCTATGTTATCAATTTGATGATTATTTAGAGTTGTGTACTTGTTTGTTCACTTGTTGGTGCCTATAATTTGGGTTGAGTGTGAGCGCCTTTGAATGAGTTGAGAGGTAAAACCTTGAGGAAGTCCATGATTTTATGAGATATTAATGATGCTATATATTATCACAAGATTTGATGCTCCATGGTATAGGTTTACATGTGTTTTTAGAGTTTGGGCTTTGATGGTGATAGGTTCACATGTTATTTTTGGTTTGAGGACTTGGTTATCGACTTGGAGTCTCATGTGGATGGTAGTTGAGTGAAAGTACAATGTTGGTGATGATTATGGTGCCATGAATATGTAGGTACATTTTTTGCATTGATATGTTTGTGGTGATTGGTGATGATATGGTTGGATGTTAAGAGGTTATTGCTTATCTCCTCGATGCTCTTTGGTTCTTAGACTATGGTACTTGGTTGTGGACATGTTTTAAAAATTAGATTGGATGTTGATTTGGTGTTTGAATCATTTAGTCTACATGATTATTCTCTTTGATATCTTGGTTTGCAAGTTACTAATGTGACGAGTTTTTATTCTTTAGTGTATGCGATCTATAAGTTGTGTAATGTTGTAGGTTGTCTTTACCCACATATTGCATAGATGACTCAATTGAAGATTGTCTATATCCATGTGATTGGTTTAGTATTGATGCAAACTTTGTTAGTTGACATTTTTATGGTCATTTGTGCATTAGTATGTTTGTTTTGATATGAGAGAATTGATGTTGTTTATGATACTTGGATAATTGGTGTTGAGACTTGTAGCATGTGGTTTTATCAAGATGTCATGATAGCTTGGTTATTCATTAATTACACTTTCAATGAGATCTTTTGATAGTGATGAGTTTGTGGTGTAGGATTGATTCTTGATTGGTGGTTCTATCTTCTTGGCTTGGAGATCTTGGTTTCACTTGATGTTACTAACATATTAGTTATGTGTGTGTGGGCATAGAGGATCTTCATTTAGGAGATGGTTATCATGATGCCATGTGTGACTCTATTTGTATCTTAGTGGGAGTTGTTGGTATTGATGGGTATTCACCATTGGATGGTGGATTATCCTCTTTAGTGTGCAAATGTTTGGAGGATTCCTTAGATCTTATTGCTGCAGAAGTGTCTTTTACATTTGTCACGGGTTCACTAGTAGAAGATGGTTATCTTCATAGCGGTTGGAGATGTTGACATCTTTGAGGGCACAAGGAGTCCTTGGATGAGGTGTGGTTTTATACTTTACATTTGACATGTTATAATAGTTTCTATTATGTCATGATTTACCCTTGATGCACATCTGGAGGTTTGGCATGTTATAGCTAGTTGTTATGTTCATATGGAGCATGTTATTTCCTAGGAGGAAATAGTTAGATTGTGTGGTCATGCTTATGTTCCCGATTCTTTGTTTGGAGCTTCGACTTTGATATTTGTTGGTTCTCTTCATATTGAGTACATGATAATTTTATTGATTACTTCATGGTGGTGCTATGTT
The DNA here is from genome assembly GCA_027943335.1 of Chamaecyparis obtusa. NCBI lineage: Eukaryota > Viridiplantae > Streptophyta > Pinopsida > Cupressales > Cupressaceae > Chamaecyparis > Chamaecyparis obtusa. The sequence continues at coordinate 637,966 of BSBK01005636.1, forward strand.
GCATTTGGAGTTTGACATGGATTGATTGGTGACATGCACATATGGATACTTGGATACTTAGTTGATGATGGTACCCCTTGTGATTAGAGTTACATGTTGATAAAGTTGATGCTTTCAACATAAAGACTAAGGAGCATTCACCTGGTATGTAATTTAGAGGATATTGTGTTGTAAGGTATGCGCCCCTGGTCTCCTTATGCTATGTAGCATGGATTGGTTTGTGACATGGATTAACCACCTCTCATGTTTTATAAGAGTGGTTGTATCATTCATTAATATGTCAATCTTTTGGTGCAATGACAACTAACAATTGGTATCAGAGCTTAGGTCATGGGTTCAAACCCTACGTTTGTGTTGGAAGGATTGCAGCAAGGTGTGTACCCTTGGTCTCCTTATGCTATGCAACATGGCACTTGGGTTCATGACATGGCTTAATTGCCTCCCATGTTTTATAAGAGTGGTTGTATCGAACATTAACACGCCAATATTTTGGTGCAACAACAACAACCAACAAATTGTTTCTTGGATGAATTATGGTGACTTGGATACCTTGATGAACACTCTCATTGCCCACTCTTGGTGTACTTGGTGGTTTACTACTTGAGAGGTATTGTCCATTGCTCCTTTTAAGCGTATTATGTTTTATGATTATCTTGAGAGGGATGGGTACCCCTGTTGTGTTGGTGTGGGAGGAGTCAAATCTATTGATCAACGTGGTTGTTCTCACCCCTGTCAACCTCATCTTGTAGTTCTAATGCACAGATAGGATAGAGGATTTATGTAACTTTATGTATTACTTGTGGATTGCTTACTTTGTCCCTATGTGATTGTACAATGTGAGATGAAGTGTATGATTCCTTATAAATTTCAATGTTGTTGATTAGTTAGTTTTTGATATAGTTAGAGAATAAGTCATCACTCTAGGAGAATGACACTTGCATAACAATAATTCAATAGCAATTATGACCATTATCTCTAGGACCGTCTATAAGCTCTAGAGTGGTCTAGGATTATGTTATTTGAATGATGTTGGATTCTACTTAGATTATAGACAAACATAGAAGAAGATTTCTATTATTGTAAACAATGGCCATCTTGATGCAAGTGAATGGTTGATATTGATCTACGTTAAGTCCTTTGTTGCCCGAGATTAAGACCCCTCAAGCATGAGCCACTTGAGATGAAGTAATTCTATTGTTAGATTAGATTATATACTAGTTCATTTAATAACATTAGCTGCATTATTTAATATCGAGTTGTTACTTTAATGGTTAATCAAGTTTTTACTTTATGTTGTTTTCCATTGTTTAAGTATGTTTTTACATTTGCTAAGTACATTGTTAATTTATAGATAGATTATTGTTAGATGATCAATCAATTTATCCACAACCATTGTCATGTTTGCAATGACAATTACCCACAACCACTACTATACAAAATAGACTTGTGTTTGGGATTTCTTCCATTTGTAAATTGTTGTTCTTAGATTAATTGCTTTTAGGAATTAATAGAAGAACATGAACCCTTTGATGTTCATACAGTGCTTGCATCATCCAAATACATATGTCCTTGGTCGAAAATTAAATGAGTCTCCCTTGAAGCAAAAGGTTACTTAATTGATGATTAGTTTCCTTGTTAGGAAAATGTATTGATTTGTCTGGACCAATTGATTGCATATGGAAAAGTCTAGTTATAACACATAAATCAAATGTAGTACTTTGTTGGGAAGATAAATTTTCTAGTTAGCTATTGAACAATTGTTTGAATTGAAATAATTATGTACCTAGGGATCATATACTCCGTTCATGTTTCTTTAAAAAATATATGGTGTTGGGCCATGGATAAAGTGAATGGAATAGTCACCTAGTAGTAGTGTAAATTGTCTCTTATAAGGAAGTTTAGGCGCGTTACAACATTTTTTCTTCTTTCACATTATATTTATATTCCTTTTGGATTGAATCTTCTTCTCATGTTAATCAATTATGATTATTTTATTTTATTTAATAGAAAAGGAAGTGAGAAGAGTAATGCTATCTCTTGGAGTACAATGCTAAACCTAAAGTTGTGGAGCATGGATATGAAGAATACTTTTACTTGTATGGTACCTCTCTATCTAGAGTAATTTTCCTAATTTGACTTCCAATTGGAAGGATATTACATTTGTGAGATGTAATTTCTAGTAACTTTAAATTAAATCCTTTAGTTCTAATATTTTATACTATCTTAGAATATGTGGCTCTATGTTGAAGAGTTTACTAGAGGACATGAGACACTTTTTATGAAAAGGGTAAAATGATTGACTTAAGATCTTAGTGGTGGGATCTTGAGGAAAATTATGCTCTTTTTTCTTCTACCATATGGTTTTCAACAATTTTTTTAAAATTTGAAGATATTAATATTATTGATAACATTCTTTTTTATGGGGTTTGAACTTTGCATTGGGAAATTTTTCAAAGCAAGATTTGTATTCTTATTCAATAGAATAAGATGCATGCCTTGGTTAATATTGTTGGTTTCAATGAAAAGTTTGAGATCATTCATTGGTATGATAGGATTTCAAATGATATCTAATGGGTTGGAGGCAAGGAATCTTTACATGTCACTTATAATCATTAGTATGCTTTGATGCATTTATTCATTGGATATTTCAAAGATAAATGTCTCATGTAGGTTTCATGATGTGGTGGATGTTTGATCTAAAAGATTAAGAATAATTTTGTGTAGGTATCTTGAGCCTAAAAAGTTTTTTTTAAACAAAGGTTCTAATTGTTCAATAAAATGGTTGTTCGTGCTAGCATGTTCAACCTAGAGTCTAGGTCTTGTCTTGTTTGTGGCGGTGTTGATTCCATATTTATTTGTTTGATAAGTATCCTTCTGCACAAAAACATGTGGCATTTCTTTCTACTCCATTTATTAGTACATATTGGTAATATTTCTATTGAAGACCTATGATATACATTTTGCATATAGTCAATGCTATTCTTCTCTTATTAAATTGAGAAGTAGTTTGTGGCTAGTTGAATCTTCCAATTTTTTTGGTACGGGTTTCTAGGATACAAAGGTCTACCATTGTAGCTGGCAAAAACTAGTTTTTCTCTCAACAACAACCTTGTCTATTATTGCAAACAATGTGGCTTTACAAGCTCACAAGAGGAATGAGGATGCTAAGAAATTCATATTTGATGAATTTTCTATCCTAGATTCATAAAGTGTGCGATGGGACTTGACTCCTAAAATATTGCATATGACAAGGGTGGGCAGTCTATTGCTTCAGTTATTTCGAACAAGGTTTCATATGTTTCTATACATTAAGTTATTTGTCTAGTTGATTCTTTTGATGTATACGATTTGTTTGTTTCTTATTGTGTTGGTTGTGTCAATCATCATTTGGGTGTAGCTAAGGAAAGTGTATCATAGATGTTATTGTGCCATCTATTGAACAATTAGTAGGTGAAATTTCCTTTAATAGTGAACAAGATGATGCCACTACACCCTAGTCAGTTGTTTTGATGAACATTTATCTTGGCTCTAGGGTCTAAAAATGTGGACTTTAATAAGGTGTAGAACTTAAAGAAGAATGTATATGTAGAAAAAAAGATGGTGAAGTTGGCAAGTAGTATTTTTTTTATGGATTTTGTTCTGGTCTATGTGTCCTTTCATAGCACATACTTAGTACTCCTGATTATCTTTGCTAATGTTGACTGCTATAGATGACAACAATAATTCTTTTTAATATGTTTCTTTTTATTTTATTATTTTTATTGTATACATACTATGTTGATATTTGAACTTCTATTACTATTATTTTAGTGTTCTTGTTGGGTGTGAGTTTTTTTGTTAGACAAGGTAATTGGACATGCATTATGTTCTTGCTTTCATCATTATACAATGGTTAAATGATGCTATAAATTGCTAATATTGTATATTAATTTTAAGTGATCCAATTAAATAATTTATTTAAATTAATATTATTATTAATTTTCATTTTATTTAATAAATGCTTTATGATTTATACAAGTAATAAATCATATATTATATTAAAGATAGTTGAATAACATTTGAATTTAACAATGATTGAGCCTCAAATCAACTTATTTAGCTAGCTCATATAAGCTCATTGATCAACCAGCTATATAAGAAGCCCGCACATGAGCTTTTTCTAATTTTAAAAAAAGGATAAAGTGCTAGACTAAAAATTGACTATCCACACCCATATAAATCATTGTCAATATACAAAAGGACACTTAAAATAACAACCACCTAACCAACACATATAATAAGTCATATACATGCATAATTGTAATCCTATAACATCTTTATACACATATGCATGCTAAATACAAAAATATGTTATTGATTCTCAAGTTCATACTTTCAATAAACTAGTCTAGACCTCCCCATAAAATAAGAAAATGAATCTTGATAACTCGTTACTAAATTTGATAACCTCGATAACGAAATTCTCTTCTTTAATAATATATATAAATTATATTCACAAACTATATTCATTATATGAATTATCAATCAAACCTAAAAAATAAAAAAATAAAAATCAATCTACCCTAAACTAAAAACTATGAAAATTAAAAAAAATCAATCTACCATAAACTAAAAACTACGAAAATTCAGGAGAAAAATGAAACTAAGAACATAAGACCTATAATAAACCAATATACCATGACCCAAATGTTGACATAAATACTTTTAAAAGCACAATAAAGTTTTCCCCATCAAATTGTTCACATTAGGGCAACTTAATTATATGGAAGGTTAGTTCAAAATGACAAATGAGGGAACACAAATTGACCAAGTACATTTTCCAAGTCATATTAAAGTCCTCCTAGTCAAATTATGTATAGTTTTTCAAAGAATTTATACACCGTCTTATTAATTGACTTTGTGTACCATTGAATAAGTCCTAGTGACGACAAGTGAAATTTGTCCTCTTTTCTTCATGAAAGGGACCCACTCCCGTATTTTACGGAAACTAAAATACAATTTTTTATAAAGGAAATCAAAATTGTTTGTGGTGATTTGAAAATTTCTCAAAGCTCCATTTAGCCTTCCCAAGTGGCATCACTTATTAAATTATTTATTTTTCTTAATATAAAAAATAATCTCTACAAAATTTTAATAAAAGACAAACTAAATAACATTTAAATTAATACTACAACAAGACGTCAATATGATAACTTTAATGGTTTGGCTTTCTATATGAATAGGGGGAAATTTATATTAATATGAACATCAGATTGTCTTCATATTTAGGATTGAAGTTCACTGCAAACCATTCATGCTTTGGTTTTGTTAGTTTGATTTGGTTTGAAATTTGGAGTGAGCTCTAATTGGGTTAAGATGAATCTTAATACATTTGCCCTCGTACATTTGTTTTACATTTATGTTCATGTATTTTAGGTTTTGATGAAGGTTGGGTTTTGAAAGTTTTTTTTTTTTGGGTGAATTTTTGTTTGGTTAGTATTTTATGTTATTTAAGTTTATTTTTAATTTTATGATTGTTTTTTTTAAAATATTGGTTGTATTTTAAGTTTGAGTTAGTCTTTATAAGTATTGGTCTAAAGTCAAAGGGTGAGCAAGTCATGGTCAATTCATGCCTAGTCCAATATTTCATGAATGTGGATTTTGAGTGGAATGAATATTAATCATTGGGATAGGTAGATGTTCGATAAAGATAAGAGAAAATAAGTTTTACTTTGTAATGATCTATTATATCTTCATAATTGTAGGATAATATACATTTAGTTAGACAACTAAGAGTAAAGCATTGGATGTCATATTCTTTGAGATACATGTTAATTGAAGGGCAAAGTTAACATTGTCAAATGCATATTGTTCCCTATGTTGTTACCTAAGCTCTTTAATTTTAATGGCTTTTGTTAAGCCGTTGATCTATAATGTAGACTAATGTTAGCATGGTATAAAAACATTTGAATACGCTCACACAAAAATAAAGGAGAAATTGATGTGGCTTAATCTAGTTAGTCAAGAGAAGCTAACATAGGTGTTTAAGAATGAAAGAAACAATGACATATATTTTAAAAATAAATTAGAGTGGGATTTATTATGTTTGTATGTCCACAAGGTATGCTTGTAAGGAAATTAAGGTAGTGGAACAACTTCCTACACTAACCTTGAGAGGAGGGTCATGTAAAACCTTTCTTAGATCTTTACAATTGTTGCATAAAATTAATGGAAATAACACAAATAACATGCATACCACAACATAGTGATTTACATGGGGAAAACCCTTTCAAGAGGAAAATCGAACTCTCCAAAAGTCACCCAATAAATTATTCAAAATTTGACAATCAATTACAATAGTCATGCAGAGTAAGCTTCTCACGAGAGTATCACCAACCAAAGTTCCAAAGGTAACTAAATAGCTTTAAGACTCCTACACAAACTCTCCATCATGCACCTATTATATAGGAGACACAATACATGAAACCATCAAAGTGTATTACAAAACCATGGGCTAAAAACCATGAATAAAGTGGCACCCATCTTATCTCCAATCAAATATTCCCTATGATATGTCAAAACAAACACCAACATGTATTACTCCCTTTAATAGTCTAGTTGTGTGTTCAACATATTTTTATATTTCCTATTTGAAGGGACCCAACGTTTAGATGCATTACTTTTGAACTAGGTATCTAATTAATGAACTGTTTGAAGCATTAGAAAGCTTACAATGTGTTCTACAAGATAGAACTGATTATGTTGGTTACTGACACTATTTGGCTATTTTAGAGCCTCTAAAGCCTTCAAAGTTGAATTCACAATTTTTTTTAGTAACTTCAAAATTAGACGCTTTAATATCATCAAATTTGGACAAATCTTGCAATGGATTTTTTTTGGCATGTTTATCTAGCCCATCTAAAGATTTGGGGAAAGATTAGGAAAAAATTGTACTCAAATGAAAACTTACTATAAATAGTAACTATGTGTAAATATAAGGTTGAGACACATTTTTTTAACAATATCCCACTTGTTGAACATCTTGCAAGAGAACCCAAAGATTAGGAAAAAATTGTACTCAAATGAAAACTTACTATAAATAGAAACTATGTGTAAATGTAAGGTTGAGACACATTTTTTTAACAATATCCCATGTGTTGAACACCTTGCAAGAGAAAATGGAGTATCTACACCATAATTTAATTACTAGAGGCCATTAGGCCCATAAGCTTTGAACACCATTTGAACTTCTTTGTGTGCATAACCTTAGTTAATGAATTTGCAATACTCATCAATGTCTTTACCTTAACTAGCTTCACCCTACCATTCTCGACCATATTTTTGACAAAATGATATTGAACATCAATGTGCTTGGTCATGACATTAAAAGTCAGGTTTTTCACTAGGCAAGTTGCAATCTAACTATTACAACAAATTATCTCTGCTTCTTGTTTTATTCCAATATCTAAACACAATATCTTAAGACAAATAAATCCTTTAAAAGCATTAGTATCTCTCTTACATACTCATCTTCAATAGTGGGTAAATCAACTACAACCTGTCACCTATTCATCCAAATGATTGCACCACCAAATAAAGTAAACACATAAGCACTGGTGGATCTTTTGCTATCAAAATCACATGCCCAGTTTGAATCAGCATAGCCATAAATATCAATAGAAATAATGTCTCATATCAAATCACCATGATAACACAAAGAATACTCAGAGGTACCCTTCAACTATTTGAAGACTCTTTTAACTACATACTAATAACTTTACTAGGATTAGACATGTCTTTGGAAAGAACTTCCATTACTTGGGAAAGGTTTGGTCTACTATAGACAATAATGTACATCAATCTTCCAACTATACATTAGTAAGGTACTTTTCTCATGTCTTCTATCTCTGACTAGGATGTAGCACAAACTAAAATAGACAACTTTGTTCCAACTATAAAAGGAACACATAATGGTCTACGATACTACATGCAAAGCCTCTCTGAAAAATGAGTTCAAATAATTACTTTGGCCTAGCCATATATTTCTATTCACTATATATCTCTTCTAGTTTCCATCCTAATATTGTTCTTTTTTGCACTAAGATCTTTCATTTCAAATTTAGCAGCAATTTGAGACTTAATTTCTACAATCATACCTTCCCCTTTACCAATGAATAACATATCATCAATATATAATGCAATGTACAAAAAATTATCACCATTATATTTATAATGAACACAATGATCTAATTTAGAATTCTCAAATATTGAACTCAATACATATGTATCAAATTTTTGATACACATCCCAAGACTCTACTTGAGGCCATAAAAAGATTGCTTTAGTTTAAAAACTAAATTAATTTTACCTTTTACCCTATAGTGCACTAACTGTATCATGTAAATATCCTCCTCCAAATCACCATGAAAGAAAGCAATTTTCACATTCATTTTCTTCACCTCTAAATCATAAGAAACAACAATAGATAGAAAAATTATAATGGATGTCATCTTTGCAATGGTAACAAGTATCTCACCATAATCAACACCCTTGATCTAAGAGTAGCATTTCACAACCAACCTTTCTTTATACTTCTCAATACCTCCATATGAACCAATATTTTTTTTGAACACCCATTTTCAACTAACAAGGTTTCATCCTTTAGTCAATGGTACATATATCCCATGTTTCATTCTTTTTTCAAATATGCAATTTCTTTATCCATAGAAATTTTCCAGTCCATTTTACATCATTCATACCTAATGCCTCTTCTACAAATATACATTCACCCACAATAGCATTCAAGAAAAAATGCATCTCTAATCATTAGGAGATTACATTTTAGGTGGTTGTCTATGCCTCGTAGACCTTCAAACAAACTAAGTTGGACGTTCTTCCTCCTCTTATGAAGATTTAGAGCTTGGTAATATCTCCTCAACTATTTGTACATTTAGGGGTCTCGATTCAACTCTCTTAGGCATATAAGGTATTTGAATCACATCTTCTTTTTTGGTTTTTTTCATGCAACATTTCTACTATGTATCACTTTGACATAAAATGGTCTCAAAGCTTGTATCCTTTCATACCATATCTATATCTGATGAAGATATATTTCATAGCATTGTTCTCCAACTTTATTCACTTCTTTTACACATATGCATATGCCTCACAACCAGAAAATCTAAGATGTATCAATGAAGGATTATGACCCAACCATGCCTCCATAGGTGTTTTATCAACACGAGCTAATATAGAAGACTTCTTAATTATGTAGCAAGAAGTGGAAACAACTTCATCTTGAAACCTTTTCTCTAGGCTAACACCACTCAACTTAATCCTAGCCTTCTCCATCAATGTCCTGTTTGTCCTTTTTGTAACTCCATTTTTCTATGGAGAATACAAAATTGTATTTTACCTATAAATGCCATAATCTTTAGAAAATCTATCAAATTTATTAGAGAAAAATTCACCGCTATAATTAGTATTCAAAATTTTTATTTTCTTTTTATAATGCATTTTAACTATTGCTTTACATTCTTTAAATTAGTTGAAAACATCATATTCACTCTTTATAAAATATACCCATGTCCTTATGCTATAGTTATCAATAAATGAAACATAATATGTGGATTTTCCAATGGAAGGAACACCTACAGGATAAAACACATTAGAATCAATAATATCTAATTATACAAGAAGGGGAAATGAATGGGGAGAGAAATGAAATGGTAAAGTGATAAATAGATTACTTCTCCATTTCATTAATTGCACATTAGGAAGGAAGAATGCCCCCAATAGGCTCAAGAGGTGACTCAAGATCTAATTAGGGACAAGGTCTGTCCTTCACTAAGAATGTAATTGAAATGAGAATGAGAATGATTGATTAATGTAATTGATCTATTAGACAAGTCACTAAAATGTTGATCAAAACTAATTGATACAAACATATAATGAGCTAAAAATGACAAAAACTGAAATTATAAGATGAAACTGACTTGGGACAAAAATTTGGGCTCAAAATGGTCGAGACATGGAGATTTTAGCAACATGTCCCTAAGACATGGATATTTTGGTGATATGTCATCGATGTTTTTGGATTAAACTTTTAGAGAGCCTGTGATTGTACCTTCTTTACCTAGATTTGATTTGATGGCTCCGTGGCCTGTTCTTGCACACATAAAAACAAGAAAAGGGTTGGGAAAAGAGGTTTTCCTTGGTCAAGCCCCTATTTATGAATCAACCTTAGAAATTAAATAAATTTGCATAAAGGAAAGTAGATAGGAATGCAAATGACTGATTTATCTTGCATAAACCCTCATGGATAGATTAGAAATCACTCATATCCATGAAGATGCTTGAATGTGCTTGGAATCCAAATATTTGACCTTGGAATGAGATGTAGAAATAAGTACATCTTCACAAATGCATAGATATTTGATTTCCACTCCTAGATCTTGAATGTAGATATGCTTGATAATCACTTGCAAGGAGGAGAGAAGGATATATGAATGAATGAATCTTCTTGCTTAAGTTGAGAATTCCTCTACTTGGCCATCATGGGAGAGAAACTTGGATTTGAACGATCTTGAAGACATGGATGAAAGATCTTGATCGTGGATGTTTGCCTTCAAATATTGAATCCAATTGCTCTTTCTTGCTTGAAAACTTGATAGCTTGATTGCCAAAATTGTAGATCATGAATGTATATCAAAATGAGGAGTGATAAGGGGTTCTTATACTAATTCTATCATTTCAGGATTAAAATTTTATCCAAGCCAACGGCAAATGAAAATCTTCAAATAGAACCCTTATATCAAGCTCTAGGGAAAGTTTGGGATGCAAAACCTAGGGACAGGTCACCATTGGCAACGTTCCTAGGGATATATTTCCATTAGTGACGTGTCCCAGGTAGAATGGGTTGAAATTTCATGGAGAAATCAGGGAGATAGAATAGGAGCGAGAGGAGAAAAAATAGGTTACTCAGATCAAGCATAATGGGCATTTAGACCTAGAAATCACCAAAATTGGGTCTAATAGGTCCTAAAGCATCCAATTGTGGGTGCTAAATTTTTAGGATGGTACACTAACACACCACAAGATTTATGTGAATTCAAGTAAAATTGAACACAATTTTATTTTCCATAAATACAATGCTCACAAAAATTAAAATTAATATTACAATCATCCAAACCTTCAAAAGGGTTTATATTTTTCAATTTTCTTAAAACATTTTATCCAATATGGTGAAGTCTCTAGTGCCATATCATAGTCTTTTATGTAGGTAACTTTGATTCAAGAGAAAAAAAAAAACACCCTTAGGTACCCAAAATTCATAACCATGTATCAAAGGTGAAACCCTCACCTTTTCCATCAAAGTATCCATATGTTTGGTCTTCACATAAGTACTATTACATTCAACAGTTCATGCATCTAGCTTATACAATGTTCCAATTCTAACACCTTTAATAATTACCATAGCACCTCTCACCATTTTTCATCTTGCATTGGGAAAGACTGTCTACGTACCCAAATCAATTAGTTTTTTCATAGATGGGTGATCCCACAATACTGGGTTATAACTTTTCGCACATTTTAATTTTTGTTGAAATCACACATTTGTAAGACAATATAATGATTTAAGCCTTGAGAGGTCCTATTTGAAAGGTCTAGTTGAAGAGGGTTAGATCAAAGCCTCTTAGATCAAAATCTCTTTGATGGAACCTCTCTACTCTTAAATCATACCTACAATGGGGTCTCCTTTGCACGTATCAAAATATAGACAAAAATTCACTTTCACATTAGCTTTTGGGGGATCAAATGAATTCATTTAGAATTTTTATAAATTGTAAGTATTTTGTCCTTATTATTAGCTTTTGAAAATGTATAATTTTGAATATATTTATATTTTATTTCTTATGAATGTATGTTTTTTTATCAAACATTTGGATCTTTGTTCAATATGTGTGGAAATTTTGAAAAGTAGAGAATTTTTTTGTAAAAAATATATTTTCTTTAGGTATTCATATCCTTATTTTAATACAAAAAGAAGTTAATTTAAATGTATAAAATAAAAGTAATGTATTACAAAATAAACCTCTATCCAAATAAAAATTACTTCGACTTCATAAATTAACTAAAAAATACACACAATAAGAAATTATGAAAAAAATCCATAACCTAGATATTGTTGTAAAAAAATTATATTTTAAAATTAGAATTTTTTTCTTGCTATTAAAACATGTTATGCATTACACAGTAAATGTCACTTATGAAAATTGTTGATTACCTATAAGAAAATAAGCTATTAAAAGATACATAAAAAACATGCACAATTTATTTCCAAATTTTTAAAAAATGTATATTTAGAAGCTATAGAAAAAATCTCATAAACGAGCAGTTTACTTCATCTTCAAATTTTTAATGGTTTAGATGCTATAAGTAATGGAAAGTTAAGATTTGGTGTGAAATGTTGATTTCAATGTCAAGTTATGCTAAAAAGTGTAACCTAGTATTGTGGGATCACCTAGATAACAAATTTTGTTTTAGACCATAGAGATACAACACACCATTGATCCTTCTTATTCTACTATCAGGAAACTTGATTCTAACTTTACCACATCCAACAATAAATGAGAATTATCACCCAGGTTACCTCCATTAAATTTTTCATATTCAAAATACCAATATTTATTTGAGGTCACATGAATAGATGCACCTAATTTAATTAACCATGCATTGAATCACATGTATGAGTAGACAAAGTTGTAATGAATGTGTCATCATCTTCATTCTTAGACTCATAATTAGTATCAAATTTCTTATTTTTCTTTTTCTTGTCTTCTTTGTATTCCTTACAAATGTGTCCAATCTTACTACAATTCGAGAAAATAACTTTGAAATTTCTACGAGATTTGGATCTCCCGCTTGATTTCGATTTATTATAATTCTAATTTGTCTTACCTTTTTCCTTACGTCTTCCATGAACATTTAGGACATCCTTAGCATTGATGGATACCTTCCTCCTCATCTCTTTAATTTTTTTTTAAAAAAACTCCACCTCATCTTTAGTCTTCCAAATAACATATTTACTACTGATGACCATAACAAGAGGATCTCACAAATCATAAAAAGAAAAAAAGAAACATTTGATGTTTCTCCTCCTCATCCATCTTGACGTTAACTGATGTCAATTATAACACCAACATATTGAATGCTTCCAAGTGGTCTATAATTTGACCACCCTTCTCCATTCTCATGGAATATAGTAGCTTACTCAAGAAAATATTAGTCACTAAAGATTTGGTTTGATACATTTCACGAAGTGTCCCCATAGCTTCTTAGCAGAGGACTCATCATGTACATTGATTAGAATATATTTTACAAGGCACAATCTTATTAGACCCTTGATTTTATGGTCCATAACATCATATTTAGTAGATTCAACTAGATTTTAGGTCTTATGGAATTATGAGTAAAAACATCACATATATCTTGAGCTATTAATAGATCCTCTATCTCAACTTCTACATTTCAAAATTATTTCCAAAAAATTTATCTACCTCTATTCACCTCGATGAAATTTCCATCTGACGATTCCTCCAACAAGATCACAAAGCATGATTTACACAAGCTCCCACTCAAAACTAGATTATTTTAAAAACCCAACAATCCACAACTCAAATCAAGGGTGATTAGGCTTTGATACCACTTGTAAGGAAATTAAGGTAGCAAAAAAACTTCCTACACTAACCTTGAGAGGACAGTTGTGTCAAAACTTTCTCAAATATTTATAATATAGTTATAGAAACTTAAAAGAAACAACACAAATAGAATACATACCACAACATAGTTATTTATGTGGGGAAAACCCTTTCAAGATAAAAACCCCGTCCTCTAAAAGTCATCCATTATAATATTCATAAATCAACAACTCATTGAAATATACTTGCAGAGAAAGATTCTTACACGAGTGTCACAAACTAGAGTTCCATAGATAATTGACTATATATAAGACTCTCTCACACACACTCCATTTCATGAACTCAATGCATAAGAGACACAATACATGAAACTATCAAATATTTTTACAAAACCATGGGCTAAAAACCATGCATAAAGTGGTGCCCATACTATCTCCAATTAAAGATTCCCTATGATGCGTCAAAGAACACACTAACACATGTATAACATCATAATTTAATTGTTGGGGGCCATGAACCAATAGAATCCAAAAACCATGTGAAATTATCTATGCTCATAGCTTTAGTTAACAAGTTTGCAATATTCATCAAAATCTCTATCTTAACTAGCTTCACCCTACCATTCTTGACCATATCTCTGACAAAATGATACTTAAAATCAACATTCTTGGTCTTGACATGAAAATTCATGTTCTTTACTAAGGATATTACTCCTTGAATGTCACAATGAATTGTCACTACTCATCTTTTAATTCCAATATTTGAACATAGTCTCTTAAGTCAAATGGCTTATTCACAAGTGTTAGTAGCTCTAATATACCTAGTTTAAGTATTGGATAAAGAAACAACCTAATCTCTTAGTCATCCAATTGATTTCACTAATAAATAAAGTAAACACATAAGCATTGGTGGATCTTTTTCTATCAATATGACTTGACGAGTCTAAATCCACATAGGCATGAATATCAATAGAAATGTTATCTCCTATCAAATTACCATGATAACATAGAATAATTTGAGATCACCTTAAAATATCTGAAGAATCTTTTAATTGCGTCACTAATAAACTTTACTATGATTATACATATATCTAGAAAGAACTCCCACTGGTTGGACAAGGTCTGGTATAGTAAAAACCATAGCATACATCAAACTTTCAACTGTACTCTAGTAAGGTACTTTTCTCATGTCTCCCAACTTTGATAGGGATGTAGGACAATCTAAAACATAACATTTTTCCAACTATTAAAGGAACACATAATGCTCTATGATTCTAAAAGGGGCTTGAAGACATGCTTGTGGTGGTGTGAGAGGGTGTGGAGTTGTCACTGGAAACTGACCTTAGGATTCATTTGTAGACAAGTGCGGAGGTGTCATTCGTGCCATTTGTTATGAAATTTTGCTACCATCCACTTGACATTCACCGCTCTTACATGAGGCATGGCGTTAAATTCCTTAAGAAGTGTTGAATACATGTGTAGCTTCAATCAGATAAACGATGGAGATATATCATTAAACACTAAACTCTCTATTTATCATCATTCAAGCTATTTTGATTGAATGAATAAAGAGTATTACGATCTGTATGATCATATTTAGAAATGCATTAGATTTCATATCGACCAATAGATGATTGATCAGGCATCGTATTTGATTCTCGATTACTCTTAGTATTATCATAATTGTTAATAACCTTAACATTATTGTTAAGTGTTATCATTAGTCTATGTTATAATTGTTGATGATGATAGATATATCTTACTAATTACTTGGTATCATTTAAGTCAAATGGCACGATCAGTTATGTGAGAGGTCATGCCTTGAATGTACATGCATCCACTTTGTGGACTCATGTCTATTCAAGACATGACCATTGCTCACATATATAATGTTATTCAATGAGGCATATGAAAGTATTGGAATCAATTAATACTTAGGCCTCTCGAAGATTTGCAAATTAAGAACATTGTTAATCATAAATACTTATCATCCTAAAATATAAAACGAAGACATAAATTACTATTAGATCTAAAATAAGTCTGATCCACATTTACATGGTATCAGAGCCACATTAAGGAGGATCCAAGAAGCGATCAAACTTGAGATATTCAGATTTAAATCAAAGAACATCACATTCCTTTATGGCGAGTGTAATCAGATTCGAAAATAGGCTAGAAGGAGGAAATAAATTTTCATCATGGAAGTTTAGGATTATGATGATATTAAAAGAGAATAAAGTTGAGTCATTTGTGAAAGAAAATAAAGCAGAACTAGAGAATGATCCCAAAAAGATGACATGGATTGAAGGAAATGAAAAGTCCATGGAAATCATAGTTGATGGAGTGAGAGATCATATTGTGCCAATCTTTAAGAAACATGAGACTACATATCATATGTTTAAGTCACTTGAAAGCACATATGAAATAAATAATTCTAGTAGGACCTTGGCTCTAAAGAGAGAAATCAATCATATAAGTATGAACAAAGGAGAATCTATTAACACATACTTTATGAGAATATTTGCACTAAGGGATCAACTGTCAACATTTGGATACAAGATTGAAAGTAAGGAGCTAACACTTATTGCCTTAGATGGTCTACAAAATTCCTGGGATACATTTGTTCAAGGAATTAGTGCAAGGTCTAAATTTCCAAAGTTTGACCAGCTAAGATCAGATTGCTTTCAAGAGGAATCAAGACAGACAAAGAAAGGATTCAGTCGAAAGAATGTAGATGAAGATCTCCACGTCTTGAATGAAAATTCTCACAAGAAAGGAAAAAATAAGCACTTCAAGAAAAGGAAAAGCTACCATGGGAAGGGTTCATCCAAGAAAGACGTTTCACAAATCTAATGTTTCAGATGCGATCAATATGGGCACTATGTAGTCAGATGTTTTGATAGAACAAAGCAACAAGCTACTCTGCACTTTCAAACCATTTATCAAATAAATCCAACACTTGGGTTATAGATAGTGGCTCATCAAGGCACATCACTGGGTTCAAGGAACTCTTAGACTCCATTGCAGAAGAAATTGATGAGGAAGTGACAATTGGAGATGACTCTGTACATCTAGTCAGAGGTGTTGGAATGTATACCATAAAATTGAAGTCCGATATCTCTATTCAACTCACCAGAGTATTTTTTGTACCAGGTATCAAGAGGAACTTGGTTTCCATATCTGCACTTGAAGACAATGGATATAGGGTTACCTTCATTCATAATAAAGTGTTGGCTTGGCCAAAGAACTCTACTATTAAGAAGGCTCAAACCAAAGGTTATAGACAAGGATATCTATATGAATTATGTATTGAGCCAAATCTTGCCCCAATTCATGAAATTGCAAACTCCAATGAAATATGGCATAAGAGATTGGGACACCTCCATTTTCGTGCCCTATCTTTTATGGAAAAACTAGTAACAAATTTACCCAAACTCAAACAATATCATTCAGGGGCATGCAAGGGGTGTGCCTTAGGGAAAAATACAAAAGGGTCCTTACAAAGTAGTTCTAGTAAAAGAAATGATGTATTAGAATTAGTCCACTCAGATTTATGTGGACCCATGTCTGTACCCTCTTTAGGGGGTTTCCTATATTATGTAATTTTTGTTGATGACTTCTCCAGAAAGACTTGGATCTATTTCCTCAAATGTAAAAAATCTAAGGAGATCCTTAGAAGGTTTAAGGAATTCAAATCCCTTACATAAAACTCTTTTGTAAGGAAAGTTAAAACATTAAGGACAAATAATGGGAGAGAATACACATTAGATATTTTAAAAGAATTTTGTAGAAATGTTGGGATTAAGAGGGAGTTCACTATACCCTACAACCCTCAACAAAATGGGGTTGCTGAAAGGAAAAATAGAACGATTGTGGAAGTATCTAGAGCAATGTTACTTGATCAAAACATAGAAACATCAATTTGGGCAAAAGCCTCTAGTACTATTGTCTACATACATAACATATGTCCTCACTCCCATATTGATGAAAAAACTCTTGAAGAATCTTTCACTGGTGTAAAACCAAACATCAATCACTTGAGGATATTTGGATTTCCTATCTACATTCATGTGCCCAAAGAGAAAAGAACTAAGCTAGAACCTTTTGGGAGAAAAACTATTTTTGTAGGCTATAGTGAAACTTCAAAAGCTTATAGAATATACATACCTGGTTAGAGATAGATTGAACTAAGCAGAGATGTGATTTTTGAGGAAGACATAGCTTTTAAAAGAGCTAGAAATTATATCGAGTCAAAAATTCAAACTTCCCCCATAGACCTAGAAGAAGATCCTGCTCCTGAGATTCAGAGGGAGTATTCTGAGGAAGATAGAGATGAAGAACAAATCATTGGAAAATCCTAAAAGAAGACCACTTTGGGCTACTAAGACAATGGAAGAAGAAAATACTTATGCAGCTCCATCAGGGACTTTTAGAGAGAGTAAAATACCTAAGAGATTCTCTATTTATGTAGCCTTGATGAGTGAATTCATCAAATCAGAACCTACTAATGTTACAGAAGCTCTCCAGTACCAAGTATGGAAGGATGCCATGATAGAGGAGTATCAATCCATCTTGAAGAATGATGTGTGGGAGATAGTATCTAGGCCAAAAGAGAAATCTATTGTTTCTTCCAAGTGGCTATTCAAAATCAAGCATGTCGCAAATGACAGTATAGAAAAACACAAAGCAATATTTGTAGCCAGAGGTTTTTCACAGAAGGAGGGAATTGATTATGAAGAAACCTTTGCACCAGTTGCACAATATAACTTAGTCAAATCAGTCCTAGCCATTGCAGCAGCCAAAGGATGGAAAGTCCATCAAATGGATGTAAAAATTGCATTCTTAAATGAGACTATTAAAGAAGAGGTCTACTTAGAGTAACCTGAAGGATTCGAGATCCATTATGTAGAATCACATGTGTGTAAATTAAAAAAAGCCTTGTATGGACTTAAACAAGCTCCCAGAGTATAGTCTGAAAGAATTGATAGTTACCTCATGGGATTAGGTTTCTTGAAAAATGATGCAAACCCAAATCTCTACTTCAAGAAAATCAAAGGTGATATGTTAATATTAATATTATGTGTTGATTACAGGAGAGGATCACCTTATTGATCAGTGTAAGAAGGATCTAGCCTCAGAGTTTGACATGAAGGACTTAGGTCTATTACACTACTTCCTTGGATTAGAAGTTTGGCAGAAATCAAATGGCATTATTCTAAATCAAGGGAAGTACACCCTTGATATATTGAAGAGATTTAAAATGATGAATTTTAGATCTTTGTTATCTCCCATGGAAACAAATCTTCATAAATTGAAGGAAGCAGTAGTAGATTCTCAGTTAGCAGATCTAGCTCTCTACAGACAGATGATTGGATCTTTGATGTACTTGGTCAACACCAGACCAGATATTTGTTATGCAGTGAATGCTTTGAATCATTTTATGTGTGAGCCCAAGGATATACATCTTGTTTTTGTGAAGCATATAATGAGGTACCTTCAAGGTACTCTTAATTATGGTCTCAAATACGGAAAGGTTGATTTAGATCTTCATGGATTCATAGATTCAGATTGGGTTGGAAGTGTGTCTGAACGGAAAAGCACCTCAGGATGTAGCTCCAGTTTAGGATCGACTATGATATCATGGATAAGAAGAAAACAATATTCAGTGCTTAGAGTGCTACAAAATCCAAATACATTGTAGCTTCTATGACTGCAAGAGAAACATTATGGCTCAGAAAACTACTTGTGGGATTATTTGGTGAGCCTCTGAAACCTACTATTATCCATTGTGATAATAATATTTGTATTAAGATTTCATTGAATCCATTATTTCATGATAGATCTAAGCATATCAAGATTCCTTACCACTATGTGAGAGACATGGTAGAAAGGAATGTAATCCAATTAGAGTATATTAGTACATGAGATCCAACAACATACATACTTACCAAACCGCTCTCAAGAGTGAAAGTTGAACACTTCAAAAAAAGTCTTGGTATGATTGAAATGTAAGTGTTATATGTATCTGTACTAACATATAAGATGTTTAATGTGTAAACTTCTTTTTTCATATATGTGACTCTATGACTTTATGGGCCCCACCCCCTGTGTGCATTTCTGAAAGGTGACAATCTTTTAGACAATATACACTTGTATTTGACATTATAAGGTGGCGATCTTATAATGTTTAGTAGAATGATACCATGTGACTTGATATCTTTATTCATGGATTTGTTTCAATTTGTTATGGTAGACATTATGTGACTTAATGTCAGTGCACATACCATAACTAGGATATATGAGGAGAATGTAATGTTCTTGAGTACATTATATCCTTTAGTATCATGAGATAGGTGATACTTCATATCAAAAGATTAGGTGATATACCTTTAGTGTCACGGGATAGGTGATACTTCATATCACAAGATTGGGTGATATACCTTTAGTATCATGACATGGGTGATACTTCATATCACAAGATATGTGATTCCTTATATCATGAGTTGGGTGATATATCATATAACAAGATATGTGATATATATTTCATATCATGAGATATGTGATATATCTCTTATCACAAGTTATGTGATAATTCTTGTCAGGAGTAATGTGATAAACTCTTATCATGAGTTAGATGATATCCATATTCACATAGATTATTGTGATATGTTCTTTTTCATACTCTTTATCTTCCCTAGCTAAGAGGGAGTGTTGAATACAAGTGTAGCTTTGATCAGATAAACAACATAGATATATCATTAAACACTAAACTATATGTTTATCATCATTCAAGCTATTTTGATTGAATGAATAAAGAGTATTACGATCTATATGATCGTATTCAGAAATGCATTAGATTTCATAGTGATCAATATATGATTGATCGGGCATCGTATTTGATTATTGATTACTCTTAGTATTATCGTATTTGTTAATAACCTTAATATTATCATTAAGTGTTATCATTAGTCTATGCTATAACTGTCGATGATAATCAATATATCTTACTCATTAATTGGCATCGTTTAAGTGAAATGGAATGATTGGTTAAGTGAGAGGCCATGCCTTGAATAGACATGCCTCCACTTTGTGGACTCATGTCTATTCAAGACGTGACCATTGCTCACATATATAATTCTATTCGATGAGGCATATGAAAGTATAAAAATCAATTAATACTTAGGCCTCTCGAAGATCTGCAAATCAAAAACATTCTTAATCATAAATACTTATCATTCTGAAATATAAAACTAAGAAAAAATTACTATTAGATCTTAAATAAGTCTAATCTGCATTTACAAGAAGTACCTTAACCCCAACATACAAGTGTTAGGGGCGACGATAGAGTGATTCCATCTGCGGGTGATCTTTGAGAAAGCATGTGACACACCATTAGAGTCAAGTGGAGGGGGCTCAAGGAATGATGGCCCTGGTTCTAGAGAAGTCTGACCCGCACATCGAACAAAATATTTTGCTTTCTTTTTGTTAAAAATGCCTATAATATATATGTAAATGACAAAATAATTTTGTAACTTTTGCAATGTATATAGTCATTATCAATAATATAATATGTGAAATTTGGTTAAATTATCTCGGTGCCCACATACACTCTTCTTGTTATTCTTTTTTTGTAGAGCTTTAATTCTTTATGCCTTATAATTTTCTTTTAAAATTTAACCATAGAGAATTAAAATACCATAGCATAGGAATTTACTATCACACACAAAACAATAATAAGTAGAGAGTACCTTTTTGAGCATACTAAAAAATGGAGAAACCCTATAGAGATGTGTTTTCTTTAACAAACAAAAAGGGGTTAGCGTTGTAATAAACTAAAATCATCGTTAAAATATAGACAATTTTGATCGATGATGATAATCATGAAAGACCAACCGCAACTAACAAAGGACTCTACAAAGAACACCAGAAAACATATCTTTATGTAGTAGCTCTTATTAAAACTAAACACACCACACACAAAGGAAAACTAACTATTTACACTAATAGGGATTAACTTTTTCTTAAAAGAATCCATTAATTGGGCTTGGGAAGTAGCCACCCTTATGGCCCAATTTTATCCTCCTCTTTAATGACTCCAATGATTTGTGGAAAAAGAAGGGAAACAAGGGTATTGCGCTTTTGGGGTGCGATATGTCAGAGGTGAAAAAAATATGACTCAATTTGGGCATTTCCTTTGACATGACTATAGACGATGTCTTATTTTCTTTGATACGATTGTCTTTATGCTTTGACGTGAGCATGACCTTGATGGACTGGCAAGTGAGTGGTTTTGAAAAATACCTGACTGGGCACCCAAGAGCCCTTGGAAAATGATTTTCCTTAGGAGATACATTTCTACATTATGGGGGCTCAACCGAAAGTGGCTCATCCACCTAGGACTTAGGGGATGAGTCTATCAAAGCGGTTAGAATGTTCTCTTCAAGTGAAGCGCAAAATGGATCTAGCTCATCCCATAATTGCATGTTGTTTTCCTCTGCTTCTCCTTGCTCATTGGATGGCTCAGGTGGTGTTTCCCATAGTGACACTTCCTTCATGTGTGTTTCTACATTCTCTGAGGCTTTCAAAGTGGAAACCTTGTCTTCCTTGAAAAAATAGGGGGCTAAGAATAGAGGGAAATCAAGCAATTAGCCTCCATAGGTATTGAGAGGAAGCTATTCTTTCTCACTTGTGTTAGTTGTGGGTTTTGCTGACCTTTCTTGTTGCTCTACATTGAGCGCCATACCATCAAACCATCCTCAGATAGTGAAACCGAACCCAACATTAGGGGCTGGAGAGAGGACTTAAAAAATTTGCCCCAAACAAGTTCATCTCCAGTCGGACATGAAACATTTAGAAACTCTTCATACACGTTGTGATTCTCAACCACAAACTCCTCTACTAAATATGACTCGTCACAGGAAGCCTCTATCATAACCAAAGAATGCTAGAGGGCCCTTTGTTGTTGTTCAAGCTCGATAATCCTTGTCTTGCATTGAAAATCAAGCAACATCTCCCTAGCATTGGGAGTTGGGTTCGTGTGACCAAGTTGGGGAGTAACCCAATCAACATAGTTGTGGTAAATTAGGTCCATGCTCTAATTGGACCTCAACCACTGCTTGTGGCATTCACTTTCTCATTGCATTTGAGCTTAAAATCTCACATCATGCACTAGATTGGGCAACTGCATTTAGCTCTGTCCCACTAGGTGTGCCATAAAAGAACTGTTGATACCTAAAATTTCTTTTAAGGTAAGCATACTATGTAAATCTTAGTGAATGAGGGACCTTATGCATTTTCACTGAGAAACCTTTGTGATTTTAGAAGTTAGCTCTTCATTTCATGCAGAGGTTAAAGGGGAAGAAGTGTTACTTAAAATGGTAAAAGGCCATATGCCAAGGTTTTGGAACACTTTAAAATGCACATGCTATTTCAAAAAATGAATATCAAGGCAACCTTACTATAATTATTGTAGGCATAGTCACAGATATTCAAAACCTTTTAAAGCATAGACATGGAACAAATCATGTAATGCCAGCTATAGAACAAAGAAGTTAAAGCATTATCTACTCAGTAGAAACCAAATATGCATACGCTCAAGTCAATAAAACAACACAAAAACTTATTCGAACAATGAATCTTAAGAAAATTGAAGGGATAAAAGCATGGTTGATTGTATTATATTAATTCAAATGCATAGATATAGTTTAAGGGCTATAAAAGTAGCTTTTCATAAGAGTGAAAGTCTAGAATAATCCTCTTTGAACCCGTCCCTACAAATTACAAAAATTTGGTAATAAATACAAGTTTGGAAGCAGTGGCCTAGAAACCCTAACAAAAAGCAGATCAAATAGTGTGCCATGTGTTCTTTTTGCAAAGCCTAAGAGCTCAGATCTCCATCACTGGCTCTGAAATTGACAGCTAGCCCTTGATCTGTAAACAGAATTGGATCGTTCATCATTACGCTCAGCTACCACCCTTTCACAAATAATGCAACAACTTTTAAGAGAGATAGGCCAAAACTGAAAGAAGCAACGAGCCCACAAGAGCGGATGTGTGAAAGCACACGACTACAAAAAGAAAAACATGTGGCACAACAATGCGAAAGCTTCCTTCACACAAAAGTTGATGGTCCACAAATGCTTGTGAGATGCCCACATTTCATGCTTATAAGGTATTAGGGCCCATTGACAAAAGAATTTACGCTAGCAAAAAGAAGGGACACACAAAACTCAAGCGGGGCTTCTGTTCTCCAAAGAAAATTGAATTCCTTTGAACACCTGAAAGACACCCACATGTCATGCTTAGATGATGCTTGAGCTTACTAGCAAAATAAAATTAGGGCTAGCGCTTGAAGGACACATGGCGTGCAAGCGAGAATCTTGGCGAACAAAAGGAATGTCATGACCAAAATGCACGTTGTGCCAACAGATGGAAAAAGCACATTGCTTTGAAAAAAACTTTGTGGCATTTTTTAAGAGGAAGCTATGGCAGGAAGTCTTAATTCTGGGGTGTTGTAATTTTTGGTTCACAAGAGCAAACATGATAAGGGTGGAATGCAGATCACACTTTACAAAGTTAACAATAGAATACATCTCCCACTAGATATGGAGATTCCCTAGAAGATAAGTTTCCTAAGGCTCTTAAGGCCAAAATAAATTCCCACCAAAAGATAGAATTCATATGTAAAAATTAGAAATTGTTTTATCATGCCCACATGCTTTTATAGAACACATTTTTCTCGTGTGCCAACAACGTGAAAATTTAATAATGATAACCATTGCAACTGCTTGCATGTCGATGATTTTCATTAGTGACCTTTCTCATGTGGATGGCATGAATGCTAGTTGTGCCATCTTCAACCTCTTCACCATCATGAGGAGGTAAATTTCTAATTCCACTTGTAGTGATAACCCACCTTTTGGCACATGGTGGTTTCTTTTCAGATAAAATTTGCCTTGAGGTTATTTTTTCAGATAGACAAGTGGTGATTTACCTTGTAGGACGTGGGTCCCATAGTTCATCAATTGTTGTGACCACAATTTAGACAAGTGTCTTGTAGGCGGGAACCTTTGAGGCTTCTCTCTTTGGCTTATATTGAACTTGTGTGGTGCTAACACATGGCAAGCCAGAAGGCTCGCTTGAAGGTTGAACCTTAGTGCCTTCAAGAAGGAGTGCAATACCAACATGTGTCATGTTAGAATACATGACATGAATAGTTAGATGAAGTGGAGGTGGTCATGATCTTTGGAAACTTAAGTTTAAAAGGCCAACTATTGTAGATGACATCTATAGGTTACAAAGGCAGTTTCAATTTTTTACATAGCTATGGAAGCATTATTTAAGAAACTTTTGACAATTTATATTAACAATCATCAAATAGGATCAAAAGTAGCTCTGTAATTCTAGAGATTGTTAGACTTTTCCATGAATATTTTATTGTTGTCTATTGTACATGAGAGTGTGAGCTCTATACTTAGGACATAGATAAATACAAAATAAATTGATAAGCTTTGAATTGTTGACTTTTTTAGTTATATGTTCTTATGTTGAATGTGTAACTATTTATCTTTTCTAACATTCTTGTGTGTGGAATGGTTGTAGTTTTTTATTTATATAAATTGTTCATCATTCAAGCACTTTCATCTTATGATTAGAATAATTTTGGGTGGTGATTCATGAAGTTGATTTATATTTCTTTTATTCTTTGGGAGAGAATTGTGAGCTTGATGATCACTTTAGATTAAGTTTTATTTTCAAAAAATTGTCTTTCCTCTTTCAAGTTAAAAGCATACCCAAATTTAGTTAGCTAGATCATATAAGAGAGCTTCCCCTTTCAAACATATAGTAAAGTCAAAATATCTACAACTTATCCAACTACTGATGAAGTTTTTGTCACTATTATTAGGCAAGATTCAATTCATTCATGTTCAAATGTTGGAAACAAAAAATCTATTTACCAATGGGGTACAAGATGCTCCTATGCCTCAAGATACACCAATTTTTTGTTTGAGACAAGATTGCAAGAAAATAATGCATACATGTGCATTTGAGTCCTTGACAAACAACAAACATAGTACACAGTTTCAACATTAATCTAGTAGTGTTTTAGATCCTTCTTCAATCCAACATTGCTTCATGAAAAAAATCTAGACATTACTTCAAATCCTTCTATTTTATTTTGAACTCCTTATTTATTTATTCACTAGAATTAAAAAATTGATCGTTACCATTGAGTTTTTTTAAGAGATAAATGCTTTTGACTACACCTATGAATTTGTGATTTCACAAAACATGAGACCTCACCCGTAACATAAGTACTCCATAATAACACCCCTAACAATGACAAGAACAATGACACCACATTTGGTGGAAGAACTTGCTCATAAAAGTGTCATTGATGAAGACACAGTGGAAAGATTTTGTTGTTTATCTAAACAATCAGGTACTTTCAAGAAAGAAATTAAAAATAAACTCAAAAGTAACAATGAGAAGGCCTAGTGGCCACTTGGAGGCATTTCTTTATTAACATTATTGTGCCAAATGGAAGATCCATAACTCCTCTCATTACTAAATACAAGAGTTATAAAAACAAAGTGTACCCAACATAAATCAAGCAAAAATAAACATGCCTAAAGATGAAGCTAAAGTGTCTGGGAGCGAGAAAGAAGTAGAGATATACATTGCAAGAAACAAACACATACATGTGTGTTGAAGTCCTTGACAAACAACAAACACGATACAAAATTTCAACGTTAATCTAGTAGTGTTTTAGATCCTTCTTCAATCGAACATCACTTACATCATGATGAAAATCTAAGTAATACTTCTATTCCCATTCTATTTTATTTTGAACTCCTTATTTATTTATTTACTCAATAGAATAAACAAATTGATCATTACTGAATTGGAGCTATGAATTGGTGAGTTCACAAACACGATACCTCATCCGGCCTAACATAGACACTCCATAATAATGTCAGTGACAATAACAAGAACACCACCATCACATTTTAATCATCACACTATACCCAATACATACATTACTATTGAATTCTCATAACTTTACCAATTAAAAGAAAATACAAATACTATATGATAACCCCAACGATGACCAGAACAACCACACCAGATTTAAATCATCATACTATACTAATACCAACATTGCCATTGAATTCTAATAACTCTAATTATTGAAGTTATTTAATAATGGCAAGTTATTTATTCTTTAGGAAGGACCAAAAGTTAAGGAGGGAGTACCATTTGGAAGAAAAGGCAAGAAACTACGGAGAATATTACCTTGTTTTTATGACAGTTTGTCGTATTTTAGATCCTTCTTCAATCCAACATTGCTTACTTCACGATGAAAATCAAAGTAATACTTCTATTCCCATTCTATTTTATTTTGAACTCCTTATTTATTTATTCAATAGAATAAACAAATTGATCATTACTTAATTGGCTATGAATTGATGAGTTCACAAACACGATACCTCATCCCTAACATAGACACTCTATACTAATGTTCGTGACAATAACAAGAACACCACCATCATATTGTAATCATCACACTATATCCAATAAAGACATCACTATTGAATTCTCATAACTCTACCAATTAAAAGAAAATATAAATACTATATAATGGCAAGTTATTTATCTTTAGGAAGGACCAAAAGTTAATGAGGGAGTACCATTTGGAAGAAAAGGGAAGAAACTATGAAGAATGTTGCCTTGTTTTTAGGACAGTTTGTCGTGTTTTAGATCCTTCTTCAATCCAACATTGCTTACTTCATGATGAAAATCTAAGTAATACTTCTATTCCCATTCTATTTTATTTTGAACTTCTTATTTATTTATTTACTCAATAGAATAAACAAATTGATCATTACGAAATTGGATCTATGAATTAGTGAGTTCACAAACACGATACCTCATCCCTAACATAGACACTCCATAATAATGTCCGTGACAATAAGAAAAACACCACCATCACATTTTAATCATCACACTATACCCGATACAAACATTACTATTGAATTCTCACAACTCTACCAATTAAAAGAAAATATAAATACTATATAATAACCCCTTAACAATGACCAAACAGAGTTAGAAAATTTCCATAATCCATATAAATCTAAATATGTTTTTGAATTTATGATTATGTATGAATTTTTCAATCAACGTTTCGGATCTATGATCCATCATAGAACAATGACCAAACAACCACACCACATTTAAATCATCATACTAGACTAATACCAACATTACCATTGAAATCTAATAACTAATTATTAAAGTTAATTAATAATGGCAAGTTATTTATTCTTTAGGAGGGACCAAAAATTAAGGGGGAGTACCATTTGGAAGAAAAGGGAAGAAACTGCGGAGAATATTGCCTTGTTTTTAGGACAGTTTGCGTGGAATATCTATCCTAGTTATAATGGGCTGGCGGAAAAGGGCGAGCGATAAAGAGAATATCATCATCCTCATCCCGAAACAGATGCGGTGGTCCACGATTGGCCAAATGGGACAACTACAAGGAACAAACCAACCCAAGTCTCGCATTTGACCGTTGAAGTGAGCACACAGACAATTACATGCGCAAATACTTTGACCAAGGAAAGTAGAAGGAAAGTGACTGAGGCGTGGGAAGAAGAAGACGCTGCACAAGACTTTTGACTCATCCTCTGCAGTCCAGATCTATAAATGCAGAGGCCCAATGCAGAGAAGCAGAGAAATGAAATGGCAGGGAAACGAGAGCTGGAAATAACAATTCCTCCTTTCTTTACATGTCCGATTTCGCTGGACCTTATGAAGGATCCTGTGAGTACCTGCACTGGTGTGACATACGATCGCGCGAGCATTGAGAAGTGGATCGATGATGGAAATGCTACTTGTCCGGCCACGCTGCAGCCATTGGTGACCAGGGAGCTAATACCCAATCATACTCTGCGCCGTCTGATCCAGGCATGGTGCGGTGCTAATGCTGCTAAGGGGGTTGAGCGGGTTCCCACGCCCAAAACGCCGGCCAATTCGCACACTGTGCGGTGTCTTTTGAGGGAGATTCAGCCCACCGGAAGAGGAGAGAATAATGGGTCTGCGGATTACCGCCTGCGCTCACTCCGAAGGCTGAGGGCTTTGGCCAGAGATAGCGTGCGGAATGCTATTTGTATATCGGATGAGGGCGCTGCAGATGTGTTGGCCGGAGTTTTGAGTGATGGTGTTGCAGAGAGGGCTGTTTGTGAGGAGGCTGTGGGGATCTTGGCTGTGTTGCCACTGGATGATTTGGCTAAGAAAAGGGTCGGGCAGGTTTCTGTTCTGGCAGCGGTGGCGAGATTGTTGGAGAGTAATTTGGAGATTGGGGATTCAGGGAAGAGGGGATTTAGGGATTCAGAGGACAGGGGCAGTAATTTGGAGATTGGGAATTCAGGGAAAGGGGGACCGATTAGGGATTCACATGGCAGGGGCAGTAATTTGGAGAGTGGGAATTCAGGGAAGGGGGGATTGATTAGGGATTCACAGGGCAGGGACCTGGAGATGGGAAACAAAAAGATTGGGGCTTTGGAGGGCAGCAATCCTGGTAAGAAAATGGGTGGGGTGAGCCCTGGAGATTTGGAGGCTGTCGATTCAAAGGCGTCTAGAGTAGAGACCGTTAAGCCAGAGAAGAAAAAGGTTGGGCAGCTTTCGGTAGAGGGCAGCAATCGGGCGGCAGCGAAGAAAAATGTAGGCCAGCTTAATATAGAGGGCAGCAACCTGCAGGTAGTTAAGAAAAAAGTAGGGCAACTTAATGTAATGGCCGGGAATCGGGAGGCAGCGAAGAAAATGGTGGGTGTGGGTGAGGTCTCTGTGCAGTCGTCAATGGGTGTGTCGCAGACTAACAAATTGGAGGCGCGTAACTCTGAGATAGCCAAGAAAAAGGTCAGTGAGATCCCCATTTCTGGGTTAGTAGCCAACAATTCAGAGGCCGGCAGCTTGGATGCCAGCATTAATGCGGCAGAGCTTGTGGAGCGATTGTCATCGGATGAGAGAATTCTGTCTCATATGTCCTCTGTGGATGGAATGATCCCAGGGCTTGTCGCCATGGTCCATGACCCAGCTCAGGCCAGAGCAGTCAAGTCTGCTGTTCGAGCCCTGGCTGCACTGTGTGTGGTTCAAAGGAACCGTGCTCAAGCTATCTCAGCTGGCATTGTGGACAGGCTTGTGGCAGTGCTCATTGAGCCAGACCGGGGGCTTGATGAGGCCTGCCTTTGCCTTCTGGAGTCATTGTGCCGGTGTGCAGAGGGCCGTGCAGCAGTGGCAGACCATGCTCTTGCAGTGCCAGTGATTGTTAAGAAAATGTCGCGGTCGAGTCTACTGGCAACGGAGTTTGCCGTTGGGACACTCTGGTCTGTATGTGGGCATTGCCAGAGTGAGGCCGTGGGGCGTTATGCAGCAGAAAGTGGAGTTTGTGCAAAGCTGTTTTGGCTTCTGCAGGTAGATTGTGCGCAGAAGGCAAAAAATAAGGCAGGGGATTTGATAAGGCTGATCCATGTTACCTGTAAGGATTGCCCCTGTTGTTATGCCAATGCCTGCTTTGAAAATGCAGGGCTGCTGAGAGAAGAGTAGTTGTACAGATTTCCTGTTTTGAACATAATTTTATTTTACCTCTAATGTAAAAAAGAACTCAAGGAAAAGCAAAGAAAATTGCCCACCTATTAGGTATTATATTTAATTCTGCAATTACAGCTTTGGTAAGCTACTATTTACATGGAAATATTGCAGCTAGAGCAGCCCACATTAACATCTAGCTGCTTGCACGTATAAACAGGCAGCCCACCTAGACCTTGTAGGTCAGCTCACTCAATCCTGATAGAAATAATTGATAATAAATGGTTCTCAAATAGTTATTGTTTCTTAGAGTAATAACTATTTGTTAGGTCTCCCAACTGTTACAGGAGTGAAGAACTTATTGCTGAGAACTAATAATGCAAGTATTATAACTCAAAAATCTTAATTGTACCAATTTGTGAATGGATCTTGCAGGAACTTGAAATTTATTATAATTGTTTTATTGAATTTCAAAATACATAATTTGCTCTTTCTTCGTGATCATTCGTTCATATAAAAAACTTCTCACAAAATTTGCATGAATTGGCTATCGAAATTGTTGGTAAAATCCATTGCAAAGTGACAGTGAAGATAGGTTAAAAGCTATGAAATATAAATCCATATAGAAGAATTAGCTGTCTTAAATATAGAATGTTAATGGAGCCTTCTTTAAAATGGCAATCTGATTCACATCCGCTACCTGCATTAATTGGTGAATTAGTTGCTCTATATGGAATAAAAGATGCCTCAAACGAAGTTAATGTTGTTTTAGGGCACAATCTAGTCAGCACAGAAACAAGTTAACTTTTTCGCTCTGCCTGGTTTTGAACCTCGTGACCAAGTTCAAGAATAAACTGGTTTAGTCCAAGGCCCTTCTTGATCAATTACCTCGTGAGATACACTGTGTGTTCGCCTTGCTGTGACTGAGTTTGAGAAGGCGCTGCCTTTCTAGAAATTCATTTTACCGAATTGACATGTAGTCATTTTGAAGGTCAATTGAGTTCAACCAGTATGAATAACTTAGGGTGCACTGAACTATTTTAAAATTTGTTCTCTACTATTTCAAAAGAAGAAGAAATCTCTATCTTTTTTACAATATATTATTCTTCCTCTGCAACAATTATTGTGAACATGGTTGGCCTTTTTGCAATCACAATTACAACCATTTGTGCACATAAAAAAAGACTGTTAAAACATTCCAAAAAAAAATTGATCTAAAGTACAAATGCAATTCATCTAACTGAATTTTTCAACAAACTCAATCTTGAGATCGATTTTCCTTGGTAACCATCTCCAAGCTGAGAAGGTAATGGAAACAGTCAAAGTGACCAAAAATTTCATCTGCAGTTTCTTTCGTCTTAGTTAGCTTGCCGTCCACTGGAAGAAGACTAAGCTTTCTTATTGTAAGAGAATCGAATGCCATTGATTTATGTGAAATGGTGGGCATAACCACTAAAATATGTATAATTTATTTCAGCAGGAGATAGTATTTCAGAACATCTCTTATTATACTTCTATTTATATAAACATGCAGGCCCTTAACAAATATTAAAACATGACTGTTATAATTCTAAAATAAAAACGTAAAATTTGATCATTTTGTTTGAAGTAGCAAGAATGTTGATTCTAATGGATCCCACCAATTCGAATCCTACCTTTTCCAACTGATACATGTGGCGAAAAAACCTAGTACATTCTGTGTATAGTGTGAATAGCATAACAACTTCGCATGTCATTGAACAGAGATAAAATTCAGATATTTTGGCCATTATCAAGAGGTCGAGATTTTTGCTTTATAATCAATCAAACATATTGCCTGCCATATTCATTCAACCATCCTTGTCTTTTTATTCACTTTGCTTTCAAACTTTCTTGTTGATTTATCCTGCCAATTCGTTTGTCCTTTTATTCCATCCATAATTATCTTTCCAGTGGCTTCTTTGATGATGTAACCGTCAATAATTTATTTTCTCTGATCTCATCATAGTCATTTGTCATAATATTTGGAGTGCTACGAATAATATGTCATATTAATTTTTCACTTTCTTGATAGTGATCGGGTGGCCCAATTTTCGTCGAGCATATGATTTGCTGGGTCTTCTTATTGAAGAGTCTCCATGATAAGACAAATATCAGGATTATTCAATTTCATCTTCTTAATTTCTCTGGCATACCTTGCTCTCTCTTTCCTCCAGTCCTTTTCCATGATAACCCATATGATAGCTATTTTAACCTAGAGCCTATTTTTTTCATCATAACCCATATGACAACAATTTCATTTTAGAGTTTAAATCTTATTGATCACTCAATTTTTTTTGCCATTCGGCAATTTTCCATTTGTTTCATCTAGTTGCTTGTGGAGGAATTTGATTTGCCATGATTGAAACATAACAGTTTATTTAGTGTTAGTGTTGTGTATCTTGATCAGTAGAATGATAGAGGGTATAATTACACATAAAACCAAAGAATATCTTCAATTGCAACTTTTTTTTACTTGATCTTCTTCAATTTTAGTTTGTTCTATAGCTTCAATTTTATGTTGGGAATCTGCTAGTTTCCTGCTTGTCATCCTATCTGATAACAAAGTTTTGACTTGCAAGAGTTGATGTCAAATTGTATTCTGAAGCTTGCACATAGACATGATCTTTAGACAATTCAAGTACGTTGCAGGATCTTCATTTGCAAAGAATATTTTTGTTTTCCTGCAATCTCATAAGGAGTTCTCCATTCTTATTCTCCATTGAACTGGGGTTTTTCTTCCGAATATCCAATCAGTAAAGTCTTCTTGAAGAGGAAATTCTTAGTTTCCCTTTGTACTGTCGGTTTCTGAAAACCCATGCAGAATCGCAGAAAACCTAGAGTCAGAAATAGTGTGAAACCCTTCAAGGAAAATGCTTACATAATTTAAGTGTCCAAGTCTATTTATTTAGTAATTACTAATTTCTAATTACTGACGACCAAGTTCAGCATTACAGGAATTGTTTTTAATTCTTTCAACAAGATTGAAAGCAGGAAATGCATGACACTCTAATTATGCAAGAATGCTGAAAGAGTTCGTCATTTGAGTACCAGAGGACATCCCTTTGATTTTGAAAAAAAAAAGACAGA
Organism: Chamaecyparis obtusa; assembly: GCA_027943335.1. NCBI lineage: Eukaryota > Viridiplantae > Streptophyta > Pinopsida > Cupressales > Cupressaceae > Chamaecyparis > Chamaecyparis obtusa. The sequence continues at coordinate 671,342 of BSBK01005636.1, forward strand.
ACTTGAAGCTTGATAAAAAAACAACCTGAAACCTAACGAAAAGATTTCTTCATTATCTGCTGTTAAATCTATGCATAGAATGTGTATACATTTCCATGAACTAATCTAACTTACAAATTATAATAGAAACTAAGACTGAGCTACAAAAAAATGAAATATTGAAACAAGTTCATCAAATTCAATAGACAAATAAGAAGCCTTGGACTCTATCGTCATTTCTCCTGCCTTCTACTTTCTTTGACTTTGCCCAATAGAATCAGAATTTCTCCCACTGATGACCCTACTGGTTGCCTTATATGCATTTAACATATTTTTAAAAATGTTCAAAATTAGGTACACAGATGCCTATAATTATGTCCAGTGCTAGAACTAATTCTTATTCTTAAACCATAAGGCCGGCAGTCTTAACAAGCCCAAGGTAAGCAGGGAGAGGAAACACAAAATAGATGGATTTAATCTTGATGCAATTTTTAGAATGTATGATGTACAAATAATGGTGGGTATGTAGTGTTTGGGCAGAATGGCAAGGCCCATTTATACCCAACAGCTGCCACACGGTCAATGCCTTAGGAGGTATAAATTTGAAATCATATATAGGGTAAATACTGAAGACAGTAAAATCCCCCGAACTGGCATGCCAGCTAGGTCATAACATAAAAATCTACATTCAACATTTTCTTATATCTCTAATGCTTCAAGTGTCTGTTCCTGCATGTTTTGGTAGAGGATTGTCATTTTTGCCATTGATATAAAAATGGTTTCGGACCGGTGGTCACCTTGGAACAGAAAAAATTGCAACCAAGAACAATGCATTGGATATAAATTTTCAATATATTTGGACGAGCACTTCCTACATATAAAGCATAGTTCAATGAAGCTTCAAAATGGGGAACTGAGGACTCAAATCTGGGTATAGCAAGGGATGGTGGTGCACATTTAATACGGTACACTGATAACAATTGAAACTTAAATTACTAAATAGTAAATATCATAATAAACACAATATCTTGAACAATGAAAATGATGAATATCAATATATTATTATATTCAAAATATCTATATGATTATTACATTCAAAATTGAAATACTATTGGCCATTTACTCTAATCGTTATCTTTGAAAGTCATGTCAAACTTGTCATTACTAGAATTACTAGGCCCATCTACCTCAACTTACCATCAATATGTGTTGGTTCCTCTAACTCTTCTTACACCTCATCTTGTTATTGAGCTCTTGTTGTATATATGTATGTTATTGACCAATTAGATACAAGGTGCTATGTATAGCTCTAATTTCTCCACTTTCTTAGAAATAATAAGTATGGCCCTCATTATAGAGTGGATGAAGTTGTATGTAGACTAGTTCATTTCATAAGGAAAAGAACTAGAACCTAGGATGAGAGGTGAATGGCTAGTGTGTTTTTCAATGAAGAAGGCCCATGCATAGTCCACCATAGTCTACCTATCAATTTTCCTTGTTTTGTATATCCCCTTAACACGACAAATTGGTCCACTTAGTACAAATGGTGGTGGCATCTTCAACACTTAACATCTACATGATTACCTTCATGAACCTTGCTTTCATCTCAATATCCATCATAGGGGGCTCTATCAAGTTCTTGCATGTACTACTTAAGTTTTAATGGATAGGCAATCATGTGGAAGAGGATGTCAAGTTTCTCCCACCTCTATTAAATGATAGGTTGAATGTGTTCATTATAAAACTGCAAGGTGGGGTCTTTCACATGTACAACCACTTTTATTTGTCCAAGTATGTTGTCAACATACACTCGTTCACCTCTACAAGGTTTCGAGCATTTGTGTTCTCATATCTAATCCATATGAAAAATGAAGATAGGATTGAGACAACGTATTTGACATCAAACCAAAAACTTTCACTCCTGATCACTTTCTTCATCATCTTCCCCTACTCTAACCTAGGATTGGGTCATCAATTCCACTCATATCATGACTGTTAGTTACGACGTCATTGGGTCACCAATTCCACTCATGTCATGACCATTAGTTACAACACATCATGCAACTCAAGCATCCTCTCCAAGAGAATAGAAATTGAACCATATTTGATCTCTAAGGTTTCAAATTTCCTTCTTGGAGAAGGATTGAAATAGTGCATTTGTTATCCAGTGGTTGCATATAAACATCTACTCATCTCTTGCATCAAGAACCATCTATTTGATCCAATTTATTTTTTCCATGTCCTTAAGAATACTATTTATTGCACACAACAAAGAGTCCACCATATTGTCTGTAGATCACTTCAACTAACTTTTCTACTACTTTACACATGTTTGTTCATTTGTCATGATCAACACCACATGCTCAAAACCAACCTCCTCAATAGCATCTCTAAGTACATGAAATTTATAGTTGGCATCATTGTGTTGCACTAAAAAATCAACCACCCTAGGGAAGTAAAGGCTTTGTATACATGTCACCATGTAATTCATGAGTGGACAATGCTTAATACTCATTCACCCGTCCATAATAATGTTGCATCCATTTGTAATCTATGCAACTTTCATTTTCTCCATAAGAATGTTAATATTGCAATAGTTCTTATCCAAGCTTGTAGTTGTCAATTTTGCCTCTCCTTTTGACACATAAATATTCTACTCTTATAGTTTGTCACAACTTCCTTATGATATGGAATTCAAGCAACATGGAATGGAATGCAATTAGCAAATCTACTTTATCTCATATGAACATTAAATGAATTCACTAGTAGGTTAGAATAACTTATCACCCTATGTTTCCCATTAGGCTCTAGTACACTAGACATAAAAAGAGAAATTTGAAGCTCTTGGGAAAGTGCTAGTAGTCCTCACTATCATAGTAGAAGGTGTTGTGTTATGGTCTTCAACACCAAATAGTGTTTGTACCTTTGGCCTCTATCATAACCCAATGCCTTTGCCTAGGATACGAAGGAGATTTGCATTAACTCTGGTAGAGTTTCTTTGGAATTTGAGGCCACAAAAAAAATAGTGTCCTTGGAGGCATTAGATTTATTGGCTTGAATTTAGTAGCAAATTGTCCAAAAGAAGCCTTCCCATTGAAGGAACCGTCATTGAATTTTTTTCAAAAGTGTGGAAGGGTAACTAATATAGCACTCCCTATAGAACTAGTTGCTTCACCCTTGCTCCTTTTCCACCTCCCCCACATCTATACTCCAGTTCTCAAATTCAACTACAATGCTTCGATTCCCAACCCCTTCATGGTCACTCATGTAGTGAAAACTCGTAGTGGCATTGCAAAAAAAACTATTTTATCCTTTGAACTTTAGATTTAGTGCATATATATGATGCAAGGGCACAAAACACAATGATTTTCCTTTTTATTTTTTCTTTACTTTACACGAAATGCAAAGTTGAGAATACAAAAATTTGGAATCTTGTTCAACTTTCATCATACAAGAACTGAACTTATGTTTTTTTCCAAATCACATTAAATATAGAAGCAAAGGATACAAAAGAAAAAGGTGAAATAATAAGCATTAAAATTTAAAATTTAAACTTTTAAACAATTAAAACTAAAAAGGAATTCTGTTTTTTTATCAATCAAATTAATAAATAAGTTTAAAATACTCAATAGTTAAAACAGCCCCAAAAACTATTGTTATAAAACCTAGATAGTAAAAGCAATAGTTAAACAGCCATAAAAACAATATTCAATAATTTTCTTAACCCTAAAATAATATGTAATTTACATTTATAAACAATATATTAAATAAAATTGAACATAGAAACAATACATATGATCATTGACTTCAGATTTAGCAATATTGCAAATGCCAAAAACAAAGTATGACTTTCAAAATTTGTCAAGTCTTGTCTTGAAGGCTTGATGAGTGCTTTGAATGGTTAATTGATGAAGACGATTAAAGTCTTGCTCTTGGTCAATGCAATGATAAACTGCTGATGATGATTTGGATTGAGAGTGGACAAGTATATTTATAGGACTTTTTAGGATTAGGGTTGGTTAAATTTTTTAATGAATGACATTTTTCATGGCTAGTTCGTGGGTATGTACTTGAGTTTCTAAGATGGTGACACTATACTAGGGACTTTCCAACATCCCCTTAATGTCCTCTATATGGGGAAAGTCCTAGAAACATCCCTTGTATGAAGAAAACATCCTAAAAATGTTCCTCCCACCAGCAAGGGGTTGGAAGGGGGCAAAATCTACTCTGAATCCCCATGTTACAAAGCTGTCCCTAGTTTAGAAATATGCTATTTGAGGGGTTTGATGCACCCACATGGAACACTCAAATTAGAAAGACAAAGATTTAACACGCATGGTATATTTTTCGTTTTAGTTAAAATCATGCTCTATCAGATATAAATGCACAAGGAGGTCTTGTTGCTCAAGATCTTCCATTAGTGTGGACTAGAAAACTAAGCTCCGTGTAATATCAACATTCAATAGAGGTCTATTTGAAGACCAAATAGTGTGTTGGGACGCAAGTCCTAGTGAGGACACTGAGATTTGAGTTTGAGGTAAGCTCGATGAATCTATAGCCTTGACTAACAGACTTAGTGGAGCCTATGAAAAAAACTAGAAAATCATCTTAGAATTTTCAAAAATAAAAATTCGAACCCAAAAACAGCTTGGCGAGTTTTGTAGCGAGAACACTATGAGAACAATCCCCAAGGGCCCAATCAATAGCAATACACTCCCACGAGAGTAATATTAAACCCTGATTTCAAAGTATTATTCACAGAGGCAAATATGTATGGGTTTCATTCAATCAAAGATATTATAACTTTTTTTTGCTAAGGGTGATAGGGACATCACCAGGTCCAACTAGATGTGAAACCATGCAAAGGATAATTTTTTTAAAATATTAAGCATGCTTATGATTAAAACCATATTATCACAATGCCCCATTACTTGGGAGTCTACTGTGCATATGGTCCTCCTCAGTAACTTGGTGCTTGCCAACATACCCATATACCACTACACCAAAATCTAATGGACTTACTAATAGTTATCAGTTGTTTTTCTTCTTATCTCTGTTTTACAAAGAAAAATAGAGATCTGGTACATAAGTGATTTCAATAAACAAGGGATAAATCTAAGTTGCCGGTTTGGGTTCGTGAAATATCCCAAGTGGATATTTACTCTGTTGTTGCTATAAATTTTATTTATATAATTATTGTTAAAGTATTGTGTGTAAGTGTTTAATAATCAACGAGACAATCATGATATATATATATATATATATATATATATATATATATATATATATATATATATATATATATATATATATATATATATATATATATATATATATATATATATATATATATATATATATATATATATATATATATATATATATATATATAATAATAATAATAATAAAATGTTAATCATATGTTATGATTTGTTAATACGAACAGTCATGGCTTATCATATATGATAAGTCATGACTGTTCATATTGACATCCTTTAGATTCAATATATATAGTTATTGTATTTTGTAGAATCAATAAATAACCAAGGCAATTGTATTCTACTGCATACATTCAGTTTACATCTTATCTCCTGATCTATAATTCTTTAACATGATATCAGAGCGAAGCCTGGGAATAAAGATGTTGAAGATTATTTCAGAAAAAGGAAATACACTCAATTAATAGATCAAAAGAAATCAACATTGACCGATTCCTTCCTGTTAAGAGGAGTTTAGAGATCCATTTGCATCGTTATTTGAGATGGAAAATACCTGGCAGATGATGGAAAATCTGTGAAAGAAAACCGAGACAGCGCTGGGATTGAATGCTTGTAGATCGACAGAATTAATACGCTGCTTGAGAGTAAGTTAAATCTGCATATAGAGCAGGAGCCCTGGCTCGAAGCACAAATATAGATAATGCGAAATCTATGGGAGTATTTGCAAATGGAAAATATTGATAGTATCTGATAATATCAATTACGATGATATAAATAAAATTCCATCGGCAGATACACTATCCATAAAGGAACCATTGATATAGATATTGTTATAATCAGAAATCGTAATATCGATTATATTAAACTCTAGTCAACAAGGTATCGATAAGACCAGGATCACCGTTGGAAGACTTTGCCGCTAGGAGAAGTATAGAGTCGACCAAAGGAATGTGTAGCCGTTGGTGAACATGTGTGTAGACGCATCAACTGTAGAGAAATTATTGGATCTAGAGGAATAAAAATAAAACATCACCCCTAATTGACACTTCAGTTAGGAAAGGAATATTTGTCACAACTCAAAATTTGGGGAGTGTGCGAGAATACAGAGTTTGGAGTCTCGAGTATTGACAGTCGATAGTTTCGGAATGGTGTGGACTGGTGTCTTAAGAACCCAGAGTGGATAGGAGATCGCATTACCTCTCGGGCCCATGAATCACAATGGAACCTTTGAGACATGAGGTGGTGAGGGAGAGACTCAGCAGTGACTCGGTTGGACAGAAACAGAGAGTCCAATTTGGAACTGCCGCTTCATGTCAGTCGACACCCCTTTCTTCCACAACCCCGAGCATCCATGGAATTGCAAGGGGGCACACATAGGAGTCTTCCCCGTCGGTTTTTGCGTTGAGTTGGATCTCCAATCACCGTTTGTGACTGTACACAGTCGGCTCAATGGTGCACACTTAAATATGTACACCTAGGGCATCAACACGCGCCCATCTCCCTACAAATCCTGATTCCACACCTGCAGAATACAAACATAATAGACAAAAGCTCCACCAGAGGATATCAAATTCCCATGGTGGAGTTTGGGATGGTGCTCAATCTTCAATGTAACCCGATTTAGGGCATCCAATCCAGGAGACCACCCGATTCCTTTAGAATGTCTTCCTCTCACCAGTTCAATACATAAAACCAGATGCAGATAAGAGCAGGTTCACTGGCTAAATGAAGGTGTTACCTTAATTGTCCTCACACCATACTAGGCGCCTATGCCAAATTTGTGTTCCTTTTGAAATGTAGGAAACAGTGAGAAAGGTAGGTTGTAGAGAAACAGTTGATTTTTTTAATTTATTTATCTGAAATAACAGGATTACTGTGAACACATATGTTGTAGAAGACAAGTCGATAAACAATGGTTGATCTACAGATGATTGCGTATGCTTGACAGAGTATCATCTTAAAATTAAATCTATGGAAAAGATGACTCTCCTATAAGTCGAAATACATATAGATGCTCGATGTTTTCTTTTCTTCTGTAGGTGCAAACTCTGATGAAATTTGAATATGTTTAAACTTCTTCATGCCTTAATACTATGTACAGAAGGGAGTGAGTTTATATAGTGATGATGTCAACTTTTATAGCATAGAAAATTTCATGATCACCGTAATGTTCCTTTCGAAAGCATGATGTTTACAGATGAGATTCACGAATGAATATTGGCACGCATTCATGATATCTATGATTATAAAGATATATATATATCTTTGTTTCTATATTCATCGGTGTTAGTAAAACAATATCAACTGAATAAATAATTAAAGAACCCCTTAATGCTGGAGTTGGCATTTTCATTATATTGGATATAAATTCAGTGTTGATACATAGCTGGAGGAGTGGAGGGAGTTAATTCACAGGTATTGGATGATCGCATATTGGATACTAGTGAGTAGTACCAATTACTGGATAAGGAGTTGCAACATTCAATTTGAAGATATTGCAAATGAGTGTAACATATAAGAGGTGTCATTTATATTAATCCCACAACAATCGATGCTATCGAATGATTCGAGGCATGGGGAATGCTGATTGGGATCATGACTTGGAGAAGATTGTAACCTACTGCATGTCCATTCATTGCACAGTCGAAGAAACTCCAAGATATAAACCTGTACTAGCAATAAATTGGATCCTTCCAATGCTGAGAACTTATCATTTTAACCTGTGATAGAGTCATAATGTTGAGGATAGAGATAGGCAAGAAGACTTGGACCTTCTTCAAAGCTAGGCGTTCTCAATTTTGAAGATGTGGATGGTATATTTTGAATTTATTTGCGATCTGCCTAAACCTGCTGGTTCATCACGATTCAGTTCCTTATTAATTTGGAATATTGAAGGGAAAATTGTCTACAAATTGGAGATAGGGGGGCCTACCCCTGTTGTCCTTAAGGACTAAGTTGAGACATCATTAATTATAGAGCATCACCTCCCTTGGAGAAATCAAGTCATTTTATAAGAAGACATAAAATTGTTCAAAGATATAAGAATGGGAATTGAACATTGTGGGGGGAAATAATAACCAATGCTACATTCCCATTTGAACCATTCTTAGTAAAGAGGGGATGTCTCTCAAATAATCTGAGAAGGTATTTTTGATTTGATATGGACCTTCATTAAAGAAACTTGTGTCAAGGATGTTGATATGCAGATAAGTATCTATTATCCTTGAATATTACATTTATCTACTCATTATAGTCTCTCTCTCATCTATATTTCTATATATACTATAAGATATATTTGTCTTGATCTTTTCCAAGGATGCTCTTGCAGGAAAATAAGATTGATATCAAATTCAGAGGGAGTCTGACACTTCAAAGGTAACTTTGGACAAGGAGCTTAGAAGATTGAAATCAGATTCTGAGAGAGTCTAACAATCTATCAGAAGCAACCTTGGATGAGAAGGTCAAGAGGTTGATGCATGTACTTGGAGCTTCAGATGGAAGCCAAACTATCATGAATGTTTGGTCTTTCCAAGCATGGGGATAAATCCTCAATTTATTACATTCACTCATGTTATTATGGAATTTGACAAGTACATGTGTGTATGAGAAACTACTCCTATGAATAATGTTATGATTAAACTTTTAACATAATAATGTATCAGATGATGAGAGTCTCTTGGAGCAAGATATTTTCATGTTGTAGTACCATGTATGTGAACTAGAAGGCTTTTATGAAGATATCTAGGTCACGATATTCCTAAATAGATGGTTGGGAATTCAAGAAAAGAGTATAATGCAGACTATAGGACAAAGACACAACTTCCTCACAGAAGGTTGATATTAGATTCAGAGGGAGCATAATAGTTCATCTAAACAACCTTGGACGAGGAGGTGAGGAGGTTGTTACAAAGACCTTAAAGGAAGCATCCAGAAGACTATGATCATGAGATTGAGTCTCATGTGTGCTGGCTAAAATACTTTTATACTATCTCTTACATAACTTGGGGTTCACCTAGAGTGATGCAAACTATATAAGAGATATAGTGCACAAGTATGCTATTCAAGGTACATTATCCCTACAGAACATATGACTGATATTCTCACCAAGTTTCTTACTAGAGGTAAGGTTGTGTACCTTCGAGATAAACTTGGCATGTTGGAGAATGAAGCCTTAGATGAAAAGGAGTTTCATCTATCATCTTGTATGTTATTGCATTCTTCTCCTTAAGAGAGAAGTCTAAGGTGATTCCTCATATTAAGGTGGTATGGAAATTAGGTATCACGATCTAAGATGATTCCTCATATCACATGTTAGGTGATATGTAAAATTGGGTATCACATGTCAGGTGATTCCCCATATCACATGTTAGGTGATATTGAAAATTGGGTATCACATGTCAGGTAATTCCCCATATCACATGTTAGGTGCTATTGAAAATTGGGTATCACATGTCAGGTGATTCCTCATATCACATGTTAGGTGATATTGAAAATTGGGTATCACATGTTAGGTGATACTTCATATCATGAATTATGTAATATATGATTTCTTAGTATCCATATGAATCATATTAGGATCCTTCTAAATTGTGAAGATGACGATCTTCTGTGTATATAGGTTACTATGTCAAGGTGACGATCTTGACAATAGTAACTAGGCTTCAAGATCGACTCCCGTAAGGGTTTGTCCCGGATAGGACCGGACATCTTGTTGCTTATATTATTACTTGTTGGGTAATAAAGTTGTTAGGATTGACTCCTGTAAGGGTTTGTCCCGGATAGGACCGGACATCTTAACATTTACATTATTACTGTGTAATAACTCATCATGATTGACATTTTTTAAGTGTCTTGGATTGGGCCAAATATCATGATATGAAAAGTTCTACAAATTCTATTAAACTCTCTCTCAAGAGGGAGTGTTAAAGTATTGTGTGTAAGTGTTTAATAATCAACGAGACAATCATTATATATATATATATATATATATATATATATATATATATATAATAATAATAATAATAATTAAATGTTAATCATATGTTATGATTTGTTAATACGAACAGTCATGGCTTATCATATATGATAAGTCATGACTGTTCATATTGACATCCTTTAGATTCAATATATATAGTTATTGTATTTTGTAGAATCAATAAATAACCAAGGCAATTGTATTCTACTGCATACATTCAGTTTACATCTTATTCCTGATCTATAATTCTTTAACAATTATGTTCTCCTGTAAGTGTTTTAATTATTTTGCAGAACTAGATAGAAGTTGCAGAAGGAATGATTTTATTTGATATTTTCAGAATAACTTGATACAATGTAAAGATAGTAACAGCAACAAAGAGATAACAATAACAATAGCTTGATACAAAGCATATGAAATTCTGGAAATGCTTGTAACTGTACCAATAAGTTTGATATCAAAACTAATAAAGTTTGGTACCTCAAATACAATCAGCGTTTGAATATAGAAGCTAGTAGCAGCTGCAATCTTCAATAGTTCTGTCCACAAAATCCATCATCCAGCTAGTATAGATTTGCTGAACAATTCTACTCACAATGATCAACGCCCAAAATGATGCAATCTGCGGAATGCTGCAAAGATGGTCTTCACTTTCTCACGCCAATGATATGAACTGCTATAGTAACACCACCAATGTCGAAACCTTGTGCAAGAACCAGTAAATCCGATACAATTGAGGGCTACGTCCCAACTCGATCAACTCTCAACCTAGGGTTTGACGTCCTAGTGAGGGAATGCTCAAATCAGAGCCAAACGCCACATTATGTTTTCAAAAATGTTCAAAGATGCTTTTCCTTTTCTTGCATTGGCCTTATATCATCTTCTCATGTAATTCAAACCCTAAAAGGAACCCTAAAAGAAATACTTAGGAACTTTATAATATAAAGTTATATTTTTTAATAATGGTGCCCAAGTGCCTGAAAATCATTATTTCACCAATAAGAATAGTTCCAAGTGTCAAACAGGTCCCTGAAGATGATAATTAAATAAAAGAGGCCGAGCTCTTTCCAATGGACTATCACATGATGGCAAAACTCACCAGATGGAGCCAAAAAACTCCTTATTACTCCCTAGTGGCTAAAAACTTAGCCTTATTTAAATTATTAAAATGCTAACTTAGGAGAATATTTAAATATATTAAAATATTTTCCAAATAGCGAATTGATAGCCAAAACACCTCTACAAGGTGAAACTGAACTCATCACCTCTTGTGACTGATGCCAAATAATCTGAAATAACTGACAGTCTCATCCCTCAAAAATAGGGATACTCCTAAAAAATAGGAACGTCTCTGAATCTCCCGAAACTGAAACCATAGAATGATCTCGTAGAGACTCAAGACTGTAACCCATCTCCACCTCCTAAAATGTAGGAAACTCCTACAATTAAGGAACTACTCGCAACTGCTCTCCTATTGTCTGAAACTCCAAATCCAAACAATTGTATACCTTGACTGAGTCTCTAAACACCACTGCCAGCCTACGAGACTCCCTGATAGGCTAACTCCCATGTCCTGCTAGATAGAGCTAAAAGAGGGGACATGACAGTCCTCTCCTCTCAGAGATGCTTGCCCACAAGCAATACAACACTAATCCTCCACTATCCCAAGCAATCCAAATACAGAGCACTGATCGACCCCAAACCTGAAGTGGCTTGTCAGGATAAACGTACTCCCCATTGTAAGGTGTAGAGGTGAAGTAGATCACATCATCACAATAGAGTATCCACCCTTGAATACCCTCGTGCCCAAGAATCCAAACAAATGGCCATCCTGTCCTCTTGTCAGAATTCAGACCAGTAGCCGGTCTCAAAACAGTCCTGTTATCCAACCCGTCCCAAACCTCGTACAATCTCCATGGAAAATCTAAGGCACCCGCTCCTGGGTGTTTAGATATTGAGGGACATGGGGTTATGATCAAATCACTGTTACTATCTGAGTCCTGATTAGTAATCATGCTCCTAGCTAATCCACCCTGAGACGGAAGTGTGCATGCCTTGAGCACAATCTTCCTTCTCCCAACCATAAACTCCAATTGTCTCTTCCTAAAATCTTGGTTGTATCTTCCCAAGTATCGCAACCACTGTACACCCAAAACTACATCCGTGCCCCCTAGATCAAACATGTAAAAGTCATCTATCAAGGTGTATCCCTCCATGCCTATGCTCAACTGTGGGATACCCTTGATGCATTGCAGAGTAAGACCATTGGCCATGGTCACATCGATTCCTGGAAAATTTTGTGCTTGCAGACCACACCGGTCTACCATTCCTGTATTTATAAAATTATGAGTAGACCCACTATCCACCAAACAATACACAGTATGCCCATGGATCATACCCGAGATGTAGAAGAGGTGAATCATCGGTGCACCTAACAATGTAGCCATAGTCCCATGTGTCACAACTGCTACCTCAGCATCTTCGAGCTCAATTTGGACACCATCATCCTTGTCATTTATATCCCGAACCTCCTCATCGTCTACATCTGACATGACCTCAATAAGATGTGCCTTTCCCTGCCCAAGGCACCTATGTCCTGGTACCCATGGCTCCTTACAAGAAAAACATAATTTCCTCCTCAGTTCATTTCTAGAATCCAGGTCTACTTTGGGAGGGGGAGGTGGCATGTCCTTAGCCTGCAAAGGAGGTCTCTGTGGTGCCTGTGTATTCCCGAATGGTTTCTTATCAGTTTGATAAGAGGTAGGAGTGGTATCTAGTCTAAATGTAACATCAATGGCCTCCTTGAGGGTGGCTGGCCTGAAAGCTCGTACTAGTCCCTTCAGCCTGTCCTGCAAACCCTCTACGAACAACATCACACAATGACTCTGAGACATGTCAGGAACCATGACTGCAATACGTTGGAACTCATTCACAAAAGACTCTACATTCCTTGTTTTCCTAATGTGTGCCAACTCCTGGTAGTAAAGCTCAGTGTCTTTACGATCAAACCTAGCGATGAGCCGCTTAGTGAACTCAGCATAGGAGTGAACCATGGCGTGATCTTGGGTGACCAATCCATGGTGCCACCAATCATAGGCAATCCCGTCTAAATGCAAAACCACAAACTGTATAGCCTCTCTCTCAGGCATAGGTCTCAATGATAAATATATATCCAGCTTGTGCACCCAAGCTTGTGCACTCGTATCACCCGTGCCATCATAGGTAGTCAGTGTGATCTTCCCAGTGGCTCTACTGAGGTCATTGTTCTATTGCGGCCTGTAGCGCCTGTCTCCTCTGAACCTAGCATAGGGCTCTCCACTCAGCTGTAGCTGCCATGACTGAATCCTAGAATCCAACCTCAGGTGGCTCCACCTGTGCCGGCTGCTCAACTTGCCCAAACTGAGGCAATAATGGTCTACCCCGAGCAGGAATATGTGGACGTTCTTGCCTATAGGAATGAAGGGAGCTCCCTGCTGAGACATGGGATCGATGACTGTGCTGGCTTCCTACAACGGAAACTGAGCTGCTCCTTCCCTATCTTTCTTGTCTACCTCCACGCCTATCCAATTCCATCCGCTCCAAAGTATCCTGTAATCTGTCAAGTGTCTGGACTATCCTAGGCTGCATAGCCATCAGAGTTCTCATGAACTCTCTCTTTTGCCTCTGTAGGCATGCCGTCACCAGCAGCACCCTGTGCCTCACCCATAGCCGGTGTCTCTGTATCTCTGGCAGCCCCTGCTTGCCACTAGTTTCTCCTGCGCTCATAGAACCTGTGTATTTCTCCACCAGGATGCATAAAAGATATGTAAAAACAGATGTCGACTGCTGAAATGAATTATCAAACCCTTTCCTGTAACATGTTGTGATAAATTCATTGAAACCCTACAGGCTGGCAGGATTCAGGCTCTGATACCACTGAAATATCCCAAGTGGATATTTATTCTGCTGTTGCTATAAATTTTATTTATATAATTATGTTCTCCTGTAGGTGTTTTAAATATCTTGTAGAACTAGACAGAAGTTGCAAAAGGCATGATTTTATTTGATATTTTCAGAATAACTTGATACAACGTAAAGATAGTAACATCAACAAAGAGATAACAATAACAATAGCTTGATACAAAACATATGAAATTCTGGAAATGCTTGTAACTGTACCAATAAGTTTGATATCAAAACTAATAAAGTTTGGTACCTCAAATACAATCAACGTCTGAATATAGAAGCTGCTAGCAGTTGCAATCTTCAATAATTCTGTCCACAAAATCCATCGTCCAACTGGTATAGATTTGTTGAACAATTCTACTCACAATGATCAACGCCCAAAATGATGCAATCTGCGGAATGCTGCAAAGATGGTCTTCACTTTCTCACGCCAATGATATGAACTGCTATAGTAACTCCACCAATGTCGAAACCTTGTGCAAGAACCAATAAATCCGATCTAGTTGAGGGCTACGTCCCAACTTGATCGACTCTCAGCCTAAGGTTTGACGTCCTAGTGAGGGAATGTTCAAATCAGAGCCAAACACCACATTATGTTTTCAAAAATGTTCAAAGATGCTTTTCCTTTTCTTGCATTGGCCTTATATCATCTTCTCATGTAATTCAAACCCTAAAAGGAACCCTAAAAGGAATACTTAGGGACTTTATAATATAAAGTTATATTCTTTAATAATGGTGCCCAAGTGCCTGAAAATCATTATTTCACCAATAAGAATAGTTCCAAGTGTCAAATAGGTCCCTGAAGATGATAATTAAATAAAAGAGGCCGAGCTCTTTCCAACAGACTATCACATGATGACAAAACTCACCAGATGGAGCCAAAAAATTCCTTATTACTCCCTAGTGGCTAAAAACTTAGCCTTATTTAAATTATTAAAATGCTAACTTAAGAGAATATTTAAATATATTTAAATATTTCCCAAATAGCAAACTGATAGCCAAAACACCTCTACAAGGTGAAACTGAACTCGTCACCTCTTGTGACTGATGCCGGATAATCTGAAATAACTGACAGTCTCATCCCTCAAAAAAAGGGATACTCCTAAAAAATAGGAACGTCTCTGAATCTCCCGAAACTGAAACCATAGAATGATCTCGTAGAAACTCAAGACTGTAACCCATCTCCACCTCCTAAAATGTAGGAAACTCCTACAATTAAGGAACTGCTCTCAATTGCTCTCCTACTGTCTGAAACTCCAGATCCGAACAACTATATACCTTGACTGAGTCTCTAAACACCACTGCCAGCGTACGAAACTCCCTGATAGGCTAACTCCCACGTCCTGCTAGATAGAGCTAAAAGAGGGGACATGACAGTTCGCGACAAAATTTTGAAATGGGGTTTGGTTTCATTTAGATTCGTTAGTACAAAACATGTAAAATATATATATATATATATATATATATATATATATATATATATATAATCATAATCTAATAATAAAAGTACAAAGAGTAGTAATAATATTATAATATCAAACATATAAAAACCTTTTATATTATATCATAATGAAACTATAATGAAACTCACGGCAATAAAGGGCAGACCATAATTGCCGATGATCAATTTTAAACAAGTCTTAGAGCGGCAGAACTTCCTGTCAATACTGCTGGCTCCAACAGTAATCATCCACGGTGGCATAAACAGGTCGATAGTTCCATGACAGGCACAGGAGTTCGTAAAATACAGTTCGCAAATCATCATATTGCAAGTCAAAAGTTGTCGACGAACAACAAATCGGACCGACGTGGAAGCCGGACCCGGTTCGAACCAGACCCAGGTCTGGGCCTAAAACCCCTGAACCCAGTAACATACGATATAATTCAATCATTCTATAGAGGATAGAATCCTCTACAAAGTATTATAAGTATACACAGTGTATGAGTGTGAATATTCTTTCAGTTTCCTCTTCTACAATGCCTCCATATTTGACAACTTGATAAAAATCATGTAATGTATCTCCATGTAAGATTTGGTAAATGGAAGCCCGAGTGCAAAAGGCACAATAGATGAGGGAAGCAAATCTATTTTTGTCAAGACCAGTCTACGATCTCTCCACCTCCAAACCAGTGTTTTACCATCAGTAACTATTAAATCTCCCAACTCATCCCTAGATTGATCGGAACATGGATTTGCCTCTTTGAAAGAGGGGGTTGTGGCATCCTTCCAGAGCAGTTCCCCTTCTCTAAATCCAAATTCCTTTTTTCAGGTCTACTATCTCCATGAAACAGATCAGATCTGTAAGGATGGTCTTGTTTCAATTTGATAACCACCGTGCACAAAAAAAGATTATTACATTTTCTTTCCTTCCCAAAAAAAGGAAAATAGAGTTTACCTTAAGATGGAAACCCCACCAAGGTAATGCCATCCATGAGAGAAAAGGAAGATAGAATCCCGTTGCTCAAGGAAAAGATCCTCATTTGCACATCTATGGGGGCTTTCTCAAGATTCAAAACTCTAAAATTCTAGGAGCAAGAAAAGCCCCCAGGATCTGTATCTAGTAATAGTTCATGTTCATCTTCTCACCAAAACAAGAAAAGGATCTGGCTTTTCAACAGGTCCATGGCTTATTAAGAATCAGGTTTGTTTATGAAGCATTGGTCTCCTAACTTTAACCCACAAAATATCTTATGAGCATAGTTCCAACATGGGTCAAGCTAATCTTTCTTTCCAGTTAATACTGTCAAGTACCCACCCTCAAAAAAACTGGAGCAATAGGGGAGTACATCACTGGTTCTGAATTTACCAATTATCCTAGTGCTCTTTGCTATCAAATGCTCTATGTCAATATTGATCTCAAAAAACTGGAAAACTCGGTGAATGCAATGATCGATGTCAATATCTATCTAGAAAAAATTTACCTCACTGTACTATCTTAGATAAGGAATTAACCCAATAGATTATGAAAATATTCCCTTTTGGTGTAAGAGTTGCTATTCTACACATCAACCACAACAACGAAAAAGCTGCTTTAGAAAATTCGTAGCAACCACCCCGACAACAATCAACTGATCTTCCCAAAGAGGTATAGAATTGTGATATTGCTATCAGAATTCAACTGTGTAGTTTTTGAGTCAAACTCACTGACCCATAACTGTGTAGTTTTTGACTTTGACTAAAACTCTATGCAGTTGAATCCTGATAGCAATATCACAATTTGACTTGCTGATCTCCTACTTATCAATCTATAGATGTCCAATCATGAAAGAAAAACCTCTTAGAGTGAGGATGAATTGTAGCTGGCATAAGCATTCAAAAGCAAACCTTGACAAACAGCAAGGGACCACTCAAAATCAAAATTTATTTCTACACTTTGACCTCAAAAGACTACAATAAGTAGAGGACATTGAAATTGAATAGCCAATTAAGTGATCAAAATCCATTCGGTATCAGATTTGGACTAAAAGAAAATCAACTCAATCAGGAAATTTCCTTGCAGCAAACTCTAATCAAATGTTTCTTTTATTAATAAGCAGATCCATAACTTACAAAGGAAAGTAAAGGGCTTGATCCAAATTTGATGTCTTCAATCTCCAGCCTAAACTCTTTGTTAAAAAAATGAATTGCATCTCCAGAAGTCTCCAAACAAATTCTCCTAACAGAAGCACTTGGAAACCCAGATAGTTGAAATCACAAATAGATGGGCACATATTCAAAAGAGAGTGATACAATCAATTATATCCTCAAGGAGTGCCCTGTCAAAGGATCTTGAATGGTCAATACCAATGATAGTTTCAAGACAAGTACAAAATGCATGCTCGTGTTCTTATGAAATATGGCAGAGTAAGATGTTTCTTGATTTCAAAGATAAGTAACGTCAGTTTTCACAATTTAGAAGTTGAAATCTAGTTGGTATTTACTAATACCTCTCAGAGCAATATATAAAATCACTATAGTTGATTTTAAGATTTTATATTTGTGAAATGTTTCAACTCTTTTTAATACATTACTTTTCATTATACCAAAAAAGGGATGCTCCTTTATGTCATGTAAATATTTATAGCCATTACTCAAGTCTATTTTTTAATGATGCGAAAAAGATTATGAATCATTGGCATGCCTTGCTGGTTTGTTACATTGCACAACTAAGGTTTGACTGTAGCAGCAATGAAAAGCGCTTTTGTTTTCAAGAAATTCAGGTCATTTATACAGAGATATGGCTCTCAAATTTTAGATATCTTTGTGACAGAAATATGGCTCCCAGTTTTGCAATGGTTATCTTCATCACCATTCCACTTTATGCTACCACTATCTGTTGTTGCAGGGAGCAACACATTGAATTGCATTTTCATTTTGTGCGCCTCTGATTTAATGTCCCCTTTGGGGATATTCCTATATTTTGCCCTAAAATCACAATTCCAATTAAAAATAAGAAACGTAATATAGTTAAGAGCATAAATTTACCAATTGAAAAGACTTTTAATAAGATTAATCTTGGTTTAGGTCCTACATACAATATTAGCCACTTGGACATTCACATTAAATCATAAATCAAGATAATATCTAGTTTGTCAAATCATTAGTATACATCATAAAATCATGTAAAATTCTCATATTAAGATCTAATTAAAACATTAGCCATTCCAATGATGATTCTCATGATAACATCATTAGGAATTCATTGAAACATTTGCAAACCACAACCTCAAGGTGAGTTGCTCTTGTACTGCAAGAGCATGGAAGGTGGGCCTCCCTTCCATTCCTCAGTACACTTTGGAGGCTGGTCGTCCTTCTTGTCCAAGCCCAAGGGCACACTAAGCCCCTTGGCCCACAAGCATTTATCTCGGGGTGGCATACTTGATGGGATCTCAAGCCCAAGGGCACACTAAGCCCCTTGGCCCACAAGCATCTATCTCGGGGTGGCATTCTTGTTGGGATCTCAAGCCCAAGGGTACACTAAGCCCCTTGGCCCATGAGCATAGCATTTACCTCGGGGAGGCATACTTGATGAGACCTCAATCTTAAAGGGCACACTAAGCCCCTTGGCCTACGAGCATAGCATTTATCTCGGGGTGATGTACTTATGGGATCTCGAGCCCAAGGGCACACGATGCTTCTTGGCCCACAAGCATAACATTCATCTCTAGGTAGCCTACTTGGATCTTGTGAACTCGGAAGGCTGGCCGTCCTTCCTATTTGCAATCCATTTCTCTAAATTCCAAATGGATTATTAAATGAATCCCTTAACATATATAATAAATGGAAACATTAGGATTACTTACAAAGATCATTAATTGTTGCCAATATTACCATAGCATGGACATACAAATATGCCTATTATTATAATATATTCATAGATTGATCTAATTGCTTCTATAATATAATTATTTTCTGCTCTTAGTTCCGATCCTTAATTCATTTCTTACTTATCTTCTTGATTATTCCATTTTTTATCCTTTGTGAATACCTTTCTTGGATGACGTGTTCCTCCTTTTATACCTTCAATTGGGATGGAGTATACCTCTTCATCCAACCATTTCTTTTTCAAGAGTCACACCTTTTCATCCTATGCTAACATTGTTTTGTTTCAACTGCACCCTTTGATGAATTGCTGCCTTCTTTAATTATTGTTTGTTTGCTGAAGGAATCACTGCCCATGTCAGTGACATTATTTAACTCTTAATACCATCGCTGCCTAATAATTCATCTCAGTCGACCTCAATAAGCAAATCACCACTATTAATATAGCTCTGCCTAATAATTAATCTAAGTCGGCCTCTACAATGAATTGCAGTCATATTTATCCTTGGTTGGAAAAAAACGTATATCCCTAAACTGGTCGGCCCTCTTCCTTGAGTCTAGTCTGCCTCCCATATGCTATTGTCCAAGTTTAAATGAATATAGGCTGCAGTTAGATGTACTATACAGGCTGTAGATAGTTTTGTAAGGGCAGAGTTCTCGCGAGGCATGACATCTGACCTTCCCCAGTCTTCCTTCACATATTCAACCCGTGGGTCCACTTTTTAGCCCGAAGCTGTCTCCTTTTGATTTTGGAACTCTATTCCTTGGGTTTTTGAGTAAGCATAGCTTGTTTGCCTATTTTTATATTGTTTCATCTACGTGACTCAAATGAGGCCCTGGGGGTACTTCCCCCCTACTTTCTGGCTTGAGCTACAGTAATCTTGTAGCAAGAAACATTGGTCTGAACTACTGGTGTCTTTAGGCACTCATTTTGATTTTTTTCAAGTTTTCTATTCACCATAGTGTTTTCTTGATCTTACCGATCTGCCTTTCTCAAAGCATAGACCAAACAATTCCATAGATTGATTTGTGAAAATAAGGGAGCTGGTGTAATAATACGAGTCCTTGTCTTTCAGTAACAAATAACAAACACCAGAGAGAATTTCACAAATGATGTGAAAAATGCACTCAAAATGAAGCATTGTTAAAAGTTAATTTCTCAATTACAACTCACTCTCACGTTGCTTGGAAGGCACCATTATGACCGGGATTGTGCAATAGGCATCAATTATAATATACACAATAAATCACATATACGTGAATCTAATCAAAATAGACTTTCCTGTAGATACTAACAATGCATTAAAAGCTGATTAAATAACACATATAACAAGATATCTTGTAAAGGGTGATACAATAAATACAATAGTACATTTAACAGGATATCTTGGAAAGAAGCAGCACTCGATTGCCTCTCTCCTGCCATTTTCCTGCCTCTCTTTAATGGAACTGGAAGAGGAGGGACGCCAAGTTCTTGGGTGGTCAACTGCCCCTCAAAGACTTGGCTTGGATTAGGGACTTTTTCCATAGTAAAGGGATGCCATAGAAGTTGTTTTTTAGTAATATTATAGTTATATCCTTTCTCAATTTACAAACTTACAATCCACCTCTAATCAGAAAAGTTTGTGACCAAGTGAGGGTGAGTAGATGTATTTCCCTAATATTAGGAACAGGGAGAAAGTTGCAAATGTAGAAAAAGCACCCAAAGTGATGCATTTAAATAAATCATTTCTAAATGAAATCCCGGTACCAAGTTTGGAGGACTCCATGAAGTCGCTGACATTGTCCAGTCTGGTCTCCAAATACAAATCAATCTGTCTCCTCAAGTTATTAATCAATTCCAAGTCACCATGTAATGACACTTGTTATACTGGATTACCTAAGTTTGGCTGGTCTTCAACCTTAATGTTGTGGATCCACGATGAAGTTTAAATTGAAATGATGTAGATCTACTTTCTGTAATGGAAATGGTTGTTCCCTTCACATCAATGCCTTTCTTTGTTGAGGACTTATGCTGTCTTTCATCAATTTAAACTTAAAGTATTTGGGTTATAAGGTCCTCATTTGCTTAATGTATTTTGCTGGTGGTGAAATAAAATCCAGGGCACATTACAAGAAACATTTGAAAGCTTGCTATCTCCCATTTGCAATTTGAATCATGTTGGATTATTTAAATGTAATTAGTTTTAGCCACTACGAAAAGACCATGGGGACTATAATGATCCATTCCAGCAAATAATTATATGATAGATCTGGAAATGAAACAAAATTGACAAGCATACCATCTCATCAATCAACAATTGTTACCACAGGAAAAATCCATATAGAAATGAAGCTTGAGCTAAAACAACACAAAGGGCTTTCACAGTAGGATTGAAACTTAAATTGACATGATGAGGATCTACTTTCTGTAGTGGAATTGATTGTTTCCTTCAGACCAATGCCCTTTCTTTCTAGTGAAGACTTATGCTATCTTTCATCAATTTAACTTTCAAATATTTGGGTGCTTAGATCCTTGTTTGCTTGATGTATTTGCTGATGGTGCAATAAAGTCCGTGGCCAATTAGAAAAAATATTTGAAAGTTTGACATCTCCCATTTGCAATTTGAATTATGTTGAACTGTAAATATAATTAGCTTTTGCCACTAGGAATAGACAGTGGGGACTACAAAGATGCATTGCAGCAAATAAAAATATGATGGATCCAGAAATGAAACAAAATTGGCAAACATTCCATGTCATCAATTAACAACTGCCATCATAGGAAAAATCCATCCGCGGGAATGAAGCTTGAGCTAAAACAGCACAAGTGGCTTTCAGGATGCGATTGATTGCCGGAATGAAAAATGGCTGAGGTAGACTTAAATGCAGTAAACACAAAATTTGAGTGCGTAGCAACTTTTATCAACATTTTTTTTCCTATCAGCTTTCCTTTAATGCAGGAAACTTGTCTATACCAGCTTTCCTTCAATGCAGAAACTTATCTATACCAGCTTTCCTCAATAATGGCATTTCAACCATAAATCAGTTGGCTCACAATCAACACATACCGTAGTGTAATAACACCCACGTGACTGAATATCAAACCATATTAGCCAAATAAATTCTTAAAACTGCTAGAATGTTTTAAGTGTTCAACATGTATTTCTGGGAATTGAATCTGTTTTCAAACTAATACAACTGGAATTTCCACTGTTCTTGGCTAGCTTGGCTGTTAGAAAGCCTAGAAGAAAGATATAATAGCACCTACCTTTATGAAGCCATCCAGGATTTCTAATTTGAAAGACCTCAACAGAGTGTTCAAAATTTCAAATTTTGTTTAATTTCAGCTGTAAGCATTGCTTAAGCCTTAAGTAAGATAATATGACCAAAATTGTTCAAAGGATCACAGTTTAGAGAAACTTTTACTTATATCAGATATGAACTCAGTGGTTCTAATGCGGCATAAACGGCCATAGAATCCTCCTAAAGTAATGGTAAACAATAAAATGAAAATTAAACATATACGACTCCAAAACTTGAAACATATCATGATAAATCTGCTGCGCTTGCAAGGAAACTTATAACTTCAGAGCATTAATTTTTCACAATCCATTTAAGCATATTTGTAAAGCCTCTGGATAAAACTGTAACAATGTTTTCTTTTGAAATTTCACATTAAACTTTGTGAATCATCATCAGGAAGTCCACAGCAAAAGATTGTGAAGAAGCCAATCAAATTGTCAATCCTAGATAGTGCTCACTGCTCAGGATGCCAAAGTTGTTGAAGGGAATGCAGGAGAGGATTGTCACGGGCATGGTTGGTGGGCAGAATGACTCAAGGTTGTAACATGGAGGGAGCCCAAAAAGTGGGGAGGAAACATAAAGTGTGGAAAAGAGATTTTAAATAAAGTTAGGTTGAAATATGAGTGAAAAATTAAATTATGTACCTAAAATAGGAAACATACGAGAGGAATGATAGGCAGTTTTTCTTGTTCTACCGTAACTTTCCATAGATCACTTTTAATATGGAATCTGGATTTATCTTTTGCAACTTTTTATTGCTTGATTGCCACCTTCCTTATATCACTGTTACTATGTATTAACTTTTTAGCATCATTCCTCCATTATGTTTCCCATATTTCTACATAATTTAAAGTTTTTCATATTTCAAGCTAACTTATTTACATTCTCACCACACTTGATGTTTCCTCCCCACTTTTGGGACTCCCTCATGTCACAACATTGGGTCAACCCACCCACTGTTATTTTAAAAATCTACTGTTTTCCCTGACGTAACCATCTTTTGCATCTTTAGTATTATATAGGAAAGAGTCAAAGATAGTTTTTGCTTTCTTCAGAATCACTTGCTTTGAACTTCCTGATGATGGTTCGAGGAGTGTGGTCTGAATGTCTTAAGGTAAAAATTGTGACAGTTTTACAATTATCCAGGAGCTTTACAAACTATAAAAAAATATTATAAAGTATAAACAATGAATCTTTTTCATCTGTACTTGAGGACAAATCATCTATGTTTAAATAGAAGAAAATCTTGTTAATCTGCAATCACAAGAACTAGGTTCTATATAGATCTTTCCGTGGGAAAAATTCAAAGCTTTTAACTGTAGCAATGCCTTGTCAAAACATGCTTTTGTTCAGATCCTTGAATAAATAGGCATATAACATATTAAAAAATAAAATTAAAAGAATGTACAACAAACAATACATAGCTGTTTAGGTTTCAGCTATTATAAAATTGGCTGTGAAAGTAACT
Organism: Chamaecyparis obtusa; assembly: GCA_027943335.1. NCBI lineage: Eukaryota > Viridiplantae > Streptophyta > Pinopsida > Cupressales > Cupressaceae > Chamaecyparis > Chamaecyparis obtusa. Next base: position 695,515 of record BSBK01005636.1, read on the forward strand.
GTTTCAAATAACCACACAAGTTACACTAGTAAAGATATTTACATTAAAGTTTGAATATGATCCTCAGAGATGCACTATTTAGTCTGGCATGTAAGAAAGCAACTATCAAACTTGACAGACCTGCATACTTGTCGACATGAAAAAATCTCTCCATCCATATTCCAACAGGTAGCCAACTAAAGAATTAATTATGTACGCTGTCATATGGATAAAAGAAAAATTTATTTCTTTCAGCAAACTTGCTCTTTATTGGATAATATGCACATAACTGAGCCTCGATTGATTTGAGATTGAACTTGAGTTGCTTCTGTCTCTGTAGAAATATTCTATCATTCTGAAAAACATTGATCATTAATCCCCTGTCAACACTCTCGTATCAGTACATCCATGAGAGATCTTGCCTATAAGAGACAACCTTTGCAGCACCTTTAGTCCCCCTCTCAGAAATTTGGGGGCAGTCCTCCACCTTTAATAACTGCAATTTATGAGCACCCACTAGAGGCTTCAACCCAAAATCACTCACACCCAAACATCTGGTAAGTTGAATAATGCTTAAGCAAGGGAAATGTTTGACAAGTTGCAACCCCTCATTGGTAATCTCATGGCATTGTATAAGTTCGAGGATATTCAGAAAGCGAGCTGAACAGAGAGCCTCCATACCACTGTCATTGAATGAATATACATGGTCAAGCACTAAAACCCGGATTGGGCATCCTTCAATCAGTGAAAGGATACCAGTAAGGGTGAAGGAAGACATGGAAGGGAAGTCTCCATCTGAGAATGCTATTGAAACAGATTCTAGCTCAGAGCAATTCTGTGCAATGGCCTTCAAACTCTCATCTGTCAATCTCAGTGGATTGCTCATCAGGATGGGAACTGAGAAATCTGAAGGAACTCGTAATGACAAGTACTTCAGCTTTGTACACTGCTGGGCAAGAGTTATCAAATCATTATCCCTCACCCCAACACACAAATCAAGATGAAGCTTTTGCAAAGCTTGACATTTTACAAGCACGCACGCAAGTCCTCTACCAGGGCTAATGAGGCAATTAACAAGACTCAAATCCTCCAGGGACTCACACGCTACCCACTGTCTCTGCCATCTCTCAACAGCTAGACGGCCATACACTTTCATGTACCTGTAATTTGTATCAACCTCAAATTGTAGTCTTTTCAGCTTCCTCCAACCACAACCCAGCTTAGCCAAATCGCCCTCTCCAATAGCCCGGCAGTTATTGATTGCCAAATCTTCCAAACTTTCAAGCCTACCCAGATATTCAAGCCATTCTACACTACTCACATTGAGGCATCTGGTCAGATGAAGCGTCGACAGATTTTTGCATCCTACAACCAAAGACAATATTCCACAACCGGTTATGCCTGGAGTGAAATTCAGTCTCAATGCTTTAAGCCCTTTACAAGAACCCAGATACCCTAGACCCGCATCAGTAATAAATGTGCAGAAGCTGAGAGTTAGATCAGTGAGACAAGGGCAATTCTGTGAAAGAATTTTAAGGCCTTCATCGTCCAACTGCTTGCCTAACTTTGACATCCATCCAGAATACATTATCTCCACTTTGGCTAAGTTAGGGAACCGCATACAAAGTGCAGATAATGCCTCATTTGCGGGGCTTAAACCACACCCCACCCTCAAGCATTCCCGTTGTTCCCTCTCAATTTGATAAAATCTTTTGCAAATTAGCGCAGAAGTATTTCGTTCTGATGTATTCTTAATTCGTTGCAGTACTTCCCACACCAAATGATCTGGTAAAACTTCCATCATGCTCAAAACTTCTAAGAATGCCAAACTGCTGGCACATTCGGCCACAGCCACTCACATCATCAAGATATACTACACATAACAGGAAAACAAAGGTCAGTCAATCACCAAACTGTCATCTATGAACATCTATATATAGAGAATCTAAACATCCATATCCGAATTCATGGCCATTGATTGAACATCTATATATAGAGAATCTAGACACCCATATCAGAATTCATGGCCATTGATTGAACACAGACAAAATAAGAAACACTAACCTGCCAACCCGCAAAGAAAACAATTAGTACAGAAGACACCGAACTATTCATCCAGAGACATACACGGTGCCCCCAAAAAAGAATCAGAAATATACAGACCTAACACAGATAAGAAAAGGCAGGTCATCAACACGGAAAGCTCATGCCCACTACTTCCTACTATACCAAAAATACAAGCGAATTTGACTCCAACTACTTGCACCATCCAGATTATTCGGCACAACAAGGTAAAGGGCGAGAAAACGCCAAAATGTTGTCAAGACGAAAGCAGTTGACAAAGATCTGTTGAAACTTGAAAGAAAAAGCTCAAGCCTACAACATAATTTCCGGTCATGATTGAACTCACGTGAAACAAGCATTAACCCTATCCCCTCGTACAGACAGAACAATTAATACAAAAGGTCTAATAAAGCCTGGATAGTGCTTAAACTTTTTTATAATAACAGAATTGCAGGCACATCTCTCCACAATTACAACAAGGTCAAGAGCATCCTACATAGAAAACAAGAAATTAATCACCCAAGCGTAACGGAGAACATCAAAATGAGAATCAAATGGGATGAGCTCGATTACTAAATTTTGCAATTTCATACCAGACTCCTGTTCAAATACGTAGAAGAATGTTACATGCATATCTATAACTATTGTATGAATAATAAACCAAAAACATGCAACTCTTTAGGTAGTGAAGGTAAGTGCGATCCCTGGATGGCAATCAGCAAGGGAAATTCGCCAATAACAAATACAAAGAAAAAATTAACAATTAAGAAGAAAAGCATCAAAATTGAGATGCAAGAAAAACACAGATACCCATATCAGAACAAAACAAGCAATAAGCATATGCCGAGGTATACATAAAACCATCAATAAGCCAAGCTACAGAGATCTTCACGCAAAAATATACACTGGATCAGATTGATAGAATCCCTCACGAAGTAGAGAGGAAAAAACTCTTACAGATACACACAGTAAATATCCATATTAGAATCCCTCAAGAAAATGTATACATACCTCGTAATCCTTATTTGCGAATTGTGTACTGCACAAAGAACAGCCCCAGACCACTTTTACATCATCTGTCTAATCATTCCTTCCAGCTGCATCTTTGCTTGGAATCCATGCTACATAGCTTTAAAAACCCTTAAATTGCAAATTTATTTCCTTTGAAAATACTTCTCCCCACGATTTAATGACCTCACTTCTTATCAAATATCAATTCAATGGCCGTTAAATAAATACCCAAGATAGAAAATCCAAGTTGCTATTAGATTTATTCGAAGAGCATCTTCTGTATATATTTTTTAAATAGCGAAATTAAATGCCCGTGCATGAGGATCTAAACGTAAAGGGCAAGTTTGTGTGAAGAGTATTTTATAGGTCTATGGCTTTTTTGGTTGTAGAGGTTTTTGAGTTAATAATATTTATGTAAGTATTATTGTAATTAAAATTGTTTAAATAGTTATTACTAATTGTTGGTATATTATAGGTTAAAATTTTATTTTATTTTCTAAAATAAATGTTTAGTTTTTGGTAAGTAAAGTTGTAATTTTTAGGTAAAAATTATTTCAAAAATAAAATTTTGAAAATGTGTTTGTTTATAGAATTTTATTTTATATTAAGGGAGAGATGTTAGTATGTGCTCACCCTAACTTTGGAGGTCTACATGGAGTGTCACGTCGACTCAAAAACAAAAAAAATTCCCAGTTCATGTAGATCGTCAAATTGTTTGACAAAAAACATAAAAAAATTGGAAGTTGGACAAGGTTTGCCACATGTGTGACACGTCGACATCAAAGATGCCCAAATTTGGGCATTTTGGTGTGCTGATTGAGATGTGTGTTGGCCCACCTTGTGAAACTACCCATATTGCCATGTAAAACGGTGATGGTGGTTGTGTGGCATTCAATCTTGTGGCCACCATTCAAACCAATGTGGGTGCATTTTCGAGTTGTCGCCACTCATCACTCATCCTCGCAATGGCATTAGTTGCACGTCTTCTCACCTTACTTCCCCCTCAAGTCTCCCAATTTTCAAACACAAACGCGCATTCAATGTGCCTATTTTATCATCGTTCAAACAAAAAAGTGTTCGCTGCAAAACCATAAGTGGTTTGCTTGTATACCAAATCATGGATCCCACATTAGCACTCCCAACGGGTTTTGTGCAATGGTGACACTCCCTATTATCGATGATTCTCTCGGCATGTCATTGTTACTTCATTGTTTGGTGGTAAGTTTTACCGAATTCATTCATTCGTTGTTTTTTCCATGCTTTAGTTCAAACTGCTTGCATTGCATAATCATTTCTTCCCATTTTCAACTTGCAGGCCCGCGGAGGAGGGTTCGAAGGCCATGACACAAAGGAGGATTTCAAGCAATTTCCACACCAACTATTTGACCCAAGTGGGGATGAATCCTCACGAAGGCCTCCATTAACTAGTTTTTGGGATTTTTTTTGTTATAACTTGATTTGATTTATATATTTTGTGTTTGTCTCTAACTTGAATGTGATCTACATTTGTGGGTTGTTTTGTACGTTATCGCTGATTGTGTATTTGTGGGTGCATTTTGTCAGATGTAGTCAACCTTATTTTGTGTATATGAACACAATAATTTGTGTTCATAAACACAATTATCTTTCTAAGGGAAATGTTGTCTTTTGTCCAAGCCTCACTGCTATTTTCATGACACTCTAAAATAATTTTTAGTTTGCACCACTGTTAATATTCATTGTTTGGTTCAACTAAAAGGTTTGCATCATTGTTAAATTTTGTTAATATTAGGGTTTAATATTCTCTGCTAAAATTAGGGTTTTCGTATGAGTGTTTCACAATTAATTTGAAACACTCATATGAAAACCCTAATATTTGTGTTCATATGAGTGTTTCAAAATTTAATATTATGGTTTACTACTAACATTATAGTTTTAAATTCATTGTTACTATTAGGATTTAAACACTTTCCTATCTCAATCGAATTTTGTGAAGAAATTGTTAGTGTAGTTGAGTTTAAACCCTAATATTAACATTGAATTTTAAACCCTGATGTTAGTTGTGAAACACTAATAGTCACAGTGAATTGCAGACTGTAATGTTAGTGCTTAAACCCTAATATTAATAGTATAAATTCCAAATGCATACTTGTCCTAATAATTGAATTAATACAAGAAGAGTCAATACACAGAATAATACGTATTTAATACTTATCTTGGTAGTTATATTTATCAAAAAGGGATGTTTAATATCAATAATTATATCACTTCAAAATTGGCTTCACATGCCATCAAAATTGGCAGTAAAAAAATAACTCTTCCTTTCACTAGCGATCTCCCAACCCTATTCCATACAATTGAATAGTAGTATATTCAACAAAAAACATAAACATAAAGACCTACCACCACCATCACCTCGCATGACCATCGCTTGGCCCTGGAACCATCATTTTTGCCACCTCTTCATGAATCACTATTCCAAAATACTCAGGGACATCATCATCTTCACTTTCAAGGCCCTCCTCTCTTCTATGGTTTTCTCACCAATCATGGTCATAAATAACTTTCAAACTAGCATACTTTTCTAGAAATTCCACACTCCCTAATATCTTAGGAATTTTGTGGTGAAATAATTCTTAATTCTACACAGTCAGTATTGGCCATTTTTTAATATATTTTCCATGATTGAAGTAGTCATGTGGGATTGGACTTTAAATGTGTTCATCCACATTAGTAACCACAACATCCAAACCTCCCAAAAAGTCATCCTTAAATACCATTGCATAGGCGCTTGAAAGCCACCTTCAATTCCCCCAACACTAGAATGGTTGCCAAAAAAATTTGTAATATCTATGTTCAAACAATGTAGGTGTCCTATATGAAGAAAATCCCCACCAATTATCTTTCTCACTACATGCACAATGTACCCACACTTGTAATTCATTGTTCCTTTCATCCCCTTACTGAAACTGCCCCAATGAAAGCCACCTATAGCTTCTCACATAGCAGCCAAATAGGAGAATCCATGACAAACCAAGAAAATAATAAACAAAGGGAAGGATAGTTTAGGACATACAAAGCACTTCATCACATAGTAATTTATAGAAAAAACTACATTCCAATCCTCCTTAATATTTGACCTAAGTCACTAATGCTTCTTAAATGCGAGGACATCTTTAATTTTAAAATTTAAAAAGAATTTCTTTGACCTACCTATGTCACATTAATTATACATCAAGACTCAATTAAGGATGTGATCCATATGTAATATATGATCAAAAATATGAAAACTCTCTTTCATGTGTTCAAGTGTCGTAAAATTTATTTTATCAACTTTTTAGTAAACGATAGTCACACTACTACATTTTATTATGTTGAATTATGTGGTCCATTCTCTAAATTTATGTTTCTATGTACTTGATTGACTTAAAAGGATTTACAAAGAAACTATTTGGCCATGACCTTGCACTATTCTTGCATTGGCATTCACTATGTGCCCCTTCCTCTAACTTCCAATGCATTCTTCCATTTCATAGATACCCCAATTCTATCATACTTCAATTTATAGGATGCATGTCTTCTTCATATATATGTGTGTGTGTGTGTGTGTACACCTCTTTATATTTATATATGTACATATATCCATATATATGTACATATGTATGTGTGTGTATAATGGAAATATGGAAGTGCACAACTGAGAGAGGGTGAATAAGTTGTGTCCCAAAACTCTCACAAATTAAACATACATTAACCTTAACTTCAAATCTGATAAATGAACAATGAAGTACAAATCCACAACACATCAAGAACACATAACACCAAGATTTTTTTGTGTGGAAACCCAGTCAAGGGAAAAAACCATGGTGGGGATAAACCCACAAGATGATGTACTCTATTAAAATAACTATACCCTATTAGGAGTATTACAATGGGAATTTACATGCATTCAGGTACACTGCCTAGAGCTCACTACTCAAATACAAAAAGGTTTATTGCCATGGGAAGACTCATTGTCTTACAACAATTTGGATAATATCCATCCACATATTATTCAAACTAGATAATAGCATCTTCAACATGCCTGAATCAGTTCCATTAAAGTACAATTACAACTTTATTTTCCACACCAGATCTCTCCCTTCAAATCATGTATACTTTCAGCACATTCGCATACCTTCTCATCCACACTCGCACACATGAATATAATTATATTTATACATCTCATCAACCTTGAAAGAATAAACAAGGTCGACTAAACTTTCACCTATTAAAAATATATCCTCTCAATTACAAATATTAAATGCGAACTAATAAATGTTGGCTAAGACATAAAATGATCCAAAATAAAATACCTCGGACATGAAACACCTCCAAGAATTATGTCTCAATCATCCGCAACACACTACAATCATCATGTCGGCCAAGAACATGAAGAACACCAATTGAAAATCACCAAATACAAGCACCATGATCAATGTGAACCATCAATACAACAAGAGCATGGTCTAGAAATATCCAAAAGCATCATGAATAACCATAGGAACATCCACATCAACTCAAATTACTAAAATCAATAGCAACATCATATCAAACCTTTGAACACCAATAGTAATCATTGTCACTCAAGAAAAATATCTTGCGAACCTCCAAATCAAGAACCAATTGAGTTGAGGACACACATCAATGTCCCAAACATGCTACACAGATCTACAAAGAAAAATATAGAAATACAGAGCACTATAGATCAAAATATTGTCATATTGTCACTACTAAACAACAATAAAAACTATCTCAACACATAAACCCATAACTTACTCAAATATTTATGTGAATCTCTACAAGTTGAACTGAATCAACTATAGACATCCATAACACATTGATACTATCCATAGATTTTGATCTTCAATATGCTGACTACATCAGACCAAACAACTCACTAAACTTCTTAAGAACACTATTATAGACAGAGAAATATGTTGACAACAATGATATAACACACCTCTCAAATATGTGACAACACATCTCATAAGTACATATTGGCACATTATTCCAATAGTGCATACCATTGTCACATTTGTAAAGTTGTAAACCCTTGTTGTTATACATCATCATCATTTAATAACTCTTACTTTAAACTCTTTAACCCATGTTTTGTGAGTAGAGGTTCACAAGAACCCATCTCTCATTAAAATGGATTGAACATCTAGGTGATACTCACAGAGGCAAAGCATGACCATCATATTATTTCTATCCTTATTGCTTTACATTATTCTCTCTCATGTATATACACATATACATATATACATATATACATACATATTTATACATACATACATACATACATACATACACATACATATATACACACACACACACACACACACACACACATATATATATATATATACACACATACATACATACATACATACATATATATATATATATATATATATATATATATATATATATATATATATATGTATCTATACATATATATATGTATCTATATATATATATATAGATACATATATATATATATATATAGATACATATATATATATATATATATATATACAAATATATATATATATACATATATATATATATATACATATATATAATATATATATACATATATATACACACACACATACATACATACATACATACATACATACATATATA